>CM053401.1:4608145-4644515 GCA_028644305.1 Xerus rutilus
TTGGTACTGGGGATTGAACTCAGGGGTGCTCGACCACTGAGCCACATCCCCAGCCCTATTTTGTGTTTTATGTAGAGACAGGGTCTCACTGAGTTGCTTAGCGCCTCGCCATTGCTGAGGCTGGCTTTGAACTCGCGATTCTCCTGTCTCAGCCTCCCTAAGTGCTGGGATTACAGGCTTGAGCCACCACGCCCGGCTATTATTTACCAATAATTTTAAAAGTAGAAATTTGTATATGCATAGAAAGGATTAGATAGCATGAGCATTTTAGAGACACAGTCTCTAAGAGACACAGTCTCACGATCATATGAACAGAAAGGGGAGCCATGCCCCGGGGTGGTGTGGTGGTGCCATGGCTTGCCACCTTGGCCTGGGACAGCAGGGCACTTCTGTTTCCTCCCAGGTCAGCCAGCCTTGGAGGCCTGAGAGCTTCCTCATTTTTAGTGTCCCTTTTTCCTCACAGAGGAAAGACTTACTGGTTACACAGTTCCCTCATAGTCTCATGTTTTTAAAAATCAGCCTTTAATGGGTGAATGTATGTTATTCTGAAAATCCTTGAATTTGAATTTCTGAGGTCTTGGACTTCGTCCCAAGTAATTGTCGAGAGAAGTGTTAGAAAAATATGACTGTGTTCAGCCCTCACAAGAAGAATGTCGTTATTTCAACAAGTATTTCTTGAGGGCTGGAGTATGGTTCAGTGGCAGAGTGCTTACCCAGCATGTGCAGGGCCCCAAGTTTCATACCAGCACCCTAAAAAAATGATGAGCCCTGAAAATGTGGCACTGGTACCCAAAAAAATCCTACAACCTGGGGAGCTGATTCTGCAAAGTGAGGTGCATCTTTCCAGGGCCTGTGCTCTGAGCTGGGCCTCCTGTGCTGCTCACTGCTGGTCGCCCAGCCGAGGCAGGCATACCCCAGAGGCAGCGGAAACCCGCAGCGCACAGGAGCATGGCTGCTCCAATTCTCAGAATGTCCCATTTATGTAAGGACTTGAAGCCAAGTAGGAGCTTTGTATGCCATGGGAGGGGTGGATACCCCAATACCAATTCCAACATTTTTATTAGAAAATAATTATTTTTCTAACATGACCTATTAGGTATTTTCCTCTTTTTTTTCTTTTTTTGTACTTGGGATTGAGCAATTGAACTCGGGGATACTCAACCACTGAGCCACATCCCAGCCCCATTTTGTGTTTTATTTAGAGACAGGGCCTCCTGAGTTGTATAGCCCTAGCCATATTGAGGCTGAACTCACAATTCTCCTGTCTCAGTCTCCCAACGTGCTGGGATTACAGGCACCCACCACCACGCCTGGCGGTATTTTTTTAAATCTCATCCCTTTCTTTTGCCGTGTAAGCATAGCCATGCTATGGGATCCTTGAAGGGCAGAAAATGGATCTGGATTCTGCTCTTTTTAGTGGCCATCTGGGAACATTTATCACTATTTTCATGACAGTGTATCTCACTGCTCTCAGCCAGTTCTTGAGACTGACCCAATTCCGTTGCTTGACCTTGGCACAAACAGGCCTCCATGGGCCAACTCCTGGGCTCAGGCCATCCTCCCACCTCAGCCTCCTGAGTGCTGGGACTGCATGTGTGCTGCTGCACCTGGCCTTGGGCTCTTCATGCAGCCTCCCCAGTCCCACTGCAGTCAGGAGCTGCGCTTTTCTCCCCTCTGCATACCCTACCAGTTCTCCATGCCAGGTGACAAGCTGGGATTTGGCCCCCATGTCACTGCCGCTTCCGGCTAGATAAAGCAGTTTGCAGATCAACTTCTTCCACTTTTGAGACTCTGCCCTGCCCATCCCCCCTTTGACCCTGCCACTTTAACTTGGTAACTAGTACACTTTTCTTCCAAACACATGGTCAAACCTGGCCTTTTCCTGGTAACTTCCCCTCTGCAGCCAGATATAGGTGCCCCTCTCTCATCCCCAGCACATGAGCCTCGCCTCTGCCCTGCCCATCTGGTGCAGTGATGCCCCCTGATGGGTGGCCCCCTCCCTACTAGGTGGATAAACACAGTTCCTCTACTTGTACTGTCTATAGCAGGCCTCCTCCTGGCCCTGCAAACAACAAAAACCAAGTCAGATCCCACCTTGCTGAGCTCCAGTGTTGGTGGCAAGACAGGAGCAAATATCTGGAGCAAGTCCATAAAGACAGCTCAGTGGCTGGATGCATGACCAGGGCAGTGAGAGACCACACATCACAAGCCCCTTTAACACATTCTGATTGTGGCCCTGTGGCAGCCGTTGGCCAAGCCATCTCTGGTAACTAGGGTTTAGCTCCTGGCCATCCTTCACACTGTGTGAACTTCCTCTTTCTTTATAAACACGAAGTAAAATTTTTCATGAGTAAAATGAAAATCAGACAGTACGTCACCCCGTTTAAGAATTTCTTCCAAGCCGGGCGCGGTGGCGCAAGCCTGTAATCCCAGCACTTAGGGAGGCTGAGACAGGAGAATCGCGAGTTCAAAGCCAGCCTCAGCAACAGCGAGGCGCTAAGCAACTCAGTGAGGCCCTGTCTCTACATAAAACACAAAATTTGGCTGGGGATGTGGCTCAGTGATCGAGTGCCCCTGAGTTCAATCTCCGGTACCAAAAAAAAAAATTTCTTCCAGCCAGGCACAGTGGCACATGCCTGTAATCCCATCACTTTGGGAGGCTGAGACAGGAGAACCATGAGTTCAAAGCCAGCCTCACCAATGGCGAGGCACTAAGCAACTCAGTGAGACCCTGCCTCTAAATAAAAACACAAAATAGGGCTGGGGATGTGGCTCAGCAGTCAAGTACCCCTAAGTTCAATCCCTGGTACCAAAAAAAGAAAAAAAAAAGAATTTCTTCCAAACACTTTGAGCATTTTATTTTTCTTTCTTGGATTTTACTCAAAAATAGCATCTTTGACTAACAGAGCTCCTTCCTGGTCCTCAGGAGCTAGCAATACCATGAAGCCAGACTTCGTGTTCTTTGGGTGTTCTACCCAACGCTCCTTCTATTGGGTGTGAGGGATATAGTGAGGTCTCCATCAGGGGAGAGGTCCTGTGGGCCCCCTGCCTGCCTCCTACGTTTCTGGCCCTGCCTGCCAGCACAGCGAGGCCCTCCTGCAGGGGTCATGGGGAGGCAGAGCAAGAAAGCTTGTATTTCAGAACCAGCTCTGTCCCCCCCTTGGTCTTCCCCCTTGGCAAGTCCCTACATCTCTAGTGTCCACTTTCCTGTGAAGTTGGGGTACATAGTTCTAGCAAGAGGTGGCAACGCAGAGGTTGCCAGGCCCTGCCAGGGTTCAGGTCCCAGCCAATGGTGCTGCGTGACTTGGGCACCTGAGGCATGGCCTCTGCCTTTCTTGGCCCCTCTCCTTTATCCTGCAGATCATTTACTGAGCATCTCCTCTACCTCAGGCCAGTGGGGGGAGGTGTCAGGAGACAAAACAGCTACCTGGTCAGGTGACAGTGAGTCCCGCAGTGACAGGTGTTGGAAAGACAAGGAAGGGGTGGAGATAAGGAGAGCTCAGGGGATAGCAGTGCCTGCTGTAGGCATTTATGAGGACAGCGTACGTTTCTGCACATAAAGTGCTGCGGAAAGTGCCTGGCACCTAGTGAGCCTCAACAAATGTGTCACCTTCTGAAACCTCTTCCAGCTCTAGACCCTGCGTGTGCAAGGCTGGGTCACAGAGGATGCACAGGGCAGTCAGCTGTGTTCCTCACTGCCCACAAGAGGCCTTGATGTGTGCTGCGTCTGTCCCTGCCTGGGCTACTGTAGACCTTTCCTTGGGGGACTAGGGTGCTCTCTTGTGCAGCGTGACTCCAGGTGGAAGGCCACGATTGTCCTGATGATTAGGTTCAATGTCCTCCACCCCAAGGGTGCAGGAGCCTGTGGCCCATCTCCCCAGGTGGCAGATAGCCCCATCTGGCAGGTGTGAGCTCTGGGGCCTGCTGCCGCTCCCAGGAGGCCACTCCTTCAGGCTGTTTCCACCTCAGCAGGAAGAAAAGCGTGTGTCCTTCCAGCTGCTGCACTCCCTCAGCTGTTGTACTGTGCTGAGCTGGGATGCTCCTGGTGAGTCCTTCCCAGCTCTGTTCCCACCCTGCCCAGAGCCCTGGGACTGAAACTCTGCTGGCTGCTTCACCTCGCAGACTTTGGTGGGGGCCTCTGCCTCTGCAAGCCCCCTGTCCCACTGTCCCAGCCTGGCAGCCGGTGGCCCTGCACTCCAGGGAGCCACCTCCCATCTGCCCGGAGGGTCCCGGAGCTTCCATCTCATATCAAGTGTCCAAACCCTTTAAAAGCTGTGAGATTTTAGCTATAAAATAAGTTTAGGAGGATGAAATGAGATGACATATATAATTCCCCCAGCATAGCACCAGTACAGCAGATTACATAAAGAAAAACATTATTTGGTTTTATTCATTCCTCTTTCATCATTCATTAAATGTATTGGAAGTTTATAATGTACAAACTTCTCCATCTGAGAAACAGGTGACACTGCTACCTCAAAAGGGCATTGAGAGCAATTTATAAGAAAAGGACATTTATTTTTCACAGTTCTAGAGACTGGGAAGTCTAAGAGCATTGCATTAGCATCTGTCGAGGGCCTTTGTCCTTTGTCACCCCATAGCTGAAGGCAGAGGGCCAACAACAAGCTCTCAAGGCAGCAAGGAAAGAGGTCCATCACACATAACAGCCTAACCCACCACCGGGGGCAGGGCCCCCAGCTCAGTCACTCTTCAAGGTCCCACCTCTTACTCCATCACAGTGGCAATTAAACTTCACGTGAGTTTCGGAGGGGATATTCTGTCTGGCCCCCAGCACAGCTCCTGCCATACGTTCAGTAAACACTGGGCTTCACACTGCTCCCTTTCTGTCACTGCAGAGCTTGACACATGGTAGGGCCTAGAACAGGGGCAGCTACTGGCAGCACTTGCAGGCACCACGTGGGAAGCCTTCCCCCCCCCCATGTTTGCTTCACCTCAGCCTCATCCCCTCTGGTACCAGATCGGCTGCCACAGGGCTAGGCCTCACAGCCACACCCTGCCCCATCCAGAAGAGGATTGTGATCTTAAGCCAGCTCCTGGGCTCCTGCCCTGTTGCTGGGAGGTCAGCCTTGCCCTGTGGGGTCGAGGAGCAGTGACCAGACACCAGCAGGACCATCTGCACTGAGACCAACCCTCGTTCTGGGCCTGTCAGTCCTGTCCGTATGCTCTGTCCAGCTGCAAGGAGCAGTTAGTCTCGGCAGAAGAGCTCCTGGGCCTCCCACCACTGAGCACCACCACACACTGAATTGCTGGCTGCAGGCTTTGGACAGCCCAGAGCAGCCCTTGCCAGCCCCTGCACCTCTAAATCGGCTGTGTTCCAGCCTTGTTTGCATGACTCCATGCTGCCTTCACACTAGTGTCCCTCTCCTGGTCAGCTCTGCAGGTAAAGATGTGTCTACTCTGGCTTCTGCAGGTACCCTTGCAGGTGGCTTCTCCACACCTTCCTATATTCATGTTAGCCACGTATCATCCCCAGTGGGGTCTGTGGCCTGGGCCTGGCCCACACCACACCTCATCAACGTCCACTTTGCCTCTGGTGGAGCTCCCTCAGCTCAGGTCTGACTCTGTCTCTGCAGGATGAGCTCAGGCTTCTACAAGAACGTGGTGAAGATTCAGAAGCACGTCACCTTCAACCAAGTGAAGGGCATTTTTGGCTTCACTGACAGTGACTGCATTGGTAAGGGCGATGCCACCTGCAGACTGCCTCTCCCCCAGCGAGAGGAGTGGGGCTCAGAAGAGGAGAGTGGGGTCTTCTAAAGAGTCCCAAGCAAGTCAGGTGTGGCAGCACACCCTGTAATCCCAAAGACTCCAAAGACCGAGGGAGATTTCAAGTTGAAGTCTGGGAACAGTGGGATCAAAGCCTGGGCCAAAGTGTCTGGTCCTTAACTATCTGTTCCAGGGACTTCAGATGCCTCTGAGATGTTAGCATTTGCAGTTTCTCTCTTTAAATAAGACACTCAGGCATAGGTTTTCTCTGAAATATAAAGAGTTGGCATAGCAGTCAGCCACTTCTGGGCTACATGAAGCTGTGCCTCAGACTATAAGACTGTCCCTCTCCTCAGTCATCCACTTTAAGGTTTAGAAGAAAGAGAGAAAGAAAGAAAGAAAGAAAGAAAGGAAAAGGTAAGGCTGCTGGGCACTGTGGTGAAGCCTATAATCCCAGCAACTCGGGAGGCTGAGGTAGGAGTGTCACAGGTTTAAAGCCAGCCTCAGTGACTTACCAAGGCCCTACACAACTTAGTAAAACCTGTCTCAAAATAATAAATAAAAAAGGGCTGGGGATGTGGGTCAGTAGTTAAGCACCCCTGGGTTCAATCCCCAGTACCAAAACAAAACAAAATACTGGATACCAAGATAGTCATCACAATTTACAATAATTAAAGGTGGAGAACAGCCTAAACACCCAAATGTCAGAGAATGGTTGCACACTAGAGCTACACTGACAGGGTAGAATGTATTAATAACAGCATGTGCAGATGTCACAAAGCGAAAAGTTCAAGGACGAGGCGTGATAAAATCACAGCCTATGCACATAGAGTCAAACGGGAAACACAGAAGGACACATTGGGACCACAGAGTTTTTCTTTTCTCCTGGGGAGGCTGGAATAGGTGCCCCTCTCTTCACGAGTGTGATAATTCTCAGTCTCAGCTGAGTTAGACATGGGGATCTGGAGAGGGAGGGCCTGACCCTGCCCTCTTTTGTATTTTTCAGATGTTAGTGATGATTAGTACTTTTGCAGTGAGGACAAAACCTACTCTTGTCCTTCCCTTTCGCTGGGTTAAGTGACCAGAACAGCAGTGGGTCTGTGTGAAAACCTTGTCCCTCCCTTTCAGGGAAGATCAGCTTTCCTGCCATCCAGGCTGCTCCTTCCTTCAGCAACTCATTCCCGCAGATCTTCCGGGACAAGACAGACATCCAGTGCCTCATCCCATGTGCCATTGACCAGGTCAGAAGGCGCACCCAGGTTCCAGGGGCCTGGGGTCCGCAGAGGGTTTTCACACTCTGTCCTCAGGGAGCGTGGTGTGCTGGAGGAGGGGAGCGCCTGCCTCTGGCAACTAGTGAAGCACAGCAGCCTCCGGGAAGGGGCCTGGGGGTTGCGCCCTGGCTGGAGGCGTCTTCAGCCAGCCCCATCTCCCCATAGGACCCCTATTTCAGAATGACACGGGACGTGGCCCCACGGATCGGCTATCCTAAACCGGCCCTGCTGCACTCGACCTTCTTCCCTGCCCTTCAGGGTGCGCAGACCAAGATGAGTGCCAGTGACCCCAATTCCTCCATCTTCCTCACAGACACGGCCAAGCAGATCAAGACCAAGGTGAGCGGTGCAGGCAGGGGCAGGCTGCGAGCAGAGGCAGGCTGGGCAGAGGGGCACACTCGCCTCATTCGGTCCTTTAGGCGCCACAGCGATGCCGAACCCACTGCTCCCTGTCTCCTGCTTGCAGGAGGCAGCTGCCCCTTCCCAGAAGGCCTTGGTGCCTGGTTTGTTCCCTTTGTTTAGATTAAAATCTAAGGGCTGCAGTTGTGGCTCAGTGGCAGAGCACTTGCCTAGCATGTGTGAGGCACAGGGTTCAATCCTCAGCACCACATAAAAATACATAAAATAAAGGTATTGTTTCCCTCTCTAACTAAAACACAATATTTTTTTTAAAAAAATCTAAGGGCTTTTTTCCTTTTCTTTTTTTTTTCCCCCTGCCTTTCTTACCAGTCCTGTGCTCTGGAAGGAAAGTCTTAGTTAATGAGGATGTTATCAGTCAACAACGTGCAGGCCTGGCTGTGCCTTGCTCGCGTTTCTATTCTCCCTGAAGCTCAGGTTTCTGTTCTGCCTGAAGCTCAGGTGCTCATCCTTCCACAGGTGAGAGCCTGAGGCCAAGGGTCTTGCAGGGCCCGGCTCCCGCCACCAGGAAGGAGCAGCCTTTACCAGGCCACAGGCTGCTGTTCTAGAGAGTGCTCCCGTGCAGACAGACTCAGAAGTGCCCTCCTGAGCAGCAGTGCCCGCCTGGCATGGCACGGGCATGCAGTAAATATTTGTCAAGTCAGTGGGAAAACTGAGAAGAGAAATTGGTTTGCACTTCCTTATTTTCCAGGGTCATCTTCCCCTTTTTTTGTTTTGCTTTCAATACTAGGAATGGAAGCCAGAGGTACTCTACCAGTAAGGTACATCCCCAGCCCTTCTTATTTTTTATTTTAGATAGGGCCTCACTGCGTTATAATGGCTGGCCTCAAACTTACAATCCTCCTGCCTCAGCCTCCTGAGTACCTGGACTTACAGATGTGCGCCACTGTGCCCAGCTCAGGCCCCCGTTCTCTGACTTGGTACTGAACTACAGTGTGTGTGTAACCCCTCACGATCACACACACTAACACTTCCTTGCACCCAGGGATGCGTTGGTGGGCTGGCAGATTGCGGCAAGGTAGTGGGAACCATATTTGAGGCATGTGACGTGGCCATCCGAGCCATGGCTGGGCCCTGACTCTCTGGGGAGTCCCAGTCAGGTTCTGACAATGGGGGACTTTCCATATCAAGTCCTTCAGGAATTGCTGTCCACCAGCTCTCCTCCTCACTTGGAAGGAGGCTTTTTCTTTCCTTTTCGCTTTTGGCTCAGAGTTCTGGAGCACGGAGTGCAGAGGGAAACGCCAGCATGGAAGGCGCCTGCTTGCTTCCACATAGTTGTTTTTTAAAGATATTTATGACTGGGGAAATTTTTCATTTGCTTAGAACCAGCAGAGACCCCAGGGACTGGGTCAGTGAGCATGAGGTCAGGCTTCCTGAGGGTCACCTGGGTCACAAGCAGCCTGCGGGGCTGTCAGGGTCAGGCCCTTCCTCTCCAAATCCCTGTGTCCAACTGAGCTGCATGCTGAGAAGAGAGGGTCACCTGTTCAGCCTCTCCTGGAGCTGTGCTGGCGGTGGCATCTAGTGCCCGAGAGGCTTCTGCAGCTGGGAAGCAGCGGGGCCAGGATTGGAACCCAGGGACACCATTGTCAGGCCGGGTGGTGTGGCCTCCGAGGTGACTAGGCCCATGGTCTTCCCTCTCCTCTCAAACTGGGAGCAGGCGTGGGGGCGCCACCTCCACCAAGCCGCTCCCCGGCCCCCTTCTGCTGTTCTCTCCTACAGGCTGCCCCTGCTCCCAGTGCCAGTTGCAAGTCCAGGCTGCCCTTTTTAGAGACAGGGTCTCTCTGAGTTGCTTAGTGCCTTGCTTTTGCTGAGGCTGGCTTTGAACTTGCAATCTTCCTGCCTCAGCCTCAAAAGCCGCTGGGATTACAGGTGTGTACCATGCCTGGCCAAGCCTACCCATATTTTTGACTGACCAACTGTGAATCAAGTTTCCAAAGGCCCCTGCTTGGGTTGGATTAATCTGCTAGAGCAGCTCACAGAACTCAGGAAATAATTTTTTTGGGGGGGGGGGGATACCGGGAATTGAACTCAGGGGCACTGAACCACTGAGCCACATCCCCAGCTCTATTTTGTGTTTTATGTTTTATGTAGAGACAGGATCTCACTGAGTTGCTTAGTGCCTCACTGTTGCTGAGGCTGGCTTTGAACTCGCGATTCTCCTGTCTCAGCCTCCCTAAGTGCTGAGATTACAGGCTTGCGCCACCGCACCCGGCTAGGAAGTATTCTTTATCAGGTAGTTTATTTCAAAGGACACAGATGAACAGCTGGGTGAAGAGATGGGTGGGCAGAGTATGGAGGTGGGCAGAGCTGCAACATCACCACTGGGCACACTGCTCCCCAGGAGCTTCCATGTGTCAGCAGATCTCATCCAAAAGTTTTAACTGAACGTAGTCTCCAGCCTCCTAGTCCTCCCCTGCAGCCCTTGGAAAGTGGAGCTGAACTTTCCACCCCTCTGACTCACTCAATCCTTGAGACTTCCTAAGGCTTCTAGAGGCTCCACCCCAGTCACCTTGAGATACTCTTAGACTCAGGAGAATCCTGGGGCTTTGCAAACTTTGTATCAGTGCAGAATATTATCACAAAAGATGCTCTTGTCACTCGGGAAATTACCAGGGATTTGGAAACTCTGGCAGGAACCCAAGACAAAGGCCAAACATATTTCCCATCATACCACAGGGGCCTGCCACCACCTGCTGTGGCTACTGGCCTGAGCTGTTGGGTTGTCATTTCTGAAGTGGAAGTAGTACTGGCTTGACAGACTGGACACAGGGCTTACACACAGTCATATATAAAAGTGTTCGTAGGGCTGGGGATATAGCTCAGTTGGTAGAGTGCTTGCCTCGCATGCACAAGGCTCTGGGTTCAATCCCCAGCACCTCGAAAAAAGAAAAAAGAGAAAGTGTTTGTAGTTAGGCACTGTGGCACATGCCTGTAATCCCAGCAACTCAGGAGCCTGAGGCAGGAGGATCACAAGTTCAAGGCCAACCTCAGCAACTTAGCAAGGCCCTAAGCAACTTAATGAGACCCTGTATCAAAAATAAAATTCAAGGGGTTGGGGCTGTGGCTCAGTGGTAGAGCGCTTGCCTAGCATGCGTGAGGCACTGGGTTCGATTCTCAGCACCACACATAAATAATAAATGAATAAAATAAAGATCCATCAACAACTAAAATATTTAAAAATAAATAAATAAATATAATTCAAGAAGGGCTGGGAGTGTGGCTCAGGGCCCCTGAGTTCAGTCCCAAGTACTGCCCCAAAAAAAGTATATGAAGCGCTGTCCACACGGAAGCCCTCAGGTCAGACACTGACTGCTGGCCGCGTGGTGTGAGCTGAGCCCCGCCGTCTGGGCTGCGGGCTCCCACGAGCAGCCCTATGAATGTGGAGCCTACTCTTGGGCAGCACAGGCATCGTGGCGCGGGGGCTCACTTGCTGTTAGGCCTTGCCCCCAGAGCTGCCCCAGGGCCAGAGCCAGGGGCCCCTTCGTCACCCAGGTCCGAGCGCTCCTTCAGGTGCTCCTTCCACTTGGATGGTTGCAGCCCTGGCTTAGCAGCTTAAGAGCTCAGTTTCCTGCCCTCCACCTAGACCCACTGGCTCTCGTCTCCTGTCACACAGTCACATGGCTGTGTGCATCTCGCCCACCTCTTTCATTTTAGATCCAGGAGTGGCACCCTGGGCCCCACCAGCAGCACTGCTCCTCTGGATCCCAAGCCTGTGCTCTTGGTTTGCTGTAAAGCAGACCTTACAAACCACTCGTCCACTGCACCAGGACCAGCCAGGTCCCATGAGGCCAGCTTAGGCCACTCCTGGCACTTTGGCTTCACCCAGAGTCAGCTGTGCTAGCAAAGGCAGCCTGGCCTTGCCACATAAAGAAATTCTCGACACTCTAGGCCTCATTTTCTTTACCAATGAGATGGAGAAAGCAATGCAAAGGTCACTGGGTTGTTGGGGATAAAATGTTGGTCATAATTGAAGGCCACCATCTACAGCACCGTGCTGTATGCCCCCTGCTAGACAGGGGCTGTGCACTGGGAGGGCAATGTGTGGGTGCTGGCTGGCCTGGAAACACGGTGTTCTCTCAGAACAAGACCAGGAGCCGGGCGCAATGGCACAAGCCTGTAATCCTAGCACTTAGGGAGGCTGAGACAGGAGAATCGTGTGTTCAAAGCCAGCCTCAGCAACGGCGAGGCGCTAAGCAACTCAGTGAGACCCTGTCTCTACATAAAACACAAAATAGGGCTGGGGATGTGGCTCAGTGGTCGAAGAACAAGACCAGAGAACCGCCTGGGCCCTGTGATGCCCTCTAGCCGGCTGTGTCTTCCCTGATGCTGTCTCTCCCCAGGCCAGGCTGGCCTGACCCAGGAGTCTGACCCCAGGCAGACGTGCAGGCAGGCCCCTACCGTGCCGCCATCGCCAGCCACAGCTGCTCAGCAGTGCCCCTCAAAGAGGGGACAGGTTGCCAACAGCCTCTGCTCCTAACATGCATCGCCTGTTTCTGAGGAGACCCTGAAAGTATCAACTTAGAATTCATTAACACTACCACCCTTTTCCCCATTAAAAAATAATAATGACATTTGTAAATAATCGGCTTCTCAAATACTCACTGAAGCAACGTGGAGGGATCCTGTCTGTCCTCTGGGCTTTTTTCCCCCGCTCACCTCTTGGCCTCATTTTCTCCATGATTATCAGTGATTCTTAAAACACTTTCTGTTAGTGCCTGAGTTTTTCCTCGGCACCTGAACCTGCCATTTTAAGTGGGGCCTGGCTTCATGCTCCGTGAGCCTTGCTTCCTTTAGGCCGTGTCCTTGCACGCCCTCTTCTCGTGACCACCCTGGGGACGGTGCTGCTCTCTGTCATCCATGAGGACACTACCTGGCCTAGAGAGTGGCTGCCCTTTCCGGTCACTCCTTGCTGTGTAAGTGACTTTTTCTGAAGCCTGGCATCTGCAACCTCTTTAGGACATTTCCCTACCTTTCAGCCTGGTCAGTGCTTATGTTTTCCAACTGCTGTGCTCCTGGGAATCTGGGGATGGGTTGGACAGAATCCTACCTCCGCCCCCTGCCGCCATTGTGAGTCCCAGTGCCACTGTGCTGCCCTGGCGGGAAGGAGTGGTTGGGGGCCCTCCCACTATCCGTAAACTTCAGCCTTCCTCTGATGCCAAATATGAGGGCATCTGGGCCTGTCGTCCACCACGTGAGCCACCTGCAGGTGCAAGTCTAACCAGCCTCTGTCCTCGGGCCAACACAGGTCAACAAGCATGCCTTTTCTGGAGGGAGAGACACTGTGGAGGAACACAGAGAGTTTGGGGGCAACTGTGACGTGGACGTGTCCTTCATGTACCTGACCTTCTTCCTAGAGGATGATGACAGGCTGGAGCAGATCAGGAAGGTGAGATGGAGGCCACCCACCCCAGGAGCCTGGATGTCAGCCGGGTCTTGTGGGTAGGGGAGCTTTCCCAGTTGCCCTGCTCACTCAGGAGGGAGGGAGAGCCAAGGAAGACTCAGGTTTCTTAACCCTTCCCAACAACTCCCAAACATAGGTCACAAAAGACAAAATACAAATTGCAGTTTGGTAACCAACACAGAAAGGTTTCATCTTCCCAGCTGTGAGACAAATATAAGTTAAAACAGGACCCGGGCTGGAGCCAGGGCTCAGTGGTAGAGCGCTTGCCTCGCATGCGTGAGTCACTGGGTTCAATCCTCAGCACCACATAAAAATAAATAAATAAAATAAAGATACTGCATCCATCTACAACTAAAAAATATTTTAAAAAAAAAACAAAACAGGGCCGCTGCTGTGAGTAGTTCAGGGAGTGTGAGCCAGTCCCCACGTGGCCTCGGCAAGCAACGGGGCCACGGAGACAGTGAGCCCAAAAAGGTTCAGTCTACGCCTCGGGTTCTCCAGTTCTGAGTCTTCACCAAGGAAGTAATCTGGAACAAGAAAAGGCTTTTTATCACACCACGTCAGAAGCAAAACGCTAACAAAGGTCTGAGTGACACGGGATACGTGAAGTAAGAAATCTTTCAGATGGATTGTTGTGCAGGTGTGAACTGATTAAAAAGCTTTAGTGACTTAGGAAAGTGCTCCTAGGTTAATGAACAGAAGCTACCCATTGAAAATGCAGTGATAGGTCAGCCACAGTATGTAAAGCACAGGGGGACCTAAAAGAAAATGTGCCAGGTGCTCCAGTGGTCCCTCTGGGTAGAGCACTGCAGGCAACCGACTTACATTCCTTCCTTTCTTTCTTTTCCTTTTTTCTTTTCTTTCTCTTTCTCTCTGCCTCCCACCTTCCCTCTCCCTCTCTCTTTCCCTGTGCTGGGCTCTACCTGCCTACAGGACTACTCCAGCGGGGCCATGCTCACCGGCGAGCTCAAGAAGACCCTCATAGACGTCCTGCAGCCCCTGATCGCCGAGCACCAGGCCCGGCGCAAGGAGGTCACCGAAGAGATGGTGAAAGAGTTCATGACTCCCCGGCAGCTGTCCTTCCACTTTCAGTAACACTCATTTTCTGTGTGCATATAAAGACATGTAATTTATCAGTAATCCCAGTCTGATCAAATCCCCACCACCCGTGGGCTTCTGTCACATGGTAATTCCTGGGCCTGGTGTCTAATCCCTGTGTGTTTCAGATGCTGTCTCTCCCTATGGAGCTTGTCCTTTCTGTTTCTTATGGGCAAAATGTGGGTGAGCGGGTGCTGCTAACTCTGCGTGGTCAGAACATACAGCTGTGAGTTTCTCCCACATACAACCTCGGGCTGTGGAACCCCTGGCTGGAAGGCCATTGACCAGCCAGTCCAGGCCCACAGAGTAAGTCCATATGAGAGCAGCCTAGGATCCAAATATACTCCTCAGATCAACTTGATAAAAAAAAACTGTGCTTTATGCATATATGGAACCAAGATGTCATTATTATAAAACTAAAAAGAAGGGCTAGAGGTGGAGCTCAGTGGTAGAGCACTTGCCTAGCACACACAAGGCAGTGGGTTCCTTCCCCAGTACCACAGAAAAGAAAGAGAAGTCACCTGCTCTAAAGCTTGACACTGTCTGTGGACAGCATACCGAGAGGGTGGTGGGTGGAACCCCAGCTGGCTTACTAAACTCCAGACTGCGCATGTCGTCCACTCCAGGAGTCACACTCCTTGCCCTCAATATAATAATTTTTCACCAAATAACCCGCACTCCACCCTGCAGAATCCAGTGGCGCTTCCTCCTGACTGAGATGCTAAGGGTGGTCTGTTGCCTTTGCAGATCCTTTTGTTTTGATACTTGACTGAAGTGGAGGTCAGCACAGAGCAGTGCCCTGACCATGTCTCGGCCTGTGGACGTAGCTAGAAAGAACATCACCGCCACAGCCCTCCAGGCCCTGGGTGTTTTACCTTTAGGTGGGCCATGTTTAATTTCGCACCATGTGCAGTCTGACCAAGCAGAAGCCATGTCTCAGGGAAGGCCCTGGTTGAAGGATCTGTCCTCTGAAGGCACAGGGTCCGCTCTCGAGTGCTCAGCCCTTGTGCCACCTATAGGTGAAATAAACCTCCTTTGCTCCTGTTTGTGTCCCTGTGTTCTGTCTGGGAAGACTAATGAGGGCCTGCAGCGGGGCCCCTGCTGCTGAAACTGGAGCCACTCTGCTGGTCCTGCAGGGCCAGGCTGGGTTCTTGGGCCACCACTGGGAAGAGAACACAGGTGCTGAGAGCAGGCTCCTGGGAGACGGGGCAGTGGAAGTGGCCCTTCCTCTGCCACGAACAGCCTCCTGTTGGCTGGCTCACTGCATTTGATGTTCCCTCACATAGCATGCATGGAGGGAGGGACGTGCAGTGCCAGCAGGGGCAGGGCTCCGGGAAGCCCTGGTTTCGTCCACTGGCCTAAACTTATTTTGCAAGTGGAGAAGCTGAGGCTTTAGACAAGAGGATGCGACATCCAGGGCTATACAGTGACTTGGTGACAGAGAACATCCTAACTCAGTGCTAAGGAAACAGTTTCCCACCCTGGGAGGCTGGGGGCCCATGTATAGCACCACCTCTCCACAGCCTCCCCTCCTGGCCTCCATTCTCCCTGGGCTGAGCTCCCTCCCTGGCTGGCTGTGGCCATGGAGGTGAGCCACCTACACAGGGTGCAGAGCCCACTGACAGTGCAACCCAGACAGTTGTCATTTCCTGTGGCTGTGTTACACCTACGGCAGGTATAAGTGTGCAGATGAGGGACAACTTGTGAAGTCCATGGGGCAGCGCAGCTGCTGAGAGAGAGCACCTATGGACAGGGCCCAGGGAGGAGTGACCCCTGCTCACTGACTGGGTAGGTCATTTCACCTCTTGGGACCTCCATCTCCTCCATGTAGCTATTCCTCATGGCGAAGCCCTAGGAGCGGTGCCCTGTGTTGTTGACCAGGTGACTCACCCGAGGCCACAGCTAGTCACAGCAGGAGAGCTACGGGTCTCCCACAGCCACATTTTGCTAAAAACCAGTGGTTTCTTGAAGCTCCAAGAAAAGCAGGCATGTCTGGTCGAAGATGCACAGGCTGAGCACTGGGGTCGAGCCTGAGGTCGTTGCCAGCACCTTTGTCACAGACACGGAGGCTGGACTTGCTGCTCCGGACCAAGGGGCCACTGTGGAACAGCTCACCATCCCGGATAAGCTCCAGAGCAGAAAGCGGGCCTGCCTCTGGCCTCCGGCCCTTGGCAGCAGCCTCAGACAGATGGAGCTGGCCTGGGGCTACACTGTGGGACCTTCCTCCAGGCCCACAGTGGGATATTCTGTAGTCGGTTCACAGGGGGGAGCCCTCAGGGGGGCAGCCTTCACCCCCCATGTGAAGTTTCAAGTTCAGCCTTGACTTCGTTAGGCAGCCCCACTTAGTGCAAAACCCAGCTCTGCCCCACCATGTGGCCAGCCAGCCCCGCTCTCGGATCCTTAACTTTCTCGCTCCAGAGGGGGCTGGCCCAGCACAATGGTGCACACCTGTAATCCCAGCAGCTCCGGAGGCTGACTCAGGAGGATCACAAGTTCAAAGCCAGCCTCAGCAATTTAGTAAGACCCTAAGCAACTTAGCAAGACTGTCTCAAAATAAAATTCAAAAAGGTGTGGGGGTGCAGCTCCATGATTGAGCACCCTGGATTCAATCCTGGTTCCAAAAGAAAAAGAGGGAGCTGGTCCTCTTCACTGAGGTGATGAGAAAGTGAATTCAGGGCCCTTCCTACAAAGCAACTTCCCAGGGACAGCCCTGGGGTCCTGGGCTGGGCCAGCTGTTTAGCAGTGCAAGCTCAGCAGGATCCAGATCCCCCTTCGTGCCCCCGACCACTTGTCTAGCATGCACAAGGCCCTGGGCCCTGGGTTTGAGCACCAGAAAGGAAAAACAAAGTTTAAAGAGGAAGCCCTAACGAAGTTGGGAAAGAATGCAAGGTCTCAAAGGTTGTGATTGGTTGATGGGAGATGAAGCAAAGAATGACTGTACTTAGTAAAAACGTCCACTACCAGACCTCTGGAGGCACCCAAGTTTCCATTAGGCCTGCAGAGGATGGGGGTGCTCACTCTAGGCCACAGCCCAAGACCCTGAAGTCCTATCGCCCTCGTGGTCTCCCACTCCCTTGGAAGTCCTTAGTGCAGCTGTCATCCTGATCCGTCTTTATGCTGCAGGAGTCCCACAGGGCTCTGTCCATTCCACACCCGTGATCACCTGTGCACCAGACCCTGAAGCCAAGTAGAGCTCAGGCAGCTCAGGGGCTGGTAGGTAGAAGGGAAGAACAACCATACAACCAAGTCCCCAAGGGAGACTTGAGACAAGAGCAAGAAACACCAAAAGCGCCCAAGCCTGCTGGTGGTGAGGCAGGGAGAGCTTCCTGGAGGAGGCGAGGCCCGAGGTGTAAAGTTAGGCAGAGGAGCAGGAGGGCCTTCCCGGCATGGATGTAGCATGTCAGTGCAGTGCACCGAGAACACAGGAGCAGGCCAAAAAGGGAAAGTCTCCTCGAGCCAGAACCCTGAGGACTATGAGTCCAAAGACCCAGTCCAGCCAGTGTCAGCCAATCACCAGAAGGCAGCTGTAGCACTGGCCCAGGGGCTCACAACAGAATTTAGGCTCTTCACTTGGACCTGCTAAAAGCATCATTAAGGACGTGGCATCTCTGCTTCCATTTTGCATCTGTCTCCTTTGCTCTGATCAGTCACCTTCTATTCCAGGAAGAAGGTCTGATCAATCTTGTGATGGGAGGAGGCCCCTCCCCCACCCAGGCAGCAACTTTTGTCCAGGGTGGGGGTCAAGGTCCTGCTGACCAATCCTGAGATAACCATGGGCAGGCCACAGCTGATAAGGGCCACCAACTATGCAGACCCCACCTTGCCCTAATTCCTCTTTCTATAAAACTTCAAATCATCGTCAGCACCTGGAAGACATGGCTGCAGACCTGGGTGCCCTTGTCTTCCCGAGTAGCTGCTCTGAGAAAGCTCCCCTGGTGCTCCTCACCACTGCTTTTTCTGGGTGGTTTCTGGGGTGAGTGAGCACCCCTAAATCACACTTCTGCCCAAGACTATAGAAACAGCTTCACACTGGACCTGCCAGCCCTCCTGGTTCCAACGGCTCCTTGGAAGCCACGTAGTGCAAGAAGAGGGTGGAGCCGGGCGCGGTGGCTCAAGCTTGTAATCCCAGCACTTAGGGAGGCTGAGACAGGAGAATCGCGAGTTCAAAGCCAGCCTCAGCAATGGCGAGGCGCTAAGCAACTCAGTGAGACCCTGTCTCTACATAAAACACAAAATAGGGCTGGGGATGTGGCTCAGTGGTCAAGTGCCCCTGAGCTCAATCTCCAGTACCAAAAAAAAAAAGAAAAAAAGAAGAGGGTGGGCTGGGCCTCAGGTGGCCCATCTGCCTCTGCTTCCCCACTGAGTGCCTGAGACACACACACACACACACACACACACACACACACACACACACAAGCTATTTGCTGACCAGGTGAGGCTGCTGGGATCACCAACACCCGGCCCCTCCTCCTACAGCCCCTTAGAGGGTGGCTCACAGCCAGGCAACTGTGAGGAACTGGCCCCTTCCACACAGAAAGCAGTTGAGTTGGGGGACAGGGCAGGATCCCCACAGCCCAAAAAGTCATGGGAGTGGATCTGTCCTGACCGCTAGGCTAGGCCTCCAAGTGCTCGAGGGGCAGGCAGCCCCCAGGGCACCAGGGCACAGGCTAAGCAGGAAGCGGGGAACAGGCCACAACCCCACAGACCACAGAGCAACATGACAAGCAGCCTCAGAATCGCTTTATTGACAACAGCTCCTGGTAAGTCTTCGGGGTCTTCACAGGCAGGCAGTGTCTGTGGGCAGAGGTGTGTGACTAACTCTCACACCAAACCCCCCAGATGGGCAAGGATGGCGGCCTTGTGCCCCTGCCAGTCAAAACCCAGGTGCTGCAGCGCCCTCGCTGTGCCCCTGAGGCAGCCTGCTGCAGGGGACCATCCAGGCCTGGGGTCCCATCGGCTGGGCCTCACTGCCTGTGGCAGGGGTGCCTCAGAGGGGACAGCCATGGGGAGCAGAGGAGCTGGCGGAGCCGGGAGAGGGCAGGGGCCGGGGCTGCTCTGAGGAGCTGGGTGGCAGCAGAGGCAACAGGAGAATAAAGCATTGACCCCAAGGGCAGAGGACCCCTGAGACACCCTGACCATGTGACACACCCTCACCCAGGGCTGCTCCTCAGCTCACTAGCCCCTGGGGCCAAACCTGCCGGCAAAGACCAGCCCTTTGACCTTGTGCTGGGCAGCCTCAGCAAGCTCAGTCCCAGTTGCTGCAGGGTGGCCCCAGCTGTCCTGGGTAATGGCCCCCAGGCGGTCTCACCCGGAACCACTCCCCTTTGCTGCCTCCAGCTACCACGACCTCTGGCAGCCACTGGACGGCTATGTGAGCAGACCTCTGGTGAGCCTCAGCACGGCCTCATAGGTGACAAATACCGCCATGTTCACCGGGAAGGCCCGGCAGCAGTTGACCGCCAGCCCCCTAAAGAGCACCCGCAGCCCCTCCTCCCGCACACTGGTCACCACGCAGTGCAGGAGACCCCGGTATCGCCTCTGGCCCTGCCCATCAGCCTGCAGGCGTGACTTGATCACGTCCATGGGAGTGGCCACAGCCCAGGCCAGGACTCCTGCACAGCCTCCGGCCACCAGCACACCCAGAACATCTGCAGGAGAAATGACATGTGCCCTGGCTGGGGGCCCACCCCAGCGCAGCCCCGCCCACCGCCCGGGGACCCACCATGTCGCAAGTGGAGAAACTGAGGAAGACAGGGAGTGTGACGTGCCCAAGGTCATAGGTGATAGAGCGGGTCTGTCTTCCCATGCTGGGAAACCCAGGGCCTGGGTTCAAGTTCCCATTCTGGTACCAGTGCACAGTTCGCGCGGGCCCCAGCCTCCTTTAATGGCCTCCCTTTCCACTAAACCCAAGCCATGCACACAGGCCCCCCGCCTGCTCACCTGGCCGGCTGTGGCCAGCGGGAGTAAGCCGCTCACAGAGGATGGCATAGGAGAGGAAGTAGGTGGCGAAGGAGTGGCCTTCCCGGAGAAGCAGGGCCGAGCTGCCCTTGTAGAGGCCCCGAAGTCCCTCCTCACGGGCCACCGTGGTCAGGCAGTGCAGCGGCCCACGGTACTTGGGCCCAGGCACTGGACACACAGGGGGAGCGGCCGAGGGCCCTGAGGCTGAGGGCCGCCGCTGCTGCGCCCGCGCCTGCGTCTGCAGGCGGACCTTGGCCACCTCAGTGGGCGACGTCAGGAACACCTGGGGCGGGAAGGAGGCAGGTGGGCCTGCGCCCGCAACCCTCCCACGCGCTGCTCGTGCTGCAGGGCAGCGCTGGCTCTGCGTCCCCTCCTCCGCCCATCGGGGTCTGCCCTCACCCAGCCTGGCCTTGCCCACCTGTGGAGGGGGACCGCTGGGCCCTCAGCCGCCCTGAGGGCCTCCCCGGCCCCACTCACACGGACCAGGCCCGAGGCGCATCCCGAGAGCGTGACGTCCGCCTTGGCAGGCTTGGCGTCGGCGCTGCCGTACCGGAACCTGCAGATGTGCGCCAGGCAGCGGTGGTAGGTGCCGAAGGACACGCAGGAGACCAAGGACGCCGTGCACGCCGGCAGCGAGAGGCCCCGGTAGAAGCCCCGCACCTGGTGGACGGGCCACAGTCAGGCCGGGGCAGGGCCTGCCCCGCGGCGCCACCCTGGGCCCCTGCCCTGCGGCCGTCAAGTCACCTCCCCCCGCAGGCCTCAGTTCCCTCCGCTGTAAAATGAGGGTCACAAGTGCTCAATTTGAGAGGCGGTGCAGAGGGACTGAAGAGAGGCGGTCGTTGGAGGGGGAGCACGGCCAGGACTTGCTGTTACTGCTGTTTCTCCATGAATTAACCCCTGGCTTGCACCAAGCCCCAGCTGCGTTTTGGTAAATGCCCCCAGTCCTTCCTCTGGACAAGGTCCTGAGCCCTGAAGTCACCAGCCCACACTGTCCAGCACCTCCTCCAAGGGGTGCCTGCCTTGGAAGACAAAGACATGCACCACCCCATGACTTCCCTGACCTTCGGAACCCCCAGTACCACCCCCAGACCCTTTCCTGGAGGTGGGGACCCCATTCTGAGCCCCTGTGTGTGCCAGGTGCCCAGGCTCTAGTCCTCAGAGGAATCCATAGGATCAGCACAGCCGTTCCCATTCGAAGTGAGAGGGCACCAGAGGCCCACAGTGGGAATGAGCATTCCCAGACCTGAGGCCCTGGCACCCCCCTGCCCATCCCTGGCCCCAGGCCTACCTGCTCTTGGCAATATATGTCCCTGATGCAGTGCCAGATGCCTGCGTACTTCGGCTCTGTCTGGATCCTGACCTGGGGGAGATGCAGGCTTCAGGAAGGGGTGGTTCCAGGTCTAGGGCAAGGTCAGCAGGACCTGGGGAAGGGGTAGAGTCACCCCCTAGATTGTCACAGGCATGCTGGGATATGGGCAGAGCAAGTGTGGTGAGCCCTGAGACACAGGGGTGAGAATGCTGACATAGGCCTTCTAGAAAGGTCTTCTGGCCACGCATGTTGTGCGGGAGATATTGAGGGTGGTCTAGGTGGGGCCTCGGGGCAGGGCCCTGCCGTCCGCACCTTCACTGTATCCAGGGGGTAGCCCACAGCAACACCACAGACACCTGCAAGGAAGTCAGAGGACAGTGAGGTTGGGGGATGACCGGGAGCCACATGAGCCCACCTCATGGGAATGGGGCCTGAGCAGATGCCCTCCGAGAAAGACCCCACAGCTGCCTTCCTAACTGCAGGCCTCACTGATCCTGAGGGCACCCCTGTCTTCCAGAGGAGGAAGCAGGCCCACAGCGCCTTCCGCCAAGCTAGCCCATGGTATCCCTGAGTCTTGGTCTGGTGGCCTCGTCCTGTTGCCCTGCTCTGAGAGGCAACCTTGCCCTTGGCCTTCAGTCTGAGGAGGGCTTTCCTGGGGACCAGCCCGTCAACGGTGGGGAAGGGGCTGCCTGGGACTGCCGCGTGCCTGGGGCACAGGGCCTGCTCTGGTCTGGCAAGGCGCCCCCGTGCTGCAGGCATGGTCCCCACTTGGCCCTGCCCATGCTGCGGTCTGGTGCTCACCCCAGGCTCCCCTTCACTCGGGCTACCCGGCCTCAGGTGAGCAGGCTGCTGCGCTCGCCATTGCCATCCTGCGCCTCCACCAGAAAACCAAAACAACAGCCCATCTGATCGTGGACCAGAACCTCCAAAATAAGCCTCTTCCCTTTCTGTGCTACGTGTCTACAGTGCTTCATCACAGTGAGGAAGCCTGACCAGCACCAGCCGCACTGCAGAGAAGCCTCAGGTGCGAGGCCCAGGCTCTGAACTAGCCAAGGGGCCTGGTGCTGGCATCCTGTCCCCTCCCCTCCCAACACCGGGGCCTAGACCTGGAGCCCTAGCACTGCCACGGGGAAGCCAACGGGGGACAGAGCAGATCCTTGGGGTTCTCACTCTGAGGGGTGGTGGTGGGAAGGCACACGGGGACAGGGCTGTACCTCCCGTGTGTCCCAGGACTCAGTGAGTCTGAGAGCACCAGAGAGCAAGCACAGACATGGATAAGGTAAAGGGAAGGACTGGCCAGGTCAGTGGCTTGGGTAGCATTGCCCTCCTGGACCCACACATTCACTGTCCCAAACTCCTACTCATGCATCAAAGCCCTCCACCGCATCACCCTTGCAGAAGCCCTCCCTGACCATACCACACCTGGGCTGCCTCTGAGCCAGGAACCACGTCGATCATAGCCCTTGCCAATGGCCACTTGGGCCCCGTGTGCCATCTCCACCCCCAGAACTGAAGTTCTTCCAGGACAAGGCCCAGGCCCACGTCCCTGTGACCCAGGGCCCAACCCAATGCAAGGCCCTTCCACCCAGACTTCCTGGTAGGCTCTGGAGGGAAGATGTCAGCTCAGGAGCCCTTCCTGGCCGTGTGGCCTCTGCAAGGCCCTCCTCCAAACCTCCTCCTACTGCTGACACTCAGGGAGATAGCTAGCCTCAGGCTGGCATAGTAGGACCTCAGAAAAGCCCCTGAAGGGACCAGAACTCTGACCCCACACACTGTTCCCAGAAGCAGGGCGGCCCAAGCTGTTTCACAAGACTAGCAAGACCAAGGCCACCTCAGTCCAAACAGCCCTGCAGGCCCAGGGCCTGGGGGAATCTTTCGCAAGCAGCCCTCCACCCAGGAGGGAAATCAGCATGACCCAGCAGAGAGCCAGCTCAGAGCAGGCCAGGGAAGCCTCTCCCCCTCCACCCTGACTCTCCCTTCACAGGGCTCTGGCCTGAATCTCCGTCCAAGGCCTCCCGCCCCTTCCCATGGCTCATCATGCCTCATACCAAGGACTCCCCGCCTCCCTTTGGCCCTGACAGTGACCCTCCCTCTATCCCTCCCATGGTCCCTAGCCTGCCCTCGGCGTCCTGAGTCCCCTCTCCCAGTCGGTGCAGACACCCCCACCCAGAGCACCGTCCTGGCCCAGCTTCCCCAGTACCCAGACACAGCAATCCCCAGAATGCTCACTGTCCCTGTCTGGTACCTCCAATGGCTCCAGCAACAAAATCCATGGACAACCTGGGAGGTGGGGGGGCCCTGGCCCAACTGCCTGGTCTTTGCCACCGCGGTGGCCTCCACAGCTCCCAGGGTGCTCCTTGGCAGGCATTAAATACCTACAGTGGGGGCAGAGGACAGGAAGCAGGGCCTTGCTGGGAAGCAGCGGTCGATGGCCACACCCGCGCGCCTTGCTGAGGGACTCCCTCCTGCTCCACCCCTAAGGACCCTAGTCCTAGTGCCCTTGGGACCTAGGTGACGGGGAAGCATGTGAGAGGTCACCGGAGGTGTCATGCTCCCAGGGACAGGATCAATGTCCCTACCACCCCCTGGAAGGGCTCCAGTCACATCCAGTCTTCCTGGAGGCCTAGAAACAGGCCATGGCAGCTCCGGCCCCTCCAAGCCCAGACTCAGGCCACCACTGTGTCCTCCGGGCCTCCCTAATGCCACCCGAGTTGCTCAGGACTCCTGCCAGGAAACCCTCAGACTCCCTCACTGATTCACTCAACAAACACTTTCTGACACCATCCTCCCTCCCACTGACCTCGCTGGCCAGCCATCTGTTTGTGGGCAAATGGGCAGTGCCAGCTGCCATGCACAGGGCAGAGGCAGAAGTGGGCCATCCAAGACCAGTCCTGTTGTCCATCCTGTCCACAGGGAGATGCAGCTCGGGTGAGTTGAGGCTGCCCCAGGTGAAGACGCAGGCCTGTCCTCAAGGAGCTCTACCTGGCGGGAGGGGTAGAGGAATGGGGTGGCCACCCCAGAAGAGCTCCCTGGGTACAGCCCTGCCCTTCCCCATAGGGCACACCCACCTGCTGCTTCCCGAGGGCCAGGTCTGCCCCGCTGAGCCCACAGTTCCCAGCACATCGCAACAGCTGTAAAAGCAGTGCCCCCACCCCTGTAGCCATCACGGCTTACCTCCAGCCCAGGAGGGTGGCGGGGCAGCCCTACGGCCCCCACTTTACAGGCGGAGCCACTGAGGCCCAGAAGGGGTTTCCCCAAGCCATGCAAAAAGGCAGGGCTGGACTTGACTCCCAGATCCTCTCAGAGCCCTCACACCCTGCTGACCAGGACCAGTGCAGGGACAGCCCAGGTGCCACGAGCTTGTCCAGTGGCCATCACCTGGGCCCCTGTGGGGGCTCAGCACAGGCCCCATGTGACCCAGGCTGCAGCCTGGCAGGGTGACCAGGCAGAGAGCTGGGGGTGGCGCTGAGGCTCAGGGAAGCTGTGCCCTGGCCAGGGTCACGTGGGAACCAACCAAGGGGCCTCTGGCCAGAAAGCTGGTGGGACAGGAAGGGGACAGGTGTTGACTTCTGGGGGCCCAGTGGCTCTGGTTGGCTGGTCTTCAGGGCAGGGCAGCAGGGGCAGGAAGCCACGTGTCCACCTGTTCTCCTGTCCTCTGATGGGCTGACCCGCAGCCTGGCCTTGAACAGGCTGAGTGCTAATGATGGGTGACCCCCTGGCCAGCCGTCTGTTTATGGGCAAGTGAGCAGTGCTAGCTGCCACGTCAGAGGGCAGAGGGCAGAAGTGGCCCATCTGAGACCAGTCCTGTTGTCCATCCTGTCCATAGGGAGATGCAGCCGCCCACATTCGAATCCCAGCTGCAGTGCTCGGCTCTGAGACCTGGGATAAGTCCTTCAGCCTCTCTGTGCCTTGACTTCTGCCTCCATCACATGAGGATAGCACCTGCTTCATGCCTATGACCATTCAAGACAAGTTCCAGACATGTCCCCGTGGACTGGTCAGCCAAGTGCTGAGAGCTGCATCAACGGCAGCATGGGGCCTAGCAGGAGGCAGGTGAGTAGGCAAACAGAGCCGGGTCTCAGCTTCAGTTTTACATGCTACACCCAAGAAGCCATTGCCTTGGCTTGGACAGAGGAGTTTGAAGCATGTTGTCCACTTGAAGGAACAAGGACTACCTATTCCCACATTTCCACTGCAGTAAGGGCCACCCCACCCTGGCACTGGAGTTGGCTTGGATGCCTTTCTCCTCTGCCCTGTGGCTGGAGGGTTACTCTGTCCAGTGTCATCCTCTGAAGTTCATGTTCAGACCTACCTGCCACTCTGTGTCTGCATGCCCTGGCTGCACTGGCAGACCTGGACCCCAGCCCTCTTGCCCGTGCCCCCTGCTTGTGAAACCAGCATCGCCTGCCACATGTCACGTGTCTGTGACCTTCTCAGGGCCCTGGGACACAGCAATAACTCACAAAGGCCCTACCCTGGCAGGTCTCCTGTGTAGGAAGGGAGACAGACCAGCAGATAAACAAGTAGAATCCAGAGCCTGCCAGGTTCCAGGGAGACAAACAGGGTGGGGAGGGTCAGGCGAGGTTGTGGCAGCTCCAGCAGGTGACATTGGAGACAAGCAAGGCTCCTGGTCCCTGCAGCCAAGTTTTGCCTGCCCTTTGCCTCTTGAACAAATGCACAAACTTTACCCCTGCTCCAAAAACATGGCACCTCCTTGCTTAACTGCCTTGGGCCGCTCAGCATTTCCCGTCGGCTGTGTGCATCTGGCAGGCCGTGTAAAATCCAAACTCAAGATGGAGTCACTCTGGCTCAGGCCTGCACATATCTGCTAACCTGCTCTTTGTGCTTCTGTGATCAATGCTTTGCTATGCTTGCTTCTCACGGATGGGGGGGGGGGTTGCTGGCCAGTTACCTAAAGTTTCAGGAACTGAAAGGGGACATAGGAGGTGCCATCATGGTTGAGCTATAAATAACTATAGGTTGAATACCTGCCAAATCATGTTTTCCTGAGTCATGTAGCTAGCCCACCCTATACTAACCTCTGAAACCCTCACTTCAGGGTCACTCTCTGAAGGAAAGGAGAGCTGACCCCATTCGATTGGCCTGTGTGCCTATTTCCTCAATAAACTTTGCTGCTTCTGCAGAGTTGTCTGGGCTGCACTTCTTGGGGAGAGGTGCCGGCTGGATGCAACAGCAGGGGCAGCTGGATCTGACCCCACACCCACTGCACCCAGCACAGGGTGGCACTTGGGGAGGCTGAGTAGGGAGATGTGAGAAAAATGGGTCGATGGTCAGATGGACCAAGGGAGGGATGGACAGATGGGTGAAAGAACTGATAGAGGAGGAGAAGATGAACAGATGGATGGGTGAACAAATAGAGGAGGGTCAGGGAGGGAAGGAGAGAGGGAGGAGAAGCAGCATGGCAAAGTGTTAATGAAGATCAGCCCTCAGCAATGTGAAGGGACTTTGTCATAGCCCATAATAAAAAGTAGCAAAAGGGCTGGACAGGTGTGTAGTGGCCCATGACTGTACCCCATCTACTAAGGACGCTGAGGCAGGAGGATCTCAAGTTCAAGGCCGGTCTTAGCAACTTAGCTAGACCCTATCTCAAAACAAATAAAAAGGGCTGGGGATGCAGCTCAGTGGACGGGCACCCGTGGGGCATGCATGAGGACCTGGGGTCCAGACTCCAGTACTGCAGTCAGAGGAGGCAGCCAGAGGCCTCCACCAGAGCTGTGTGTGGAAAGGGGGGTCCCCTCAGCCTAGATTTGACTGGGGATCTGCCTCTCCCAGCTGTGTGACCTTTGGTCAGATGCATGACCTCTCCAAAGTTTTATTTTTCCAACAGGCAAGGGACCTCAGATTGTGCCTGGATGGTGGCAGAGCCCAGGGGGTGCCTGGAGGGGCCTGTCCTTTGGCATCCAGGCCAGCCATAGGCCTCCTCGACCAGCACCAGATCCCCACTGTGAGTAGCTGGCCCAGGCTGAGTCCTAGGGGGCGACAAACGTCACAACCCACACCTAGGGCCCTGGTGACAGGCCCCTGGAAGGGAGGGCATAGCCCTACAGAGCAGGCGGTTTCTGGCTGAGGCCATGGGAAGGCTGGACAATTAACAAATGCACGTTCACTTTTCAAAAACAAAAGGAGTGACTACAAGTTATTAAGAAACCAAGCGGACGGAAGGCAGAGCCAGGTCGGAGGACAGTCCCACAGCCCAGGCCTGGTGACCCGCCTTCCGGTGGGACTAGGCAAATGCTCATGTTCTCTTTTCAAACACTGCTTTGCAATTTGCTTCCTTCCCTGTCACTGCGTCTCGGTGGCCTTGCCAGCTGACTACTGGGGGCCTCCTTCTTGCGTACATCCACAGCACTAGAGATGGGCCAAGCAGGTACGGGTGGCCAGGGCTTTGAGCCAGGCAGCCTGGGCTCAGCCCTTGCCTGCTGCTTCTAGCTGCATGATCTGCAGGAATCTCTTTGCCTTCCTAGGCCTGTTTCCTCATCTGTAAAATGGAAAAAAAAATTTTTTTTGGTACTGGGAATCCACCACAGAGGCACTTTACCACTAAGCCACATCCCCAGCCCCCCCCCCTTTTTCCCCCTGAGTAAGGGTCTCATGAAGTTGCTTAGGGCCTCACTACTTTGCTGAGGCTAGCATCAAACTTGTGATCCTCCTGCCTCAGCCTCCTGAATTACTGGGATAACAGGCATGTGCCACTGCACCTGGCTAACATGGAGATGTTATCATGTAGCACCAGACAGTTGTTGGGAGAACCATGGGGTAAAGGCCACGTAGCCTGGGAGCTGTGCCTGGCAGGTGCTCAGTACGGCTGCTTATGACTTAACTGCAGTACTGAGGATTTGCCACCAGAGGTGACCACAGCTTTCTACAGCAGTCAGTTAGATGACTTCAAAGGCTCCTGACAGTAGTCATTTCACTGGGGAGGCAGAAGTGAATCTGGGAGCCACTGCTGCCTTGTTCCCAAGCCAGCAATGTGGGGTGGCTTCCCTGGTCCTACCACTATCCCGTCCCCGGCCCTGGTCTTGTCTTGATGGCTTCCAGGCACAGAAGCCTTCCCAGGTACTTCTTGCTGCATCTTCTGTTTCCAGACCCTCGTGTTCGGCCCCAGGGCATCCTCAACCCTGTGTCCACTGCAGACAGAGACGAGAAGGCCCTTGTCCTGGGCCTCAGGGCTCTCACTTAGACAAGACGAACTCTGACACCACCCAGGTCCAAGGCCCAGGAGGCTGCACTGAGGAGCAGAAGCCCTCTGCAGAGCAGGCTGGAGGCCCCTACCTGGTTGTTTGGAGAAAGGCAGCCATTGCCTTCGGTTACGGTGCCCACCTGCTGCGCCAGGTCCACGCTGGGCATTGGATCTAGAGGTGGCCCAGACACTACCCTCTCCTTCCCTCTCCCAGGGCCTTTGGCCCTGCTGAAGAGTATATCAAATTGGGGCTGGGGGTGTAGCTCAGGGGTAGAGCGCTTGCCTAGCACATGTGAGGCACTGGGTTCAATTCTCAGCACCACATAAAAACAAGTAAAATAAAGGTATTGTATCCATCTACAACTAAAAAAGTTTAAAGAGTATATCAAATATTTATTACTGCTTAACAAATTGCTCCCAAATTTTGCAACTTAAAATGGATGCAAAGGGGCAGATACATAGAGTGGATCAATCAGAGAGCTAGCCTACAACATGGGGACCACAGGCAACAAAGCCACATTGTACATAGGATTTACGCCAAGTGAGCAGAGTTTATTTTCTGGTACCAGGGGTTGAACCCAGGGGTACATCCCTGCCCTTTTCTTTTTTTTGGTACCAGGGGTTGAACTTGGGCACTTAACTACTGAGCCACATCCCCAGCTTTTTTTTTTTTTGGTATTTTGTTTAGAGACAGGGCCTCATTAAGTTGCTGAGGCTGCCTTTGAACTCACGATCCTCCTGCTTCAGCCTCCAAGTAGCTGGGATTACAGGCATGGCTACTGCACCCAGCCAAATGAGTTTAACTGCTCTTTAAAGCAAAAATGGATACCTCTATGAAGTGATGGAAATGCTAACTTGCTTCACCATAGTAACATTTTACTATGTGCATCCCATAACATGTTGTATGCCTTAAATATACTCAATAAAATGCATTCCTTAAAAACATCCAACATTTATTGTGTGACAATGACTGAGGTCAGGCACCTGGGGAAGCTCAGCTGGGTGGCTCTGGGTAGTCTCTGTGAAGCTACTGTCACCTGAAGGCTTGACTAGGGTGACTCACTGGAAGCTACTCCAGACCCCCTGCACAGGGCTGGAGTGTCCTCACAGCATGGCACCTGGCTTCCCCCAGAGCGGGCAGGGAGACACTCAGCTGGCCCTGAGGATCCAGTCTCTCAAGAATGCTGTGCCGCCCTTCTGTGTTCACAAGAATTGTCACTAGGCCCCGTCCCAGCTGGGGAAGGGAAGGCTCCACCTTCTAAAGAGGGGAACACGAGGGATTTCCAAGCTACCACACCTAGGAAAGGATGTGGCAGCCCCTGCAAGGACCCGGAAGCCTGTCTGTCTGGGGCTGTCCTGGAGGCTTTGGGAAGGAGACCACTGAGCCACCTCTCGGGGGCAGGGCCTGCCTGGCAGGCAGCACGACACAGCACACATGTGGCCTGACTGGCAGGGAGTGGCCTGGTGAGCTGAGGCCAGCTGGGACTGGGAGGCTTGGACACAGGAACTGGGGTGTGGGGGCACACCCCGTAGGTGCAGGCAGAGGCTGCTGGGCAGTGGCAGGTGAGAGACAGGACAAAATGCCAGGGAGGAAGAGCCTCCTGCACCAGATGGGGTGGGGAAGACAGCCCTGACAGGAACCCTGAGGGCCACCCCAGCCAGGCCTAGGGAGCAGGTGCTCAGTGATGCAGGGACAGGGTCAAGGAGGAGCTGCCTGCGCCCTGTACTTGGATAAGGCCCAAAGTGGGTGACCCCTGCTGACACAGAAACTGGAGGTCAGGCTCCTAGGAGACCATGAACAGGCACACTGTGGGGACTCCGGAGGGCAGAGCCCAGGCAGGAGGGCTGGTGGCAGAGGGGAGACTGGCTACAGGAGAGGAGGAGCCATCCTCCCTGTCCACGGCCCCAGGAGGATGCTGCTGGGGCTGGCTCCAACCTGGCAGAGTGCAGCCGGGGAAGATAGCACAGGCCAGAGACTCTGGAACGTGAAATTCACTCCAAAATTCTGGAACATTCAGAGTTCCCAGGTTGCAGGATGTCGAGGGCGTTTCTCCTGAGCCTTCTCTCCACCAATCTCAGGGGCTGCCTGTCCCGGACAGCACCCCGCAGCAGGGCATGCCTGCTGTGACCATGCCTGGCCCTGATGGGCTCTGGGCCCAGCACAGTGTCCTCCCTTCCAGCTGCCCCTCCCTTCCTCTTGGGTGCCAACTCCAATTTGCCCTAACAAGCACCAACCTAAGCCAGGCAGAAGCACAGTGCCCTCCTGTGGCCCCTGCCCTCAGGGGCCTGTGAGTCTGGGACAGCCTAATCATTTAACATTTACCATTGTGTCCATAGGATCCCCAGAGGGCATGCAGGTGGGACCGAATGGGTGACAAGCGTCCTGCCCACAAGTAAGTGGCTGAGCTCCTCCAGTCCAGTCCACACCCTGGCCAGTTGGCCTGGGGACCCCCTGCCACTCTATTTTTATTTGAGAAGCATTTGACGTGTCTATTCATACCAATTCCCATCTTGAGCTTCTGGCCAGGTGGAGTGGCACCTGCCTGGGGGCGCTGAGGCAGGACTGCAAGTTCGAAGCCAGCCTCAGCAACGCGGGCACACCGTCTTAAAGAATAGGAAGGGCTGAGGATGTAGCTCGATGCTAAAGCAGCTGGGTTCAGGCCCCAGTGCCATCAACCAAAATACCGAGTGTCTGGTCATCTCCCAACTCACATGCCTCCCTCTGGCCTCTTGGCCCCTGAAGGCCAAGTGGAGCTCTGAACGGCACTGGAGCATGTGAGGGGCCCACAGCTCACCTAAGGAGAAACGGACAGAACTGCAGTTATCCTACAGGCTGGTGGCTAAGGAAAGAAACCCTGCAGTACTTTATCTGGTTCATCAAATTAACTCTTATCTTCATTTCCCACAAAGCCAGAGCACTGGGCCACAGAAGCACAGAACCAGGGCAGGGTACTGCTGGGCCCCTAGAATCCTCCCAGACCATGTCACACACAATCTAAAACGAAGACAGCACATGAGGTGTCACAGGAAGAGTCTGAGACAAGATCCTTGAACACACTGAACCTGAGTCCCAGAGCCCCTTAAGGACACTGAAAAATGTTGGTTTACATGCAGGTTGATTCTATCTGCTCCTGGGGTCTGTCTTCTTAGTTTTGGGGTGGGGGCTGGGCCTCTGCCTCTTAGCTGTCTCCCTAAGAAACGACTCTGCCCTGTAGGGACCTATAGGGTGGCTGATTCCACAGCAGAGGTCTAATGAGGTCAGACACCCATAGCCAAAGCCATAGGATAAGCCTCCACCAGGCCGCCTGCTCAGGTTGAGGCCACTCCTGCTTGAGCAAGGCCTGGCCTGCACCCCTCCCTCTCCTCCTAACCCCAGTGGAATGCGGTCCAGCAGGGGGGCCATTCTGTTCCTGATGTTTTTGATTTTTAAAATACATCTTAGAAAAACTGGAGCCATCCCTTGCCTTTCTCTCACAAGCCACATGTCCCTGGAAAAGGGTCAGCTGCCAAGCCAGCAGAGGCCCTCTTTCTAATGGCATCATGTTGGGGGGTAGGCTTTCAACACATGAACAGGGGTGGGGACATAGACATCAAGATCATAGCGGTGGGTTAGCCAAGCCCCTTCTGAGGTGAGAGAGTAAATTCTGGAGATATCCATGCAAGGTTGGGAGATGGGGAGTGGGCTTTCCGGGAGCGGAGCAGCGCAAATCTGAGTAAAGCGGCTGGGAGGTGAAAGATAGGAGTGAGGCTGTAGCCAGGTCGCCCTGGGCCTCAGAGGCCCATGGCACTGCTGGGAGCCCACTGACAGCCTCACTTGTCCTTTAATTCAACAGATTTCAGAGTGGGGAGAACAGAGGACTTGCTTTTCCTTTTTGCCTACTGGTGACTGTTTACCCACTGTCTTGTGTAAGAAATGATAAAATAAATTACCAAATAAAAGTCCACCCTTCTCAGTGATCTGATCTGACTCGTCCCCTTGACAGTCCCACATCCCATCTCCCTTTTGTCCTGGGGAGTGAAAGGGAGGCTCTGTGTGGGCAGCAGGCATTCATTTACTGGGTGTTGACTTCTGCTCTTCCCTCTGGTCTCTTTCCAACCCCCATTGAGGTCGAGGAGGTCCAGGATCGCCATCTCTCGTGTCCCCAGCACAGCCATGCTAGAATGCTAGAATGAAGAAGTCTCAGGCAACAGGGACGCTTTAGGAAGGCAATTTACAAAGCCCATCTCAGCACCTGCCCCCAGCCCCAACCCAGTGCCCAATGGAGAAGCCTAGGGCACCTGAGGTGAGCAGGTCAGATCCTGGACCTACCTCAGAGTGCCTCCCCGGTCCCCACCTCTCCTCATCTGCTAACTGGCCCCAGGCTTAACACTGCTCCCCCCACCAGCCCACTGCCGCCATGTCCTGCTCTCCTGGCAGGGCCTCACCTGGATCTCTGCAGGGTGCCCATGTGGGGCCTCCCTGTGAGGTTTCTGCAGCTCAGCTATGGTTTGTCTACTGTGTAACAGGCTGCTGCTTGGCCCCTTCCAAGACCCCAGGGGGGCCGAGCTCAGTGCCACCCACCCCAGGCACAGCATCCACTTAAAGGCATGCATGTTCTCTTAAAAACAAAGCAAAACAGAGGCTGGAGCGGTGGCCCAGTGGTAGAGCGCTTGCCCCACATGCAAGCGTGAGTCACTGGGTTCGATCCTCAGCACCATATAAAAATAAATAAATAAAATAAAGATATCACGTCCATCTACAACTAAAAAAAAACATTAAAAAAAAAACACAAAGCAAAACAGGTCGTCCTTGTTGTCTTTTCAATTTTTATGTAATTTTGTTTTCAACTCAGTGTCCTGTTAATGTACTTGATTTTTCTCCCAAGTCTTCAAAACCAAGGCTGATGTGCAGAGATTGGTGCTTACCACTCAGCCCTGGAGCAACCCAGAGACACCCTGTTTTCCTAGAGCGAAGTCACTGGATGTAGGCAGTCCACTTTAATCGACCATGGCCCCACAGGCTACTCTTTGCCAGCCCATAAGCCAGTCTGACCATTCACACAGTCTTGCTGAGGTGTCCAGTTGGCCGCAGGCTGGTGATATTCAAACCTAGGCCTCCAGACCCCTAGTTCAGGGCCCACCAGCCATCACGAGCACTGGACTAGGAGTCAGCAGCCCTGGGGTTTGGGTCTCCGCTTAATGATGGTTAAATTAGATCCTCAGGATAAACTGAAATACACAGGAGCAGCGGAATCCCCTGGCTTCTGTATCAGCAAGCTTCACCAGTGACAAACACTAACATCATCCCTGGTACCAAATATACACACCCTTTAAAGCCATGGACTCGCACCACTGCAATCAGTGCCCATACTGCAGAACTTGGCAACATGGGACTCAAAGTACGGTGTCATCGGGAACCTGGAAACGTGGCACAGCGAAGAAGAGTCTGCCCAGGCCAGATCCAGTAGGACAGTCTAAACCGCCTCGAGGCCCCGGGGAAGGGCAGAGGGGAGTTGCCAACGGGACCTCTGCCAGGACCAAGGAGGTCCCCGCCCACTGCGAACCTCCGTAGTCCTGGTGGGCCACATCGCACTCAGCTCTCACCCCCCACTCCCTACCCCACAGCGTCAAGGGCTCTTTCTCCGGGACACTTGCACGCTCCCTGCCCTCTGCCCCGCTCTCTCTGCTCCGAGACCCACGGGTCCAGCTGGGGCGGGGGCTCTCCCCAGAGTCGCCAGCGGCCCGATGGGCGCACCTCTGCATTGCTGCTGGACGCACCGCCATCTGGCCCGCTGGGCCCGGAAGTTCTCGGCGGGTCCTGGAACCTCCCTCGCTCCACCGCTCCGGCGAACCCTCCCTGGGGCCGCTGGAGGTGAGGGTCGCCGAGGGCCTGGCGAAGCCCTGCGCCTCTCTGCCGCCTTCTGTTTTAAAGTTCGCTCTCCTCTAACCAAACACAGCGCCCGGCCCTGCCGGAAGCGCGCGGCGCGCTTAGACCCTCACATTCCCGCGTGTCCGCAAGGAGACCGGAAGCCCCAGAGACCACCTCCAGGCGGCCTATTCGCCGCCCGAGGAGTTTCTCAACTCGCTGTGTCCGGGCCTGCAGGCCTTGGAGGGTCCGGCGTTGCACGTCCGTTTTCACGGCAGTGTCCCCATTAAACAGGCGAGGACGCTGAAGTCCAGCGGCATAGTCGGACACAAACCCAGGTCGGAGGTTCCCGGGGCCGGGCCGCCGCACAGCTGGCCCGCATCACGCACTTGCTGAGGTCCCCGCACCCCGCCGGCCACGGGCTCCCTGGCGGTGGTCGGACCGGCCAGTCGCCATAGCATTCACCGCGCTTCCTCTCAGAGCGGCGCGGGCGGGCGCACGAAGCACACTCTTTGTTTGCGGCATCTCGGCGTCCCAACCCCCCGCCCGCCACGTCCCCCGCCCCGCCCGCCTGCCGCGCCCAGCCAATGGGGAGCGGCGGAGGCGCGCTGCACCCGGGGCGTTGTCCGCGCCTCGCGCGCCCATTGGCTGCGCTCTGCGCCCCGCGGAGCGGGCGGGCCGAGGGCGGGGCGCGGCTCGAGGTGAGGGGCCGAGGGCGGCGAGCGGGCGCACGGCCGCGAGGGCGAGCAAGCGAGCCAGCGGCAGTGCCGCGCACGAGTCTCACACCAAGCTGTCCCGCGGCCCCGACCCTGGCCGCCCGGCGCCGCGCAAGAGGCCAGGCCGAGCCCAGCGCAGCAATCCGGGGCCCTCGACGGCGGCCGGCCAGGAGAGGGGCCCAAGGAGGAGAAAGAAGAGGAGGAAGCACGGCCTCGCCGGCACCTGGTCATGGCGCTCGACTTCCTGGCTGGATGCGCTGGGGGTAAGGAGGCGTGGGGACCCGGGCGTCGGGGATGCGGGCCAGCCCAACTGCGAGCCCCCGGCCCAGCGCCCGCCTCCGGCTGAGGTCTCCCGCTGTGGACCGGGAGTAACAATGCTCTCTGCGGTCTCGTGGGCGTCAGTCGACATCTGGCCCGAGGGCGCCTGGCGCAAGGTGCGCGGGGGCAGGTGTCTTTTCAGTCCTTCGAGGCATGCTTGGACGGGAGATCTGGAGCTCCCGGAGGATGCGCCGCGGCCCCCTGCGCCCTCCTCTCGCAGGGCTGATGGACGCCAAGGTCCCCGGCGCCTCCCCCAGCTCTATCCCGCGCCCACCCGGTGCAGAGTCCTTTCCCAGGCGGTCCAGTTGGGTGCGGACCCGACCGGTTTCCCGCAGCTGTCTGGGCAGGGCCCTCCTTAGCAGACTGGCCTGACTGCCGGTGCCAAGTCACGCTGTGGTTCGTATGCTCCTACCTACGCGGTTCGGTGAGCTAGAGGCCGCGGCCGACGCGGTGGGCTGGACAAGCTGCGCGGGCAAGCGGGTGCAGACACCCTCACTGAGGCGGGGCCGGCGCTAGGGTTCCTTCCCCAGCCTGCGACTAGATCCCCTTCCATGGGCGTCGGGCACTTACCTGTCTAACCTTTAGTTTCTCTGCTTTTCCCTTGAGGGTCAATGTATTCAACAGGTATTAACAGAGCCTGGTTTAGCCTTCAGGAGGTGGGGGGCCCTGCCTGTCAGGCAGAGTATGTGGCTGGTTATTTCAAGGCCTGCCCGTTCCAGCTGCAGCTGAGGTCGGCTGCTTTTCTCCTCAACCATCTGCCCTTGGTTCCCCGCTCCTCATGTGCTTTTGTTTGACTCTACCAGCCAGCAGAGAGAGCCCCCAGGAGCAGCTTCCTGGCAGTGCCTTGGGCATTTAGCTCAAGGAGCTTCCTCCTGGGCAGAGGCGGCTGGTTGGGCAGGCTCATGCCCAGGGCAGTGATGTGTGCTAAAGGGGTTGAAGAAGTTCCCAGTCTCTTACCCGTTAGGCCTCTGGAAGCTGCTAGAGGGGGAAGAAGCCCAGAGTTTTCTGCAGGTTGTTGGGAGATGTCTTCCAAGCACTGAGTGTGTGTGTGTGGGGGGGTGACCTCTAGGGATCCTGCTCCCAGGATCCTCCTCTACACCCTCTACCCACTT
>CM053401.1:4644615-4682987 GCA_028644305.1 Xerus rutilus
TTGGTACTGGAGATTGAACTCAGGGGTACTCGACCACTGAGCCACATCTCCAGCCCTATTTTGTATTTTATGTAGAGACAGGGTCTCACTGAGTTGCTTAGCGCCTCGCCATTGCTGAGGTTGGCTTTGAACTCGCGATTCTCCTGTCTCAGCCTCCCTAAGTGCTGGGATTACAGGCTTGAGCCACCGCGCCCGGCTCCTCTACCCACTTTCAACAGGTGCTGTGAAGTAGGTGGGGGCAGGGACACATTTCTGCTGGCTAACACCCACTTCCCTTCTCTTGGGGTGTGGATTCTTTCCCCACAGGGGTAGGATTCCTTCTGTGGTTGTAGCCCATTCAGTGGAGGTGTCCCGGGAGCCCCTAAGTTTGGGAACAGGATACTCCTAAGGCCAGGCCTGCTTAGAGACCCTGGCCATCCTGATACTTGTGTTGGATCATCCCTTGGACTCTTGCTCAGGCAGATACGCTGCCTGCAGTGCCCTTCTTCCCATTCTCACTGGGCCTACCAGGGGAGAGGTCGCGTCCATGCTCTCTGCCTCAGGGCACCAGCAGATCCTGTCCCAGCGCTGGGGCAAGGCTAGAGTGTAGCACACTGGCTGTGGCACAGGCCACTCCCCAGGGCCTGGTCTGCAGTGCAAGCCTGAGTGCATGGTGCTGGTCTACATGGCAGCTGCGCAGGCACAGGCCTGGACTTTGCAGGTGTCTGAGGATAGAAGCTGGTGGAGAACCTCTCTCCTGGTCTCATCCAGCAGAGGAGAAGCCTAGGCCCAGGGAGTGGAGAGACTAGTGAAAATTCAGTGCTCCTCCAGAGGGGCCACTGAGGGAGGGATGACCCACCGGAAAGTGACCCGACCTCACGCTTGCCTTCTGGGCCCCTGGCACACCTAGGCTGTATAGGAACAGGGCTCAGGCAGCACAAACACCTTGGGACCTGGTCCCCAAGGTCCCCTCTCTGATGGTTCCTCCCATCATGGAGATCAGAGTAGGAGGATGGCAGAGCTTCCCTCTGTGGGTCCTGATGCACATTACTGAGGAAGGAGGATGGCCCACGTGAGATGACTGTGTGAACTGATTGGCCTAGGGAGGGGCCTGAGGCAGAGTAGGCACCTTGATTGACAGCTTCCTAGGGCCTTGCATAGTGTAAGGGTGGGAATGTCCCTCTCCACTGAGAGGGGACCTGTCCCAGATGGGCAGTAGGGATGGGGCACAGGTGGGAGGAGTCTCTCCCCTGGAGGAGCATGTGAGGGTTGTCCCTGAGAGACAGTTTTTTTTTTAAAGCAGGGGGATACATGGGATTGAACCCAGGGGCGCTTCAGCACTTAACTACATTTTCAGCTACTACAACTCCTTTTTTTTTTAGATTTATTTATTTATTTTTTGGAACCAAGGATTGAACTCAGGATTCAAGGATTGAACTCGACCACTGAGCCACATCCCCAGCCCTACTTTGTGTTTTTTTGTTTTTGTTTTTTTTGGTACTGGGGATTGAACTCAGGGGCAATCGCCCACTGAGCCACATCCCCAGCCCTATTTTGTGTTTTATGTAGAGACAAGGTCTCACTGAGTTGCTTAGCGCCTCGCCATTGCTGAGGCTGGCTTTGAACTCGAGATTCTCCTGTCTCAGCCTCCTTAAGTGCTGGGATTACAGGCCTACTTTGTGTTTTACGTAGAGACAGGGTCTCACTGAGTTGCTTAGCACCTCGCCATTGCTGAGGCTGGCTTTGAACTCACGATTCTCCTGTCTCAGCCTCCCTAAGTGCTGGGATTACAGGCTTGTGCCACCATGCCCGGCTTGAACTCGCGATTCTCCTGTCTTAGCCTCCCAAAGTGCTGGGATTACAAGCATGAGCCACCGTGCCTGGCTGAGATTTATTTATTTTAACTTTTGAGATGAGGTTTCTCTAAATTGCTTGGGGGGCCGCGCTGAGTTGCTGAGGCTGGCTTTGAACTTGTGATCCTCCTCCCTCTGCCTCCAAGTCACTGGGATTGCTGGCATGGGCCACTGCCCCCAGCTGAGCCAGCTTTTCATGTAGGGCAGTGGGCAGAGGCTTTGGAGTTGGGAGACTGGGTCCATTTTTTCTGAGGGGCTATACTCAGTCCTCTCAGGAAGGTGGAGAGGCAGGGCTCTCGAGGGGACTGTGAGGTGAAAAAAGTAAAACTGGAGATCCTGATGGAGACAGACCCACCTCCACTCTCATCCCATGGGGGGATGTTCTGGTGAGGGGTCTAGCCCCCACAACTAAGGACAAGCAGCAGGTGAGAGGAGAACGTGGGAATGGGGTGCCAGTGCCTAGAGCCAGGGCCTCTCACCAGAGGCGGCAACTTGCTCTGTCCACCACCATTCCAGAGGTGACTGAGGCTGTTGCTGGCACCTGGGCAAGTCTGAGGCCAGAGGCATGACCAGCTACCCACAGGAAAGGAACCCCATGGCTGGGCCCAGCTGGAGGAACAGGAAGGTCAAGTGGCACCCGCAGGAGACAGGTGCTAGGTTTCCAGCTACAGCCCCAGCAAACAGCTTCTAGAACCAGAAATTTACAAATTCTGAAAATTCACAACAGGGGCTGGGATTGTAGCTCAGTGGTAGAGAACTTGCCTAGCAGTGTGCAGTCCCAGGGTAGATCAGAATCAAAGAAAATAAATAAATGAATACAATAAAAAGTAACCCCTCAAAACAGGAAATTTAAAGCATAAAGTGAAAAAGAGTGGATTTAGCTGGGTGTGGTGGCCCTCACCTGTCATCTCAAGCTATTTGGGAGGCAGAGGCAGGAGGATTGCAAGTTCGAGGCCAACCTGGGTAACTTAGCATGACCCTGTCTTAAGAGAAAAAACGAAAGGAAAAAAAGGAGTGGAGCTGGGTGTGTGGCTCAGCGCTAGAGTCTTTGCCTGGCCTGGGTGAGGGCCTGGGTTCCATCCTCAGTACTGGGGGAGAAACAAGACAGGTTTCAGAAGGAAAAAACACATCCCCGAAGGACCAGAAACAAATGAAAGTCAGGAGGGAAGAGGCTGGTGCAATGTTGGGGGCTCCAGAAGGAGGAAAGGGAGCAGGTCTGGAGATGATAGACATGATGAATAAATAATATTGGAAATTTTCCCTGCTCAGAAAAGGGCATGATCTATGGTGAAAGGGTTGGTGGAGTTCCAAACGGGTTGCTGAAGACGACGCAGCCTTGGCATCTCCTGCTGACACTCCCCTAATGCACAGATAAGATCTCAGAGGTAAATAGTTTGTGACAAAGAAACACATGAGCAGAGGATTTGTCACCTACAGCACTGGAAACCTGAAGGTTGAGGGGACCCTGCAGACCCTTACTGCCTGCACCCAAAAGTCCTCACCAGAGCATAATGTCAAGAAATGTATCTTGCAGATGAGCAAGAATTCAGAAGGGGGCTGGGGCTGTAGCTCAGTTGTAGAGCACTTGCCTGGCCTGGGTTCCATCCTCAGGGCTGCAAAGAAAAGAATTCAGAGGGCATTTGCCCTGTGTGCTTTACCTGAGGGAAACAACCAAGAAAGGCTCCAGCAGAATGGCAGATGATCCAAGCAGAAACCAAAACAGGAGGAGAGGGAATTGCAGGAAACTTGAAGCTCCTGTTGTTTATAGGCACACGTCAGTGGAAGGTAGCAGGGTGGGAGCCTTCTGGGGGTGGGGCTAAACTGGGCAGAGAGAGCCTTGGGGTAATGGGTGCTTACCTTGTTCTATGTAATGATTAGAAGTGTTAGATGTAAAAATAAACCTTCTGTTGAACTTAGAAATTTAAAAAGGAAGAGGATAAACAGGGCTGGAGATGTAGCTCAGCAGTGCACTTGTTCAGCATGTGCGAGGCTCTGGGTTCCATCCCCAGTACCCCCAAAAATTAAAAACAGAAGAATAAATAGTAATTTTGCCTGAACCTGCAAAAACAGTTCAGAAAAGGAAAAGAAGTAAAACAAACCATTTGCATAAAATAAGATGGCACAATGTGGCTCTCTCAGTTGTTTTGGTGAAATCTGAGACTGCTTCAGATTGGGCTGGGAAATGGTCCAGCTATAGGTTGTTTATAAGAAACATCTAAAACAGTAGCAAGAAAAGGTTCAAAGTTAAGAGCTGAACAAAACTCTACCAGGCCAAATAGGTAGCCAAATAGGAAGCCGGGCTGGCAAGTTGGTACCAGAGAGCACCCTAAGGACCACAGCTTGGAACAGGAGAAGAGGACATTAGGTAAAGATAGAAAGTACAGTTTGAGAAGCAGATGTGGAGTGGCTCCATCAACCTTCGGGCATCAGCTGGCAAGATGGCCAGCTCTTGCCAGGCAATGTGGCGCACACCTGTAATCCCAGCGGCTCAGGAGGCTGAGGCAGAAGGATCATGAGTTCAAAGCCAGCCTCAGCCACTTAGCAAGGCCTTAAGCAACTCAGTGAGACCCTGTCTCTAAATAAAATATAAAAAGGGCTGGGGATGTGGCTCTGGTTAAGTGTCCCTGGGTTCAATTCCCGGTACCAAAAATAAAAAAAAGATGGCCAGCTCTCCGGGGACAGCAGTGAGGAGGGGTCCCAGGGCCAGAGGGTCCAGGTTTGAATTCTGGCTTCATCACTTACTTGCTGTGTGCCAGAAACAGTCTCTCTACCTCAGATTCCTCATCTGTAAAATGGTTGAATTGTCCTTTATCAGGAATAGGAAAATTAGAATATGTACATATTAAGAAAAATAACTAGCAGATTGAATGTTACTATTTGTTACTTAACAAATGTTAGCCCTTTTTTGGCAGTACTGAACTCGGGGGTGCTCTACCACTGAACTACATCCTCAGCCCTTTTTATTTATTATTTTCAGACAGAGTCTTCCTGAGTTGCAGTCCTCCTGCCTCCTGCAAGAGTTGCTGGAATTACAGGCATGGGACACCATGCTGGGCCAGTGTTGACTCTTTTAATGATACAAATACATTACTAGCAGCAAAGCACATGCTTTTTTTTTTTTCCTTGTGGTGCTGAGATGGAACCCAGGGCCTCTTGCAGGCTAGACAAGCGTTCTACCACTGAGCTGCACCCCCAGCACAAATGGATTATTTTAACAGATTTACACACAAAGTTCTAGGGAAGTGTGGGAGTGGGCATTGGTTATTTGACCTTACTCAAGGAGCCTCAGTTTCTCCTTCTGTGAAATGGAGTGATCAGGCTGTCTCAGTAGTGGTGTTGAGACACAGATGTTTGCAGTCTACACAACATGTCGGCCTCGAGCAGTGTTGAGGAGCCAAGTTGGAGGGGTGAACTTTTATCCTTCCAGGCTCTAAACTGCTGTGTAACCAAGCGTGAGCACAAAGTCCACAAGATGCCTCCCTGGGCTTGAGGTGGCTCCCACTGAGGGAAAGAGCAGAGGTGTCAGTTACCTACTTTACTGTGGACAGTCCTGGGTCGGCACCCTCTGGGGGACTGTCCCTCTGTTTGATCTTTTAATCTCTGTGAGGCCCTCAGGGAGGCAGATGCTCACCACCCTCACAGGTGAGGAAAGTGAGGCCCAGACACCCAGTCCTTGGTGGATTCACCTGTCTGGTAAAGAGCAGAGGGAAAGTTCAAATCTGGGTCACAGGCTAGCCTCAAATTCCAGCATCCCTGGAATAAACAGGCTGCTCATGCCAGTGGTGTCTAGGGCAGTGGACATCCCAGAAACACTGTGTGCAGCCTTGGGACAGCCCTGGTCTGCCGCCCAGACCCCTCAGCTGCGGTGCAGGGCAAGGGAAGGGACCCCAGCCTCCAGCCACATGATGTTGGCTTGGCCTTGGGAACCCCACCCCACACACCCCACCAGAGGAGGGTGGCAGGAGCTCACGGGGTGTGCCCAAAGCCCCATAGTCAGTGCCCGCCCCCCAGCAGCTCCCACCCAGTCAACCTTGCCAGATCCCTTCCCCTGCACAAGGTTCTGGGCGTTTGCTCACAAGTACACATTTCTTCTTCCAGGTGTGGCAGGCGTGCTTGTGGGACACCCATTTGACACTGTCAAGGTGAGTCTCTGTCACTCTTGGTTCTCAGGCCCTCATGGAAGCACGGATGTTGGAGGCTGCAGGGTTACAGCCTCAGGAATGCATCTGAGGGCGTCCCACGGGCTTCAGAATGAAGGTAGCAAGTTCTCCAGGACACCCAGGTGGGCGGCTGCTTCCCACCCACCTGGCTGACTTCCCCCTGGGCTCTTCCTACATGTCTCAGCTGCGGCTGAACCACAAGTTGGGCTCATGGCCAAATTCATTCTTGGGTTTGGCCAGCTGAGACTGAGTGCTGAAGGGCAGGTTTCTTCTCACTCAGAATGAACCCAGATGTTTTCTTGAAAGTTGAGGGAGGTGTGGTGGGGCCAGCCTGTGATCCTAGCAACCTGGGAAGCTGAGGCAGGAGGATTGCAAGTTCCAGGCCAGCCTCAGCAACTTAGCAAAATTAAAAAAAAAAAAAAATGTTGGCTTATAGCTCAGTGACAGAGTGCTTCCCTGGCGCGCATGTGGCCCTGGGTTCAACCTCAGTACTGCAAAAGTGCGGAAGGAGAAAATACAGAAATACTGAGAAATCAAAACTTGTCAGCTTTTCCAGTAAACATGATCTTCACAGAGCAGTGATTTTCATGCTTGAGAAACTAAGTGACTATTTCCAGCGCTGGTATCCACCTGTGCAGTGTCTGGCCAAAAACCCAAGGAACTCCCCCGTGGCCTGGACTGGGAAGGAGGCCTGGGGCAAGCACGCACTTGGCCGGTCTTCTCTGTGCCCCACACCTGGATAAATTGGAGTTCTGGTTCTCAAACACCAGGACAGAAACCAAGCAAACCCACGTCCTCCAGTTGGAAATTTCACAAATTGTTGCCCTGCAGTTGGGGTTTTATGTTCTCAAGCTGACGAGTCGGCACCCTCCCCGCCATTTTCCCAGGGGCCCGGGCAGGCCACGGCAGCAGGGTACTAGTCTAAACCTTCTGCACTTGCTGCCAACACTGAACTTGGCTCTTTCCGACCAGAGTAAGGCAGAGCTGGAGGCAAGACACGTCACCCTGTGCTGGGCTAGGAGGACTTGCTGTGCCCTTCTTTTCAGTGAACCAGGTGTTTATTGGCAAACTTTATTTAACTTTGGGCTGGGATTTCTTCCAGTGCGGGCATGAGGGCCTGGCTTTATGTACTGGCTTTGACCTTAAAAAGTCCTCTGTGGTCCAGGCCTCCCCTGCCAGCCCATTTGCTGCCCAACCTTGGGCCAGACACCTGGAGACCCAGATGTTTCCCCATGCAAAACGAGGGCTTGGATGAGATTATCAGGGTCCCTCATGCTGCCCAGTGCTTGGCAGGATAGTTTGGGTGGGGTTAAATGCAAGCTCTGAAAAGCCCAGACCTCCACTTGGTTGTAGACAAATATGGGGAGAAGGCTAGAGGGTCAGGCTTTCTTGGTAAGCAGTGGCCCTGAGTCGCCTGCATGGGCCTGCTGCGAGTGAGGCCTCTGCCATGCCCTCGCTCTGCCAGCCGGCCTGTGCCACAAAGCTGCCCATAGGCCAGAGCAGCCCAGGACAGCCTGGCAGTGTCCGCATTACACTGTGTTTGGATCTCGTGGTCATGTGTCTCCAGAGCCTCTCAGCTGTGTCCAGCCAACAAGTACCTTGGCCTCCCTCAGCCTGGGCCACAGAGGCCAGGCCTGGAAGCGCCGACTCGGTGGCCAGTCCCCGGCAGGCTTGGAAATATTTCTCTCCCGGAGCCTCCTAAGTGTTCTGAGTTGCTGAGCCCAGGGAGCATCCCACCCCCTCACATGCAGGAGCCTCTGTGCTACCACCACCCCTGGAAACAGAGTGGTCTTTGAGAAAATCTTTGTCTCCCCCCACCACCTTTTTTGGTCACTTTGGCCCACGACATCACATTTGGGCAAACTTACCTTAAAAAGCTGAGCTTTGTATTATGATAGAGAGTGAGCCTGCCCTCAGGAACCACCGGGTGCCCCCCTGTCCCTCCATGACCACCTGCTGCTACACTGGGCCCATCCAGGGTCTGCATACTTGGCTCCCTATGGCCGTCCACCAATGCTTCTGTAGCTTTCCAATGTGGAAGTTGAGCAGTCTTATTAAAAGGAACTGTAGAAAAGCTGATTATTTCCTTCCCACAACCAGATTGGTTTTACACACACCCAGTCTTCAGAGGCCCCAAAGGCACGTAATATTTTTTAAATGTGTTTTAATCATCAAGCGCTTAAGGGTAATTTAGCTTTCTATTACAAAAGTAATATAGGTTGCAAAAACAACCTTGACCATGACCGCCACACCCGCTAAAGAGAAAGCTGCCACCCGGGACTACCCTCTCCCACCCATGTGGCTGCTCTGAAGGCAGCCCCAGCAGCCTCTTGGCAACGGACTCCTGCTGCTGCACTGTGTGTGTGTGTGTGTGTGTGTGTGTGTTTTAATATTTTTTTAGTTGCAGATGGACACAATATTTTATTAATTTATTTTTCATGTGGTGCTGAGGATGGAACTCAGTGCCTTACACATGCAAGGCAAGTGCTCTACCACTGAGCCAATCCCAGCCCCTCGGTGTGTGTTTTTAACTCACATACAGAAGGAGGTGCGCAGCCTCGCATCATCCCGGAGCACCGGCCTGCACTGGACGGCTGCCACCCGACAACAGCGTGTGGCTGACCCCGAAGGCCCCCATACCTCAGCTCCCATCTCCGTCACCCAGAGTCCGCTGTTCTAACTCCTAATGTCACTAGTCCCCTTCACATAGCCAGAAACATGGGAACATGTGAGGGAGACACCTGAGCTCCCTGTTGGTCTACACTGTCCCATGCCTGGGACACTCACACTTCATTCCTCCAGGCTCGTGGGTCCAAAAGCGTGCCAGGTTCGGTGATCCACGGTCACACCCAGAACCACAGCCAGTCCTCGGGCATGCCCCCTTCCCACACAATTTTGTATAAAGATAGTTTTCTGCCCTGCGTCACCAGACGAGACAGTAAGCAGAGACACGTGTCCACCAACAAAGCAGTGACTGGTCTCCGCAGGGCAGGGGAGGGGTGATGGGGGGCTGGCTGAGGGGCTCCGCACCTGGATGTGATGTTGACGTTTTGTGTTCTTTAACCGCCTTTGCTGTCTGAGCTAGGGGCCATCCGAAAGTAGCAAAAGTAACTTTGTTGCAGATGAGTGGACGCTTCACCTGGAGCGCTAGTGAGTACAGACCCGGAGCTCCTTGCCCACCAGGCCTGTGCCCGCACCCCACCCCCAGATTCCCCATGCCTGGCAGGGGCAGGAAGGGCCTGAGGCAAGTTGGGCCCAGCACAGGTCCTGGGCTGGGCGCTCGGGTGGGGCTGGTGGAGAAAAATCAGCCCCCTCTGCATCGGGAGGGCCTTGTGGGGGGGTCTCCCAGTCCTGTGGGGAGCTGGGAGCCTCTTGGACTTGGGTGCAAATGACCACTTTCCCAGGGCGGGTCTGCTACTCCCTCAGTCCTCAGAGGAGCTCCTGGCACCCCAGGACACGGAGAGCCTCAGCTCTTGGCATTCTAGGGTTTGGGCCGATTTCACTCCTCGGCTGTGAGGGCTTCTCCCAGACCTGGGGTCAGACACCGAGTCAGGAGGACCTCAGCCTCCTTTGGTGGGAAGAGCCAGGTTGTTGACATCCAGCTGTTGGGCCTGGGCACTCAATGGTGCCCGCGTCCCGCAGAGACTTAAAGACAGCCCAGATGTCAGTGAGGGTCTGCCCCAAGGAAGGGACAGCACTGCTTCACATCAGTTCTGCTGAGAGTCCCCAGTGCCAGTGTCGAGGGCTGCAGGAGGAACAGGTATGCCACCGGAGACCTAGGACACCGGAGGGAAAGACACCTCACATCACAGGGGCCCAGCCGAGCTGCAGTCCGTGGTGGTATGAGACCAGAGTTCAATGAGGGGTTTTGCTTTTCTCCTCTGAAAATCCCTCCCCTCCCTGTCGAGTCCTGGCAGAGAACTGGGCAGCCAGGCTGCGAAGGGGTGTTAGGGTGAGTTGTAGTCGGGGCACTGCACTGCCAGCGGCTGCAGCCACTGAGGGCCTTGTGTGCCGAGATGGCGCAGTTTTTCCTAACAGAACTTCCTCTGTGCAGTGCACTGGCCAGTGGGGAGGTCCGCCTGTTGTGGTGGAGAGTTGGAGAGGCTTCGAGGAAGCCTGCTGTCCCCTTTGCAGGCGCTCCCCTGCCGCGCCCCTGTCCTACCCTTACCCCCACCAACAGCTGCTCGTGTCCTTGGAGAGGACAGCCTTGGCCATGCTTCAGAACATCACTGAGCCTCCGTCTTCCCGTCCTGGAACTGGGACACGTGGCAGGAGAGTCCAGTCAGTGCCCAGGGATATCGAGTGTGAGGCACCTGCTCCCCAAGTCCTGGCTGTGATGATGATGATTTCTAAGTCTGATCTGGGGAACCCGCTCCTGAGAATGTGATGTGACCTAGTTTTCCCAACCCTGTGACACTGATTCCAAGTTCAGGAACCGCCCCTCTCCCTCTGCCACTGTAAAGCCCGTGAATGGGGCAGAGATAAGCTCTTGACAAAGAGTGCTTTGACATGGAGGAGGCCTGTGCTGCTGGGCTGGCCAGTGTCCCCGGTCCTGGAATCGGTCCTGGAATCGCTGCCCTGGGTCCCCAGGGAGGCTTTCAGCTATTTTCCTGTCACTACTGTTGACTTGTGACCATGGTTCTCACAAGGGGCTACTGGCAGAACCCAAGCAGTAGTGCAGCCCACGCCCACCAGTGCCCTGATGCCTGCCCAGTGAGGAGAGCCAGCCATGGGTCATGAGGTTGGGAGCTCCTTTGGCCTCGGCCATGGTTTGGGACACGAGTCACTCATTGGGATGACAAATGTCACCTGGACAATAGGTTGATCCCAGAAGATAGTTCATGTCCCAATTGAGCACACTGCAGTAGTGTCAAAAACAAGGGACTCTGTCTCAGTTGGAGGTCTTGGAGACCTTCTACCCCACCTACAGCTGGCTGTCCCTGTAGTAGTGTCCTCCCCTGAAAAAGCACGAACACCTAGCTCTGCCCTGCCTTAGAATCCCAAAAGCCACAGAAGGCTTCCTGCACCCTGCCTTGGGCTTCCTCGGGAGGCCTCCCTGGGCAGTTGTGAGCACCGACCCGGGAGACGGGGTGCTCTTGGTCCTCTGCCTGCCTGCCTCTCACCAGACCCTGTCCTTTCAGGTGCGGCTCCAAGTGCAGAGTGTGGAGAAGCCGCAGTACCGAGGGACCCTGCACTGTTTCCAGTCCATCGTCAAGCAGGAGAGTGTGAGTGGCCCTGGGTGGTTGGGTGTAGGGTTGAGAAACCATCTCCTGGGAGGCCGCCACCCCAGACCAGCGTGCCAGGAAACAGGATTGAGGGTGACTGAGGGAAATGAAGTCTTTGGAAATAAGAAATCATGTTATGTTGAGGACTTTGCTTCAAATAAAATTCTGCTTGGAGCTGGGTGTGGTGGTGCTTGCCTGTAGTCCCAGCTATGTTCAGCTAATCTGGAGGCTGAGGGAGGAGGATCAGTTGAGACCAGCCTAGGCAACATAGTGGCATCTTGTCTCAAAAAAAGAAAAAAAGCTGGGTGCAGTGGAGCACGCCTGTGATCCCAGCACTTAGGGAGGCTGAGACAGGAGAATAGCAAGTTCAAAGTCAGCCTCAGCAATGGTGAAGCGTTAAGCAACTCAGTGAGACCCTGTCTCTAAATAAAAACACAAAATAGGGCTGGGGGTGTGACTCAGTGGTCAAGTGCCCCTGAGTTCAATCCCCCGTAACAAAACAAAACAAAAAATACAGGGTGTGGTGATGCAATCGTGTAATCCCAGCAACTCTGGAGTCTGAGGCAGGATCATGTCAAGTTCAAAGCAACTTAGCCCTGTCTCAAAAAATAAAAAGGAGGCTGGGACTGTGGCTCAGTGGTAGAGCGCTTGCCTGGCATGTGTGAGGCACGGGGTTCGATCCTCAGCACCACATATAAATAAATAAAATAAAAGTACAAAAAAATACAACAACATTATTTTAAAAAAATAAAAAATTAAGCCGGGCGTGGTGGCTCACGCTTGTAATCCCAGCACTTAGGGAGGCTCAGACAGGAGAATTGTGAGTTTAAAGCAACAGTGAGGTGCTAAGCAGCTCAGTGAGACCCTGTCTCTACATAAAACACAAAATAGGGCTGGAGACGCCGCTCAGTGGCCGGATACTCCTGAGTTCACCCTCCAGTACCAAAAAAAATAAAATTAAAAAATTTTTTAAAAAAGGGGTGGGGATGCGGCTCAGTAGGTAAGTGCCCCTGGGTTCAATCCTTGGTACCAAAGAAAAGAAAATAATAATTTTGCTGGTCCTCATGAGCACCTGGGTTGGGCTGGACTGCCATCTCCTGTGTGGAGGGTTGAGGGAGGTAGGCCGGGCAGCCCGTGGTCCCCAGGCATGCAAGACAGCACTGCCTACCCTAATGGCATGCATCTCTGTCCCCACAGGTGCTGGGCCTGTATAAGGGCCTGGGCTCGCCACTCATGGGGCTCACCTTCATCAATGCGCTGGTGTTCGGGGTGCAAGGCAACACTCTGCGGGCCCTGGGCCAGGACTCGCCGCTGAACCAGTTCCTGGCGGGCGCAGCTGCGGGCGCCATCCAGTGCGTCATCTGCTGCCCCATGGAGCTGGCCAAGACGCGGCTGCAGCTGCAGGACGTGGGCCCGGCGCGCACCTACAAGGGCTCCCTGGACTGCCTGGCGCAGATCTACCGGCGCGAGGGCGTGCGCGGCGTCAACAGGGGCATGGCGTCCACGCTGCTGCGCGAGACGCCCAGCTTCGGCGTCTACTTCCTGGCCTACGACGTGCTGACGCGCGCGCTGGGCTGCGAGCCGGGCGACCGCCTGCTAGTGCCCAAGCTGCTGCTGGCCGGCGGCACGTCGGGCATCCTGTCGTGGCTGTCCACCTACCCGGTGGACGTGGTCAAGTCGCGGCTGCAGGCCGATGGGCTGCGGGGCGCCCCCCGCTACCGCGGCATCCTCGACTGCGTGCGCCAGAGCTACCAGGCCGAGGGCTGGCGCGTCTTCACGCGCGGGCTGGCCTCCACGCTCTTGCGAGCCTTCCCCGTCAACGCCGCCACCTTCGCCACCGTCACCGTGGTGCTCAGCTACGCGCGCGGCCAGGAGGCCCGGCCTGAGGGCGAGGCCGCTCCTGCTGCCCCCGCGGGGCCCGCGCTGGCCCAGCCCTCCAGCCTGTGATGCTGTCCCGCCCTCCTGCCGGCCGCTCTGCAGAGCCCAGCGGACACCAAGGGGCCCGGCCCTGCACTCCGTCGACCTGGGCTCAGTTCCGCTCATCAGCGTGACCTGGGCCATGATTCACTCCTCCGGCCTCGGTCTTCTCAGCTGAGATGGGACCCTCCCTCATACCCACACTGGTCAGCCATGAAGGTCAGAGACAGTGCCTGTGCCGCCCTAGCACCATGACTGCCCGAGTCGGTGCCTGGACCTGGAACTTACTCCAAAACCCCACCAACACTCCAGCCCCGCTCCAATATCCGGCCTTCCTGCTCTTGCCCTGCAGGCTACCTACAGGGATCTCTGATGACGGACAGACTGCCCAGGGATTGCCAACCCCCCAAATCTTCCTCCAGAGACATTTCTTGACCGCCTCTTTGCTCTCTCTGGGACAGAGGGCAGCTTGGAGCTCCTGGCATGGCAGAACCAGGCGCTGTACCATTGTGCCAGCTTTTCCATATGACATGGCCCAGAATACCCCAGCAGGTGTCCCTCCTACTGTATGGTGACTTAGGGCCCTGGTAGGAAGCCTGCAGGAGTCTCCCTATCAGCCTAGGAGCCGGTTAGGGGAGAAGACAGGCCAGTGGGAAGTGTCAGCAGTTCAAACTGGTACAGCAGCCTGACATGTGGCGCACAACTTTAATCCCAGCGCCTCAGGAGGCTGAGGCAGGAGGATCTCAAGTTTTAGGCCACCCTCAGCAACTTAGTAAGGCCCTGTCTCAAAATGTAAGAAAAATTATGTAGCACCGATTGCAGTGGTGCAAGCCTGTAATCCCAAAATAGGGTTGGGGGTGTGGCTCAGTGGTCAAGTACCCGTGAGTTCAATCCCTGGTACCAGAAAAGAAGATAAAGCTATAGCCAGGAGAATTCCTTTCACCGGGACCTCAGGCTTCCTGTCTGCAAATAGAGGCAAAAGTCAGCTGACATCTGGGTTTGTGGGTCACTACCACCAGATGGGATTCCCCAGGGTATGTAGAAGGCTTGGCAGAGAATGGTGTGGGATCCTCTGTAGAGACTGGAAGGAGCCAAAGTCCCATGCCTCTGCTCCCAGGAAATGACATCTCCCAGCCAGTCTCCTCAGTGCCTGGTGTCCCTGTGAGGAACAGGGGAGCCTGTGAGTGCCACAGGTGTGGCCAGTGTGGGTCCCTCCACCCCGACTGCTCAGTGAGGACCCCGCTCTGTACGGCCATGTGCTATTGTACAGAAACCAAGGGAATAAAGTGCTGATGGTTTTGTAAGTGAGAGGGACTAATGTGGACTGTGGGAGGGATCTCCCTGGGGGTGGGTGCCCCCACTCCTGACAGCAGCCCTGGCCACGTGACCTGGGGAAGGTTAAGATTCACCTCGCACCTGTTTCCTCACCTGCAAGGTGTGAAGATTGAGGTAAAACCACCACTGCTGGGCAGTCTCAGTAGCAAGTGTCCTGTGGATGTTGTCCTAGCTAAGGGAGGCCTGTGGTGGGGACACTGCCTAGAGGAGAGAGGTTTGAGTGGAGCTGTCCCTCTCATCCACCCTGGCAACTAGTGCATGGTAGGACCTAGCCCAGCCCAAGAGTCAGGAAGCCTTCCTGGAAAAAGCACCCTGGTCTGTCAAAGGCAGCCCCTCTGCCTACTGTGGCCCAGCCAGCTATGCTCTGCCCTGGGGAGCCAGACCCTCCTTCCCAGACTGAACCAAGAAGCTGTGCTCCCAACACCATGGGGGAGGGCCCAGCATCAGCCTGTGAAGCTTGCCCAGTGTTTGGGGCTTCCGTGTGTCCAGATGCAAATCTTCCCAGCCTCCCATACAGCTAGGGGCGGCTGCATGTCCCCCATCAGCCAGTGAGGGGAACTTAAAGTTGGTGGCTGGGGCTTTTGAGAAAGCTGCGTAAAAGACTTGCCCCCGTGGCCCATCCCGTGACCTCTGACTCCTGACCCTGCTCTCCTCTTCCTACGAAAGTGGTGATAGGGTCCCTGGGGGAACAGGGGGAGACTGGCCTTGGGCATGTGGAAGGCCAGCCAGGGCCCCATGTTTGACGCACGGTCCTGGGTTTCTCCGTCTGCATCACGGGCAGTGGTGCACAGCTGTGTGGCATCCGGCAGCATGGCAAGTTTCACCCAGAGAAGCCACAGGAACCGATTTGCGCTTTGAAGACCCCATAGAAAATCGTGAGGCAGGTGGACCCTGGGGACAAAGGAGCAGGTGAGTGGGGACAGAGACCCTGGGCAGCTGGCGACCAGGAATGGAGTGCCCAGAGGTGGGTAGTGAGGGCTCCAGTTGTGCAGCCGCAGCCCTGAGGCAGAAGGGGCTGCAGACAAGGGAGGTGGAGCCACGTGGCAGGCGCCAGGGGTGGAACACACTGCTGGACAGTAAGTAGCCTTGGCCCCTTAGGAAAGGGCATTGCTGGGGCAGCTGTCTCCGGGACCAGGGGCTAGGGCTTAAAGCCCGAGGGGACAGAGAGCGGGGGACAGGCCTGTGAGTAACTCAGGCCCCAGCTCAGGGTTCAGGCAAAGCAGCTCACCCCCACCCCATGGCGGTTTGGGGGAACTTGGAGTCTGAACCCAGGACAGTTCCCGCTTCTCCAGTGCTGGACGCCAGCTCCTGCTCCTGCACCACTCTGGCCTGGCACACGCTGACCTCTCGGCCTTTCCCTTTGGTCCCTTCGGCCTTCAGAATGAAGGAGCAGAATCCTCACACGAAGCTCATCCCCGGCCTGGGCCTTCAGTGACCCCCTTGTCCCACACAAGCCAGCCCCTCCCTCGCTCTGCCTGCACTGGCAGGTGCTGGTGACGGGACAGTGGTGTGACCCGTGACACACCACGCCTTTGTCCTTTGAACAGCCTAGAGGGCTGGTGCCTGCATCGCTGCTTGGCAGTGGGGTCGAACAGAGGAGAGGCCGTTAGTGGGTGCCAGTGCCAGAATGCAGCCCTTGGGCCCCGTGCCCAACCCTCCTCACGCTGTGGCGGGAGATTCTAGGAGCCAGGCTCTGTGGCTGCAAGTGACAGGCACTGCTGGAGTGCCATGCACCAGAGGGAGGGAACTTGGGAGGCCCCAGTCACATTCAGGACCCAGGCACATGTTGCCCACTCCCCTTGAGCCCTGCAGCACCCTGGACCCACCAAGAGGCACAGCAGGGAAGGGCAGTGGCTGTGGGGACTGGGCTGATGCAGTCTTGTCCTCCTCTAGCCCCACCTCCTCACACCCACCTGGCTAAGCTCTGTGGCCAGCAGGGTCCCTTGGAGTGGGCACTGGCCGTGCGCTGCCAGGCCACTGACACCGCTCAGGCTGTCGTGCTGCTCCATGGAGTCTGCACGGAGAGACGCGCAGGAGCTCTGACAGGAATGTGCACAGGGTGATGGGGACATTTGTGTGGTGGGGAGACAGGCTGGGAAGTGGACGCAGGGGACATGACGATCTCTGGGGTGGTGAGTTCTGTTTGCGGCTTTGTGTTATTGAATGAATGATGGGAAGGATGAGGAGAGAGGCTGCCGAACACGGGGCCAGGCGGTGCAGCATGGGGCAGGGGCAGGAGTCCAACTGTGAAGTCGGGACACTCTCCGGGGGTGCGAAGAGGGGTTGGCCAGGATCACCGGCCTGGGCTGCACCTGGAGGGGGCCAGTGTGGCCCTGGGAGTGGATGTTGGTATGTTCCCAGCATGATGATAGCAAGGAGGGATCCCACCCACCTCCCTGTGCTACGAAGGTGTCTTGGTCCATTCTCCATTACTGTAACACATCTGCCAGGCATGGTGGTGCCTGCCTGTAATCCCAGCCACTCAGGAGGCTGAGGCAGGAGGATTCCAAGTTTGAGGCCAGCCTGGGCAACTTAGTGAGACCCTGTCTCAAAATAAAAAATAAAAAGGGCAGCCGGGAGCAGTGACTCACACCTATAATCCCAGCGGCTCAGGAGGCTGAGACAGGAGGATTGCCAGCTTCAGAAATGGTGAAGTGCTAAGCAACTCAGTGAGACCCTGTCTCTACATAAAATACAAAAAATAGGGCTGGGGACATGGCTCAGTTGTCGAGTGCCCCTGAGTTCAATTCCTGGTACCAAAAAAAAAAGGCTGAGGATGTGGCTGAATGGAAGCTGCCTATGGGTCCAACCCCTACTAGTACAAAATAAAACCAAATACCCGAAGCTGGTACGTGGCAGGGTAAAGGGGGTTCTTTAGCTCACAGGTTTGGAGGTTGAAAGTTAATCAGGTGGCCTCATCTCTTTGGCATCTGGTAAGGGCCCCCTTGGTTTGGTGACAACATGGTAGAGAAGAGGGAAGGGCAATGGCCACCTACAAAGGAGGCCAAGTGTGTGGGACAGCCTTGCTTTGTAACAACCCACTCAGGAAAACTAACTGGGGTCACACAGCTACATCAATCTGCCCCACAGGGCAGCACTCCTGTGACCTACCCACCCCAAACTAGACCCACCTCTGACAGATCCCACCATCTCCCACACACTAGCCTGGGAACCAAGCCCATGTACCCTTGGGTCACGTGGAAACACATGACACACCCAAAGCCCTGGCTCCCCTCCTCACCTGGGCCCTCTCCTCCCTCAGACCCTTCCTCCCGGCTCCTCCTACATCCTACGCTTCCTTGCAGGGTGGCTGGCTCTCCTCTCCCCAGCCTCCGGGGTGCAGTGTACCTCTCACTGGGGACCATAGGGCCCCAATTCCAGGACTTTATGGGGGGGCCCTCCTGCCATGCATCCCTCCCCTAATTGACATCACAGATGGTGACCCACCCACCAAGCCACCATGTCCCCTTTGGCAGGTGTCTCCTTTACCTGGGCTGAGTGTCCACCCCATCCTGGAGTGAGGGAGACAAGCTCCCCACATGCCCACTCATGGCCCCAGTGTCCACTTGCAGCCGAGGGCAGAGGCTTGGCAGTGGAGCACGTCCAGGTCCAGGGAAGGAAGGCCAGCACAGCCCCCAGCCCCTTAATTCATAGCACCCCGACTTTCTTTTGCAGTATGGGGTACAGGATGGAACCTAGGGCCTCCCACAGGCCAAGGAAGAGCCCCCCTACTGAGTTACACCCCTGGTACTATTTATTTTGGGAACCAGGGATTGATCCCAGGGATGCTCTACCACTGAGCTACAACCCCAGCCATTTTGTTTTGTGAAACAAGGTCTTGCTAAGTTACTCAGGCTGGCCTCCAGCTTGTGATCTTCCTACTTCAGCTCCCAGTCACTGGGATTCCAGGTGTGTGCCATGCCCAATCACACTTATTCTCTTCTACTAGGCGTAACACATGTGCCAGGAGGACCTAAAAGATGGGAGGGCCGTTTTAGTACCTAAAACGGCCACACACACAATGTGCTGTGTGCAATGAAAGCGTGGACCTGGGAACTCCAGAGAGAAGCTTTGGCAACGAAACCCTGAGAGGCGAGGGGGTGGCAACCAGTGGTGTCCCTTAGGGGCTGGAAAGTGGGTCGTGTGGAGGCTGAACTCAAGGGTGAGTGGAAACGTGGTTTTTCAGTAGGAGGCGGGGAGCAGGCTTTGACAGGGTGCCGAGTGCCATGCTGCAGATGGTATACTCCGCTGATGTCAACAGGCTCCAGGAAGGAGTTGAGATGCCTGGCAGTGGGGGAGTCCTGAGGGCTGGCTTCCAAGGCCAGGAGACTAGACTGTTCTACACGGGAAGGTGCCCAGCCTGGTGGCAGTGTACTCTGGCTGCCTGGACTTCTCAGAGTTCCCTGGACTCACAACATGGCGCTAAGGCTCCCTGATTCCTCCATGGGTGGTCTGCAGTAGATCAAAGGACCTGTTCATCACAAGGCCTAGCGTGGCCCTGGGCAGCTGGCTAGGCTCTCGAGAAGTCAGAGCCTTGTGCACGTTTTTTTTCTTTCTTTTTGGGGGGGGCGGGAGGTGGTGCCCACAAAGAGCAACCCCAAGCCCTTGGGTCCCTCCCATCTAAGATCTGCAGGTGCACATACTGATGTTCCCCAGGGCTGCTCCTCCCTCCCACGGGCCTCACTCAGCAGTTCTGGGCTCAGAGGCCAGAGACTTGCCAACCTCAGCGACATCTGAGGGCTGCCCATCAATCACGAGCAAGGGGAAAGCCACAGGGGCTGGCAGGCAGTGGAAAGCTTCCCTCTGTGGCAGACACCTGAGCCCGGGAGACCAATCCTAAGCTCTTCTCAGCCTATCCCATCGTTTTCGGGAGCTTTTCTTTTTGGCTCTGGACTTCCTGGCAGACACTGGAGATCACAGACCAGCTGCACCGAAGTTCCTTCGGCTATGCTTTCTGCAAGTGGGTGAGGCTCAGGTTAAAGACGCCTCCGGGCCTGACAGTCCACCTGGGAGAGAGCAGTGAACCTGCGGGACTGAGTCGCCAGTGGTTCTGTTCCCGACTGAGAAGGGAAACCACAAAGATGGGTCCCAGGGAATTCTGGCAACTCTCAGGCCAGGTGGGACTCGTCTCCAGATTTCATCTGTAATGAAATTCGAAAAAGTGAGGAACAAATGAGAACCACAGACATTAAAAGCTTAACAGTACGCGTTTATTATATTTTATAGAGCCATGTCACACATGCTTGGTGCTTCAAACTGAGTTAATGATTTTCTGGATGCAAAGCCATCTGATGCTTGATGCGGATGCCTTAAATACTATAATATTTCTGCGTCTATGACCTATGAGCTAAGGAAAAACCAAGGACAATTCCAGAAATGGCGAAGAACACAAGAAAAAGATGAACATGAGACACAATGCTAAGTCCTTGAGCCAGGGCCTTACAGAAGTTAGCAGAAAGTGAAAACAACAGAATTTTTCTTGCCCTCTGTAGATACCAAAGCCTAATGCTGCAGATGTGTGGAGAGAGGTTGCTGTTTGGTACTGATGCCCTTCTCGCCTCCGTGATGTGTGCAGACACCAAGCAGCCCCAGGTAAGGAAGGCCGCAGACAACACAGCACACGGCCAGCTGCTCCCGTTCCACTTCCCAATAGCAAGGGCCTGAGTGTCTTTAAGGAAAAGCAGTCAATTTGATCAAACTTGCCACCGTGGAAAACCAAGCACTGCTTCAGAGGAATGTGGTGCCACACTTGCCCCCTGCAGTATTGGCCACAACGTGGGCACAGGGACAGCCAGTCAGAACCCTCCATGTGGCAGCTCACGCCTTCTAGTAGTTTGTGGGAGGTATGGTTTGCTTGCTGGCCTAAAGCCAATGTTTAGTTTCGAGGTTTCCTTCATTTTCCTAAGGGGCTGGGTGGCACCCATTCACACATCTGCCACCCACCCCTCCCATCAATCAAGTCTTGCTTAAAGTTTTTCCCAGCACCATGCAGACCACTCAGGCCCAGGGTGGACGCCAAGAAGCCTTATTATGTATCTGTCCTCTAACCTGATGTCGCTTGTCTGAAGGGCCTACAACAAACCACCTTGAGGCAGCCAGGGCACCTGAACACGACCTGAGCAGTAAAAAGGGCCAAGGTCAGTCATAGGGTGTTTGAGACCTAGCCAGTCATCCAGCTGGATGCTGCTACGAGGCAAAAGAGTGTTCCAGAGGCACAGAGGCCCTTCTGTCCTGTAAAGTCAAAGAGAGGCTGTGAAATGCAGGGCCAGCACCAGGAGCAAGCACACCTTCTAGTTACGGCTTCTGCTCCCTCTTCGTGGGTTAAGTTTGGGTGGAATGCCTGCCCCTGCCAGTGCTGCTTGGATGAACTCTGAAGAGATGCTGCAGCCGCATTAAGGGGGCCAGAACAAAGGGCTGCACGTCAGACCAGTGACCCTGAAGGCCAGGGGCCCAAGGCAACCCAGTGCCAGGCAGGAGCTGACATCAGCGGATCAGCAGAGCAGGTAGAAGGAAGCGTCCAGACAGAGCTCTGGCTTCAACCATAGTGACTTCAGGTCTCACCACTGTTTTGATATTTAGGGTCCCTGCTCTTGCTGTTGGTCAGGTGTCAGAAAAGTGAAAGAGCCAGACAGGAAGTGATTAATTGGTGGTGGAATTAGTAGGTTTCCAATTCAAAAAAAGTCACATTAGAGGGCCAAGCTCTCCTGTGCCAGACGTGAATTCTAGGCCTGAGCTGGATCTGAGGTCCATTTATCATCAGATGCTTTGCTATGCAGAGCAGAAATACAGAGGCCAAGGGGAGGACTTGCCACACCCGGGAACCCCCTCACTCTGCATATCTTGAGCTCTTGCTCAGGAACACAAGCAGGCACGGCACTCTGTCCCTGTAAAGGGTCCTTCTCAAATCTAGAGAAATAATTGACATTTAAGAGAACTGGCACATGAAAACAAATAGGAAAAAACCCTGATCTTCCTCAACTCCTCATGCCTTAAGTCCAGGCGGAGCACACAAACACCACACGAAGCCAACAGCATGAGCTTGGCATCACCTTGGAAAATAAATGTCACTCTGGGGTGACAGTTCTTTATACAAATATTATGCCCCCTGCAACCCCGCTACCAAAGAGGGGGAAATAATAAGAAATTCAAAAATAGAAAACAACATCTTTTTAAGTGTAAACTTATCCTCTGGAGTTTTTATATTACATGTGCTAGAAACATGCATTCATTTCTGCTCAGATGTAAGAAAATATGTCTATCAGTATTACTATAAATCAGAGTAATTCTCAAGACAATGGAATCACTGTTAAAACACCATTTCAAATTTTAGTAAATTACACCTTTAACAAAATTATAAATGCTAACAAGCAAAGCGGGCTTAAGTGAAACCCAGTGAGAACTACCCTCCACTGCTGCTCGCTTATCAGTCGCCTATACTACGGCTGTTAATCAGTGCCGTCAACGAGAAACCTGCACGGTATCATCTTCAACTCCAAATTACACTCTTCACAGAAGTAACTCTGCAGACTGAAAGAGACACGAGAACAGAGAAAGGGGCAGGGAGCGAAGGCTGTTCACTTGGAGACAAAAAGGGACAAAAAAGACTATCAAGGGCATCCCCAAGGGATGAAGGCACAGAGGAAGAGGGACCTCCTTGCACATTAAGAGCCCGGCTCCCGCAGGCTGTGGTGTGGCTCAGGGCTGCTGCTCAGGCTTTCCCACCGTACAGGGCTGTTCTGCTGTGGGGCCTTGGGCAGGGGTCCGGAGGACGGGGCCAGGACCAGGCTCAAGTGTAGCACATTGCTGGGTGAGGGTGGCTCCAGGCTCCTCTTATGGCCACTGACTAGGGCGGCATCTCAGTACAGCCACACAGGGACTGCTTGACCTGATGGCGGGAGGGAAGATGTGGTGCTCACAGGAAGGTCGGGCACCAGTGGAAGGCTCTGCCCAGCCTCGGAAAGCATCACTCTCTCACAGGGAGCACTCAGCTGTGAAGGGGCCTCTACCACGGGCTCACCTCTCTCCTGACTGCCAGATACAGCAAAGCCTGGCTTATCCAGAACAGCTGGGGTCTTCTGATTCACACAGTTCTACCAAACTACTTAATGGAGAACAGATTCTGGACAAATAAAAACAAGTGTCTGAGGCTAAAATTTTCACTTATGGTTCAGAAGGCACTTCAAAATTCCACAGAGCCTTGGGGGTCACTGTCATTAGGTCACCAATCTCCCCTGGTGAAGATTGTAAGAAAGTGGACTATACCTCTGACCAGAATCGTGTCCTGGCCATTTTGTTAATAAACACACTGGCTCTTCAGTGTCCTTGCAGAGTCAAACATTCAGCAGAAAGACTCAGAATATGTTTACGCTTTGAATAAATGGGATTTTGCTGTACCACGGCAGTTTATAAAATATTCCCAATGAGTCCGATATCTGACCCTAAGCAAAATTAAAAACTTATAATCATACATTTAAGAGGTCACAACATGAGGTCAAGTACTCATTGAGTACAATTTTCTAATAATCTAATCACCTTGCCAATCTGCACTCAGTATCCATTTAGAAGCCTGAAATTAAGCTACGGGCACTCAACTGCCACAACTGCTGGCATTTAATAAGGCCTCCACTAAGATGGAGGAGCAAAGGCTCTCAAGCCAGATGCCCAACAACTGTGTTTCCTGCTGGACAAGCTGAGGGCCTGCTGGAGCTGCCTCTGAAGGCAGCCTGAGCAGTGGAAAGCAAGCCTGGTCGCCCAGTGTGCCCACTGCCAGCTGGCACCATACCTCCAGAAGGCACCAGGCCACACACACCCGCTTCACTCCCACCCTCGCCGGAAATGCTGAGATCTGATCCTAGCCCCATGGGCCTGGTCCGGGGTGCTCTGAGGTAGTTCCTTAACTTGGGGTGCCTGTTGCCTACTCTTTCAGAATTCAGGATGTGTAGAGTATTACAATATCCATGCATCGCTTTAATCACAAGTCACTGTAATTGAGTGCAAAATTAAAGGAAACTTGAGTTGCTTTATTTAGCTTCCAATTTCTGGGAGGCTCAAGAGTTATAAGTATTCTGGACAACAAAAGAAAATAAGACTGTGCTTACAGATCTTTTTTCTGCCATATTCTTTCTTTAGGATTGCTATTTTATTGTTGCCCTTTCTGTTACATGGGATGTACACATCAGGTGTTAAAAGGTACAATACATTCTACAACTGAGCACCACTTTCTGTAACTGAACAGGCAAAGGAATTACACTGAACATCAGCATCTGGCAGTATTTTTTTTTTTTTTTTTGGAAAAAAAAAGTGACTAAAATGGGTTTAAATTGATTAACACTATTAAATCACATCTAATATTTGATACTACATGATTCAATACAGCTATACGATACAATTATACAAAATGTGTTAACATCAAAGAATACAACCAAAATTAAGATAGCAAACAAAACCTATATAACTTTTTTTTTTGTACAGGAAAATACTTTTGAAGTATGCATGTAACTGCCCATTCTTTTAAAGAAAATCTACTGCAAGCAAAGTTATCAACCTCCAGAAAAATCACACATAGCATTACTAAGCATATCCCCAAAAAGTGTACAATATGCACACTTGGAAAATACAAAATTAAAAAAATTGTAAGCAACAGGTGAGCTTCATATTTATAAGAATGTGAAAAGAAGTCCCATTTTTAGCACTGTTGTATAAAGAATTGTCTTTTGATGCGAAGTTCATGAATTGTCCTCCTGCTGGGACCACACTTTACAAAAACACCGTGTTTTTGAAACGAGATTACAGAGCAAGATAGAGCATCTTAGCAATGTCATCTTATTAAAGTTTTTTTTTAATTTTTACTACTTTATCAAAACATGTCCCTTAGGTGTGTAGGATTCATTTTTAAAATTCTTCCTAGAAATAATATACAAAGGAGAGGCATATTTATTCCCAATCGCACTCCTGGAAGATGCTTCCCGCGGTCGAGAAGGGTCTCCGCTCTCTTCTTTTCACTGGTTGTTTTTGGCCTTAGCATGTGTTAAGATGTGAGATTTCAGGTTAGTTGACTGAGCGAACTTCTTATTACAGCCATCGAAGGGGCACACATAGGGCCTGTCTCCGGTATGGATCCGCACGTGTGTGCGCAAATTGAAGTCCAGTGAAAAGCGTTTCCCGCAGCCTTCGAACGTGCACTGTCAAGGAAAGACCAGGCATCAGCCCACTCGGCAAGCGTGACCGACCCCCGGAGCCAGCGCTCACTGCTCAGGCGGACCCCAGCCCGTTTATTTTACGGGACACTTTCTTCCCTGCCCCAGGAGGCACAGTCTAGAATCAGCGGGCAGGCATCTCTAACTGGGCGTGTTGGCACCCTGTGAAAACTCTGGCTGGTCCTCACAGATTGTGTGTGTACAACTGGACAAAAACACTCCGTAAAACAGCAAGAACTGTCCAGAATCTCAGGCTAAGGCCCTCATACATCTATAAATATAAATTTATATTTTACTTTTAGGAGTGAAATATAAATGAGTAAGAAGTCTTCTGGTGTCAACTGTCAAAAAGAACCACGTTAGATTTACTGTGCTCCTAGTTTGTTCACTTATCCGTGGGCTTCCAAAAACGGTAAAATATCACCGGTAATTACTCTCAAATGTTAGAAGCTCTCTACTAATTCGTATTTCAATATGCTATTACCTACCAAAATAAACAACTTCCATCCCCATCCCATCGTGAACACACTAGAAATTGAGTTGTGGGTTTGCTCTTACTATATTATACTCTCCTACTTAAAAAAAAAAAAAAAAGGTGCTCCATAGACAGCAAGGCTTCTGGTACGCAGCCTCATCCAGCTCACACAGGGAGGCCAGGAGGCGAGGCAAGGCTTGCAAGCAACTCAGGAAGTGTGACAGGAAGACCCTCACTCTAGGCTGGCACCTCCTGTGCCATCGCCACACCAACTAGCTTGTGGCGTGGAGACAGCAAGGCAGTGGGGAGGGGACAGGGAGCTGGCTCTACCTGAAAAGGCTTCTCTCCAGTATGAACCAGTTGGTGTCGTTTTAGTTTTGAGCTCTCAACGAAAGCTTTGCCACATTCTGCACAGACGTGGACTCTGGGGCCGTGGGTGTGCAGATGTTTTCTCATAGCAGAGTTATCCCTGAACATCTTTGTGCAGCCCTTGAAACAGAGAAAGAAGCTTAGTGGTTCACACTGCAAATTCGGAGGATTCAACCACTTAACAGCCTTTACTGATCTATTAGAACAAAGCAACCTCCCCACCCCCCTTTTAAACTTTACTGTAGATGCTAACATTACAATAGAACATTAATTATTTAAGACAAAAAACAGACAACTGAGAAAGACCTTATCTTTTAATGCAAACCCATGTTTTACAGATGAGGAAACTGAGGCTTAGAGACGTCTTGAAGTAGACTTGCCCAAGGTCACACTACTAGTAGTAGCCAAGCTGGGAATAGAACCCAGCGCCCCGGCTTCCAGCTACGCCACAGCCGCCTCACCCCGCCACGCCCCCCAATGCAGTAACAGAAGCACTGAGAAATAAATGGAGTTAAAATGACGGTAGTCCACCACTACCTTTGGTGGGCCCCATATTCTGTGCTGCAACAATGGGCTGTCATTCTCCATCGCCTACTGTTCCCTCTTCTCTCTTTGCCTCTTTCCCCTTCTTGACAGAGAAAGAAGCAAGAGGGTCTCCAAGGAATGGCAACTACAGAAGAAATTTATTTTGTGAGACACCGGGAAAAGGAAGAGGCAGGCAAAGCGATACCAGTGCGGGGGAGGCAGATGGATGTGCGGCGCCCGAGAAGCATGTCCTCAACAATTTCTTCTGCAGTTGTTGCCCATGATGGAGTGAATGGGGAATGGTGAGACAGCGTGACAGAAGGACAGCACAGGGCGCCACCACACAGCTTCACAGGCACAGGGAGGGAAAGCCAGCCTTTTCACCTTGACCTCTAGGTTCAGTTTCCATTTACAAAATGGAATTTCAAAAAATTTAATTGAAAAGTATACAGAGAAGCTAGAGATGACAGGCACTTAAGTCATAACTGTTTTCAAATGCTTATTCTTGGCCCCAATGGAACTCATTTTGGATTTCAAAAATCACTACATTGAGAATTAAAAATACAGTTTTAATTCTGTATTTTTGTGTGGGCGATTCCATGAAACTCAATTTATCCTTTTCCAATTGTTGATTTTTAGAGACTCTTTACTCCATTCATAATTTCTCCTCTTTTGTTTCCCTGCACTTACATGATACCATTTTTCTGTTAAGTTTTACATCCAATCAAGTGTGAAAAATAGCCAACTAACACCTCAAAGTGCTTTCTGGGTTATCCTTTTTATTTGCAAGACTGACTACATTTGAAAACAATTAAGTACCCTTCTAGAAACATGATTAACAGGGTAAATAAGAAAACTAAAAGAAATTATGAAGTCTTTGGCTTTGTTTTTTAGCAAATATTTCCATATTTTGTTCATGAGCCTACGTTTCATAAAGGGCAATGGGCGAGATACAACCCAGTGCCTTAAGACTTGCTAATGATCCCAAAGGAATGGAGCCCTGGCACAGGACAGTCCACAGACAGCAATCAACGCAGCTCCCTACAGTGGCCCCACTCAACAGTATAGAAATTTAGGTGTCTTTTACTAAACAACAAAACATTGTCTCTTGAATTCAGAAATCAAAGATTACAGTTCCTCCCTTTATCTCAATTATGAAAGTGGAAAAAAAAATGAGCAATTCCTTATGAACTCTCTAACCCTTCAGCAGCCGTTTCATGAACACTTCCCCCTAGCATTACTTACTTTATGAGGGCAAGCTATTGTTCTTGGAGCATCATCTTCTTTAATTTTTCTTGGCTTCATTCTTATCAAAAAAAAAAAAGAGAGAGAGAGAGAAAGAGAGAGAGACAGATTTGTAGGAGTGGGTACACTCAACTGGCATAAATCATATAGTGCCTAAAATGGTCTTCTTATAGCTAGCAAAAACTAAGCTTATAACATGCTCCCGCAAAGGAGGGCGAGACTGCTCCACTGAGTGCAGAGGACTGTGATAAGGAGTGGCGCCCAAAAGGCCACACTGACACTATGGCCCCAGAGCTGAGAAGCTGGTGCAGCTGAGCATGGCACAGTGATTGGTGCAACTCGAGTACCTGCTCTTTTCTCCTGACCCCTTAAAAAATACAAAGATCACAGCCCAATCTCCTAGTGGGACGCTGGGCAAGGCACCGACAGCAGCTGCTGTGATGACCTTATGAAAAGGGAACAAAAGGCATGAAATGTCTCAAAAATAAATGTCTCTATACAGCTGCTTAAAAACACACAGACAAAATGGGTCCACTTTATCCTGATACAAATGAGCTTTAAGATATATCAATTTTTGAGGGGGTGTGCTGGGGTGTGATACTGGCCAAATTATATTGTTATGTTGTGCGAACAAATCCCATCAATATGTACAACTATAATCCACCAATTAAAAACTTAGGCTGGGCGTGGTGGCGCACACCTGTAATTGCAGCGGCTGGGGAGGCTCAGGCAGGAGGATCACAAGTTGAAGGCCAGCCTCAGCAACTTAGCAAGGCCCTGAGCAACTCAGCGAGACCCTGTCTCTAAATAAAATATAAAAAAGAGCTGGGGAGGTGGCTTAGCAGTTAAGTGCCTGTGGGTTCAATCCCTGGTACCAAAAAAAAAAAAGTAGGGATAAAAGATACTGTTTTTACAAAGTGTATAAACAGTCCTTTTAAACAATACTTTAGACACACCTAAGTATCAAACAGCTCTCACAGGAAACACAGCAAACCATCAGCACTGTTACCTGAGGGACTAGTGGGACCAGCGGGAACCACAGACTTTCATATGGTTTCGTTTCTACCATTAGTTTCAGTGGTGGAAGTGGGAGTTTAAGTTACAATTTTTAAAAATGGTAACAGGATTTATTTTAAACAACAGAAATTTGTGGCCCTGCTTTTGTTTGGGGGCTTGGAAGCTCATATCTGTGACAAGAAACTCAACAAGACAGGCAGCCTGTCAAAACCCTGCGCAAAGCCACTATCTGACAGCTTGCTCAAGAGGCAACGCACCCACCTGCTACTTGCACTGAACTGACCTTTGTCTGCCATCACAACTCTCTCCAAATGCTCCTTACATAGCCATGTGTGATTGGGGTAAGAAATTAAGAGTTCCTAGAAAAACTAAAAAAAGAGGGGCTTGGGTTGTGGCTCCGTGGTGGAGCACTTGCCTAGCACGTGTGAGGCACTCACTGGGCTCGCTCCTCAGCACCACAGAAAAATAAGTAAATAAAAGAAAGATACTGTGTCTATCCACAACTAAAACATATTTTTTAAAAAACACACTAAAAAAAGGTTTCAATCTCTGAAAACAGATTTTCTTTCTGTTCTCATTTCTGCCATCCCATACACTTCCACCAGGGCTCATGCTTAATAAACAAACTACTAAGCCAAGGGTTCCTTAACACCAAAAGTTAATTTATCACCACCCTTTTGTTACAAAAGATTACTTCTGTTATCTTTCATTTAACAAAGGTCCTAGCAATATTGTTCTTTTTCACCCTGGATCTGGGAAAAAGGGTTACCTGGCCTTTGTTATGTTATATAATCTGAATTTACGACTGATTAAAATCCCATATCTTAGAGCCTAAGAGGAACAACGTGTCTGGTAGCTTTCACTTGTATCCATGGAGTCTGTTCAAGACTGTACATAGATTTCTACTTCAAAGTGAGAAAGACCATTTTCTGAGTGGTATACTCTTCCTACCCCAAACCAGCATACTTTCTTTTCTTTCTTATAAATGGATTATCACATCAGCTAGTAGGCATTTAAGTGACAGTTGTGAACGTGGCTCTGAACTAGTCTTTGTCCTCTTAAATACCAGTCAATCCTGGGTGTTTTGTCTGAATTTACATACTGGGGAGGGCAGGAGCTTGGTGTCACAGCGCCACCTGGAGCTAGATCCGTGTGAAAAAACAGGTTCATGCAAGGTTTCTATTTTTCTCAAGTACTAGTAATTTTTAGAAAAATATACCAAGACTCAAGTTCCAATCTTTCTAATTAAGAATGTTTATTCTTTGCTGATTCCACTAAAGTGCCCTGTGTGTGAACTGTCCCTTGACTACGATTGTCCAAATTCACAGAATGGTATTCACCTAAGAGACTGAATTTTGCCATATGAAATAAAATTTAAATAAACCTGACATTAGGAAGGTCCTCATCATTTATTTTCTGAAATTCACTGCTATAAACTTAAGACATTATATTATAGAAAATTTCAAATCTGCATAAAAAGAGAATAGTCCCATACACCCAACTTTTGATTTTTTTGGCAAGTGTAAACATCATTTTCGAAATTGTGTTCTAGTATTTAGAAGTCCATTTTTAGGATGAGAATTTAAAATCTGGAGAAACATCGGTGAACTCGAGGGGTCAATGGAAGATTTAACTGCAGCCACTCTGAAGTTCCTCCACACATCGCCCTTCACTACAGAGTGGTCATTTTCCAAAACAAAGTACACTTGGACCGAAAATGTTTTGTTTTACAGACTAAAATCATATATACTGCCACTGAGAATGCTCTTCGGCCCTCCCAAAGCATTCAGGAGCGACTAGACGTCAGTGTTCATTCGCTGACTGATGCTGCAGGAACCCAGAAACAATGAGGACAACAGCACAGGCATTTCAAACGAGACGGGATGGGATGTGTGACTTGGAGCTGACTCCTACTAGCTGCATGACCTTGAGCAAAAACTACCAAATTCTCCACCTCGGTTTCTTATTCTGTAAACAGGCACAATACTCCCTACTTTATAGAGTTGCAAGATTAAAAGATGATACATATTAAACACTTGGAAAGGAGAGACAGGACTATTTTAAAAATGAGTTCACCACCCCTGCCTTCCCACTGGCATACTGGGGATTGAACCCAGAGCTCTACCACTGAGCTACATTCCCCAACCCATTTTTATTTTGAGGTAGGGCCTCCCTTTAAATTGCCAAGGTTGGCCTCCAACTTGCAACCCTTCTGCCTCAGCCTCCCAAGTAGCTGGGATTACAAATGTGTACCACCATGCTCCGCTATTAAAAACAAGCCCATTCTTAAAAAATATTATACCACTTGTGCTAAACAATACAGAAGGTTCTGGTGTTCCAAACCACTCTCTCAACTAAAGGACGAAAGGGGCTGAAGAAAGAATAGCACGAGCAGAAAGGCACCCCTCAGCAGAGATTCTTTTGTTCCAGTAAAAATGGAGAATACTCTCTCTGTGATCCAACTACTGGACTTACTCTGACATTCGTGGGAAGAATACTGTGAAGTCTGGGCTCCAGAAGTCAAGCTTGCAGGAACATCCTGACACAATGTCAGCAGAACACTGTGTAAACCAAAAGTCTTGACTAACTCAAATCCACAAATATCCCAGCAGCAGAGATTCGCTAATGAAAATGAGCCCTCAAAACAAGCTTAGTTAATTGCTAGACCAGCACCATCAATTCAGACCCACGCTGAGAGGACAAGTTCCTGGGTAATACAGCTATGGTCTGAAAGCACGATTCACCTTTCTTTGTGCAGTCATTTCTTTTCTTTCTTTTTTTTTTTTTTAATATTTTTTTAGTTGTAGATGGACACAATGTCTTAATTTTATTGCTTTGTATGTGGTGCTGAGGATCCAACCCAGGGCCTCACGCATGCGCTCTACGGCTGAGCTATAATCCCAGCCACAGTGCAGAGTTATTTCTTTTTTTTTTTTTTTCCCTTTTGGTACTGGGGATTGAACTCAGGGGCACTCAACCACCACCCAGCCCTATTTTGTGTTTTATGTAGAGACAGGGTCTCACTGAGTTGCTTAGCACCTCACCGTTGCTGAGGCTGGCTTTGAACTCGCGATTCTCCTGTCTCAGCCTGAGTGCTGGGATTACAGGCTTGCGCCACTGCGCCCGGCTCCAGAGTTATTTCTTAAGCAGACATTATATATTCGTGTAACAGCAAGGACTTTGAAGGTATTTTCATTTCTATTATCACACTTTACCTACCCCTGTGTCTCAGGGCATGCTCATCTTTCTAAACTGGAGGGTTTTTTCCCCCAGGACTGGGGACTGAACCCAGGGCTTTACGCTTGCTATACCACACTGAAGCTACATGTCCAGCCTGTTTTAAACTTTGAGACGTCTCACTAAGTTGCCCAGGATCTCAAACTTGTGATCCTCCTGCCTCACTCTCCTGAGCAGCTAGGATTACAGATGTGCTCCACCATGCCTGGCTAGAACAGAGGTCTTCAAAGGCTAACTTTAGTTAATGAAATATACACAAAGACTGGATTTAATCAGGAAACAGAACTTACCAGGCCCAACGCACTGACCACTTTTCAAGTATTTTACTAAAGGAACATTTCAGGGCAGAATAAAGTTCCCTACAGTCCCACCTCACCAAGGCCATGACTTTCAAATGGAAGTCATCATTTCTTCCATCTGTCCTCTCACAACGTAACTGAGATGGTGAGCAATCTGGGCGCAGCATGGCAGGAGCCTGAAACATTCTTTGGTCAGTTTCAAGTCCAGTCCAGCGTCCCATCACCCCAAGTCACAGAATAGAGGGGAAAGCATCCAATACTCTGCTGTAAACTAACACCACAGCCCTGAACATGGCTTGGAGTCACTGAGCAGAGGGGATGAGAAAAGGCGGCCAGCAGAACCCATTCTGTGCATCAGTGGAGATGTGGTCTGGTACTCTGATAATGAGAGACTTGGGACCTCTGTGTCTTTAACATTCAGAGTGCCAGTCATTAATTGTGGGGCCTCCAGAAAACCCTACTCAACTTACACAGATTCACAAAGTGCAAAGACTTGGCAAAATAGGACACTCAGGCTCAAATACTTTTCTTTACCACCACTGTCCAAGACGTGTTAAGATGACCTTCGGGAGATGCCACATCAAAGTGGGATCAACCAACCACCCTTCACGCACCCTGGCACCTAACCCTACACACAAAATGAAATCTTTCCCTGGGTGATTGTAAAAGAAAATGAACATCATCTGCCTCCACTTTATGATTGTGCAAATGCTGCCTACAGGGTATCAGACCACACCTTGGGCTCAACAACTCCAACACAGTAGCTACAGGCACAAAATTTCCTCCAGTCAGGCCCAAGGAGTCCTCTCTAAATAATGTCAAAATTATGCCCTAGTTGTAGGCCATGGCTACCTTAGCTTTGATTCCCTCACCCCTTTTCAGGGAGTTTCTGATTGCTGTTTCTTTTTTAGAAGATTCTTTCCCACACCAATATCTGAAAGTGACTTTTCCTAAGAAAATTCTTGGGTATGCATGTTAGGCAAGAACTTTACCACTGAGCTACCCCAAACCCCCAGGAAATTTTTCATGGCAGAAAACTTCCTATTCCACTCTAAGGGACTGTGCTTCCCAGCCTGTGGCACCACTGTCCTCGCGGGTCTCCCACGCGTCTTCCTTCTCATGCACGTCCTTGTTTGCTCTCCTATACCCCAGTGACCTCCTCAGGAGTGTATGCAACAGAAAACAATTCCTTAGGTCACTAACACCGTCTTTGTATTTGACTAGTAGCTTCGTTGGACTGAGAATCCTATTTAGCTGGGTGCAGTGGCACACATCTGTAATTCCAGCTATGTGAGAAGCTGAGGCAGGAAGAGGACCCCCACTTCTCCGTGGGGACTGGGACCTAAGTATCAGATCGCAAGTTTGAGGCACATCTGGGCACTAGAGTAAGATCCTATCTCAAAAACAAACAAATAAGCAAACCAAAAACACTCAAAGATGTCTGTTTATGGGCTGGGGGTGTAGTCGGGGATAGAGCACTTATGTAGTCCATGTGAGGCCCTAGGTGTGATTACCAGCACCAAACCAAGCCAAACCCCCTTCTACGTTTACAGTCATCATTCCTCTCAAAACACGGTTTTCCTGCCTTCTATTCACCTACTACAATCATCCTTCAGTCTACCGCTCTTCTGTAGATGTCTTTCTCCCCTGGAAGTTTGCAGGTTTGTTTGTTTGTTTGTTTTTTGGTACCAGGGATTAAACTCAGGGGCACTCAACCACTGAGCTACATCCCAGCCCTATTTTGTGTTTTATGTAGAGACAGGGTCTCACTGAGTTGCTTAGCGCCTCGCCATTGCTGAGGCTGGCTTTGAACTCGCAATTCTCCTGTCTTCAGCCTCCCTAAGTGATGGGATTACAAGCGTGAGCCACCACGCCCGGTTTCAGGTTTTTTTTTTTTTTTTAATTTTTATTTTTAATTGTTGATGAACCTTTATTTTTTTCATTTATTTATATGTGGTGCTGAGAATTGAAGCCGGTGCCTCATGCATGCTAGGCAAGCACTGTACCACTGAGCTACAGCCCCAGCCCCTCAGGTTGTTTACTATCAGTGTTTTCAAATTTCATGAGTGGATGGCTACCTGGTACAAGGTTCCAGTTCCCACTAGGGGATCCCCTTCCTACAGAGGACATTTTGAAGACAGCCCTGGGGCAGAAAGACCGGGTCACTTCCCAACATCAACAGGTGTTCTGGCTTTTCTGTTCAGAGGACTGTGGGGACAGGGATGGCAAGCCATCCTCTTAGCTGCCCCCATCTTCCTGGCCTTCCATGGGCCATCAAACCCTAAATACCTATGGTGCTCACCACCCCACATTTGGTTTCCTAGCTCTTCAAAGGCTTCAGCATACACCAAAATCTTTCACTGTTTCACAGACAGTTTGTGTTCCTTCCCTTCCTGGAGCCCTGGGAAATCCTCCCACTCCACAGAATGATCCTTCTACTCTCACAGCTTCTATCTCTCCAAACCCAAGAGTTTCCTGGAGATTTTGGTCTTTTCTTTCCCAAACTTCCCCTCTTGGAGCTTACTTACCTTACCATTTTCATGCTTCTAGCCATCCCTTATAAGGACCACAGTCCTTACTTCCTTCCCAACCCCTCCCAAGGGCTGGGGTGTGGCTTGGTGGTACAGCACCTGCTTAGAATGCATGAAGCCCTGGGTTCATCCCAAGCACTGCACAGTACACACCCGAACAAGAATAAAAGTAATTTTTAAAAAATGCTAAAACAACCCAGGATGTTTTATTAGCATCTAAAACAAAACACTGCCTGCCTCTGAACCCCAAATCAGAACATTTCTCCAATCTCTCCCATCATTCAAGAAGTGAACATTTAACATCAATTTTGATTTTTCCCTTTTTGTCCCCGTCCAATCAGTATACAATCAGTCTGGCCCTAACTCTTTCTGTGATTTCTACACACTGAATTCTTTCACTGGTGACCACACTCTAGCTCAGGCCTTCATTGGATCCTGCTCAAGGACCCTCCCCCACATCCTGGGTGCAATAGCACCAATTCAGCCTGGACACAGCTGCAAAGTGATGCTCTCCTTAAAGCTCTATCACCCAGATCACTTCCTTACTGTTCAAAACCTTTAGCAGCTGCTCAATGGACACTTAAAGAAGTCCACAGATCTTGGCCCAGTATTTGTGGACCTTAATGACCTGGTTCCAATTTGCAGAAAACTCCAGTCATTTCCCTCAAGTGTCCTAATTCCCAGGCAAGACCAGACACTTTTCTGTGTACCTTTCTACTATGTCACACTGTTCTAGCATGCAGGCCCCACTGTGGAAACTTGCCCCCATCTGTATAAAACTGTTCAACGCTCAAATCAAATGCCATCTGTCCACAAAACTTTACTGATTCCTCTGTTCAAGTATCCTCGCTAGATTCTGAGCACATAAAAGCTGACTGTTCAGATTCGATTTTTATCTGGAGTTTTTCTGAGGGAAGGGCAGTTAATATTTGATTTATAACTATCTGAAATATGAATGACAATAAAAGCTGGGATACAAGGTTATTAACAAAAGCATAGAGCCTTAACTTTGTTAAGCCATGATAAACTAGAAATGAATTAAATGTGTACATTTCCTATAGCTACAGTTTCACTGGAGAGAAAGGGGCAAGAACCCCCTTTATCAAAACACAACAAGATCTGACAAGCAGGAAAACTGAGATTCAGGTGGCCTGAGTTGCCCAACCAGTTCTCAGAGGGTCACAAGAGGAAGGGAGGCAAGGAGGGGAAATTGGGCTACTCTAGGGTCCATGACTGTCCCCTCACTGCTTTGCTCTCAAGAGAGTTCTCTGGGTACAGCGGGTACACAGCGGGTACAGGACCAGAGATGTATCTTCCTTCCTGATCTCACCCTTGCATACATTTCTGGGGCTGTTCCAGGCTCCATTCAAGCTCAGGGAAAGGGATTAGGCCTTCTATGCCAGTTTAGAAATTTCATTCTATTTAAGCCCCCCGCCCCCACTACTGGGAACTGAACCCAGGGGCACTCTACCACTGAGCTACACTCCCAGCCCTTTTTATTTGTCAAGGCTGGCCTGGAACTTGGTATCCTCCTGCCTGGGTCCCCTGAGTGACTGGGATTACAGGTGTGCACACTGTCCCTGGCCTTACTTAAAATTTTACATCTTTGTACATTTTTCCATGTCCTTATAGAACCTACCAAACAGTAAAATAAGGCCACATCTAGTGAGTTCAGATCCTGACCGCTCACTTCCTTGGACAGTCACAGGATCCTGGCCACAAATGTCTCATCTCTTCCTGTCATGCCAGCTCTAATTAGCAAAACACTGGGAGCTTAACTGATACTGTGTGCTGAAACAGGAACTGATGAAAGAAGCCCTTCCCAGGATCCACTGGACAAATCCAGTATAGACCCAGGTCTTCTGCAGTTAGCCTTGTGCCACACACCCAAACTTAAAATATATACAAAGAGGTCAGGAGGCTGCGTCAGGACAGTCCCTTCAAAACAAACCGCATGCAACTATATCTACACCCAAGCAAGGCCAGTTACGGAATTAAAGAGCACTTGCCTCATCTTACTACTTGCAAGGGTCTGAGGTGCTGCCACTCACATTAACAGCACAATCACTACTAGTAAACAGACTGCTTTGTTTTCAAAAGTTTCCCTTGAGAAAGAATATAAATCACCACTGTGACTTGGGCACAGAAAACCACAGCTGGCAAAAAAAAAAAAAAAAAAAAAAGCACTTTCTATAATGAAAAGGAAGGGAAGTTCTCTAACTTACCTAGCAAATTCTGCCAGCTGTTTTGGATCTGAGAGGTCAATGCCAGGGATTCCTCCAGGAGGGAGTTTCTTTCCTGTCATATACTCTGAATAATCGGGAGGCGAGTTCTCTCCAATGATCTGTTCTTCAACCACCGTCTCGTGGTCAATATCTTTTTTTTCATCTGAAACACATCATGAAATTGATTATCTTAGCTGAGTAAATACACTTTTAAAAGTATTTAAAAAGTATAAAAACCGCTTTCACTAGCACTTGCACCTTCTTAGATTATAGCTATCACCTCAATTTCTTTACAACTCATTCCTTGTCCTCAATCTTTTGAACTCATTTCTCCTTGAAGATCACCAAAACCTTCAATGCCAGATGCAAAGGAGCACACGCTAGTGCTGCTCATCCTCTCTGAAGGGCCTGCTTTCAGCACCTTCACTGCTGTACTTGCTGGGTGACTCCACTTCTCAGAGATACTTGCTTTCATCCACTGCTGACCACCAATGTGGCGTTGCCAAATAAAATCTCATTTCCAAGCTCTCACCTATTAGCAAATCTCTGCTCTGGTCTACCCTTCCAGCCTCTTCACCCTTCCTCCAAGGTCCTAACCCCACAGGCTTTACTCATGCAAATTTCTGGAGGGTTGTGTGATTTTCCTCAGTCTCTCCCGCTAGAGGACAGGGAATTTAGTCCATTTTGAATCCAAGGGCCCCCAGAGCCTTACTTAAAGTCTGGCCCTCAATAAGTATGTGTTTACAGAACGGAGGACAACTCTACTTATATCATTCCAAATCCATCAGGCTAAAAAGCAATGTTGACCTTTGCTTTTTTGGACAGTCACAGGCCACAAATGTCACAATGACAAAATAAAACTGATCTTACCTTTTTTGCCTTTGAGGCAAACCTTTCTACTTTGGTGCCTGGGCCCTGTGCTGGCTGGTTCCATTTTAACATCTCCGGTCCTGTTTTCTACTTCACCCTTGCACACGCCCTCTATATTCCACTCATTTTTTTCTCACAGGTTAATTTGCAAGCACCTGGGAGAGGTATACTATAAATCCAAGCCCCGCACCCCTCTCATTTCCCTCCTCAAAATCCAGTCTCCTTTCAGAGTCTCGCCCAAATCACTAAGGCTTACTGATTTCTATCACTCCAGCCTCACATTCCTACCCATTTTTCCAAATCCTAGATTATTTCCTGATAACACCGACAGAGCACTCTACCACTGAGCTACATCCTTGGTCCAGTCTTCTACTTTCATGCTTAAAGCAGAAAGTAGGTGCGCCATGATTTTCAATGCTGAAATTTTCTGCTTTTCCATTAAACTGGGTTTCACAAAGATCAAAAACATAAGATCTTCCAAAAGTGTTAACTCTTGCCTCATATTACTATCCCACCAGTGTTAAAAACAAGACTCCCCAAACAAGAAAACAAACACAAATTCCTAAGACTGATGTCACTACCAAAGCCATATCAGCGCACTGTTAGTGCAGAGGCAATGAATAAAGGGGAAACAGATTGAGAGGCCGAGACAGGAGATTCCTGAGTTCAAAGCCAGCCTCAGCAATGGCGTGGCACTAAACAACTCACTGAGACCCTGTCTACATAAAACACAAGAGAGGCCTGGAGCGGCTGGGGCTTGCCTCCCACATGTGAGGCACTGGGTTCAATCCTCAGCACCACATAAAGATATAAATAAAGATACTGTGTCCAAGCCGGGCGTGGTGGCTCACGTTTGTAATCCCAGCACTTAGGGAGGCTGAGACAGGAGAATCGCAAGTTCAAAGCCAGCCTCA
>CM053401.1:4683087-4693402 GCA_028644305.1 Xerus rutilus
GGTGGCTCAAGCCTGTAATCCCAGCACTTAGGGAGGCTGAGACAGGAGAATCGCGAGTTCAAAGCCAGCCTCAGCAACGGCGAGGCGCTAAGCAACTCAGTGAGACCCTGTCTCTACATAAAACACAAAATAGGGCTGGGGATGTGGCTCAGTGGTCGAGTACCCCTGAGTTCAATCCCCAGTACCAAAAAAAAACAAAGCCAGCCTCAGCAACGGCGAGGCACTAAGCAACTCAGTGAGACCCTGTCTCTACATAAAACACAAAATAGGGCTGGGGATGTGGCTCAGTGGTCGAGTATCCCTGAGTTCAATCCCTGGTACCAAAAAAAAAAGGTTCATTTGATTTAAGTGGTCGCCATCAACTTCAATCACTCTCAGCAACAAAAAGTACAGAATACAAAAATTTAAAACTTTAAATCACAGAATAGCATATTACATTTTCTTAAATGTTTATGTGGGACTATTTTAATCACTCACACATCCCTCTATGAAGTGGGTGAATAAAAAAATTTACAAACTTAATTTTACAGAGGAGAGTTCTGAGGCACAGGGAGGGTAAGCAACAGCAGGTGTGTACTCACAAGGTCTAACCTGAAGGCCATGCTACCTCCTGTTAGGAACTAGAAAGAGCACTAGGGATAACATCCCCCAAGGTTAACATCAACTTATAGATGAAGAGTTTCCATCCCTGGATGGATGGAGGGACCTAAGGAAGGAACAGCTGAATGTATTAAAAGGACAGGAAAGGCTAGCCAACTCTCTGGGTCTTTAATAAGGCACTAATCTCATTCTCTAGGGCTCTGCCCCAAGGCCAAATCACCTCCCCAAGGCTCCACCTCCTAACCCACATCAAGGGTTAGAACTTCAAATTATGAAACTGGGGGAGAAGGGGGTCATTTAACCCCTGCAGAGGGCATGAGCTCAGTGGTAGAGCACTTTGGGTTCAATCTCCATTACCTCGGGATCTGAGGGGTGGGGGACAGGAAGCAGGGTACGGTGGCACACACCTGTAATCCCAGCTACTGAGAGGAGGCTGAAGAAGGAAGATGCAGAAGTTTGAAGCCAGCCTGACCAAATCAGTCGAACACTGTCAAAATTAAAAGGGCTGGGGGGCTGGGATTGTAGCTCAGTGGTAGAGCGCTTGCCTCGCATGCGTGAGGCACTGAGTTCGATCCTCAGCACCACATACAAATAAATAAAATAAAGATATTGTGTCCATCTACAACCAAAAAAAAAAATTAAAAGGGCTGGGGTTGTAGCTCAGTGGGAAAGCAAGCCTGCTTAAAGTGCACAAGGCCATGGGCTCAGTCACTGGCTGTGATGGTGGTAGGTGTCAGGCAAGAGGGAATGTGGCTGGTGATCATCAATTACAAAGCACAAACTCTGTAACCAGATTCAATCATTTCATTCTCATTCTCAAGCCTGCCCGCCCCTGACACCCTTTCACCCTAATGTCTCTAACTTAAGCACATCCCAACTTTCAAGTGATACATAAACACAGTCATGGGCAGGGAATCTACTTTATTCATATTTTGTGTTTCTGCTATAAGATCTGATGTGATGGCACACACCTGTAACCCCAACAACTCAATAGGCTGACACAGGAGGATTGCATGTTGGAGGCCAGTTACAGCAAGTGAGATCCTGTCTCAAAATTTTTAAAAGGGTGGGGATTGTAGCTCAGTGGTAGAGCCCTCCTGGGTTCAATCTCTAACCCAGGACCACCAACAACAACCCCCCCACTCCCACCCCCGCAAAAAAGAGTCGAGTCACAGCTAGTAATCTCAACCACTCAGGAGGTTCAGGCAGGAGGATCATGAGTTCAAAGCCAGTCTCAGCAACTTAGTGAGACCCTGTCTCAAAACATAAAAAGAAGCCGGGCGCAGTGGCTCATGCTTGTAATCCCAGCACTTTGGGAGGCTGAGACAGGAGAGTTCAAAGCCAGTCTCAGCAATGGCGAGGCACTAAGCAACTCAGTGAAACCCTGTCTCTACATAACACACAAAATAGGGCTGGGAATGTGGCTCAGTGGTTGAGTATCCCTGAGTTCAATCCCTGGTACCAAAAACAAAAAAAAACATATAAAAAGAGCTGGGGGGGCTAGGGTTGTGGCTCAGTGGTAGAACACTTGCTTCATATGTATGAAGCCCTGGGCTCGATTCTCAGCACAACATAAAAATAAATAAAAAAATAAAGGTACTGTGCCCATCTACAACAACAAAAAAATTAAAAAAAAAAAAAAAGAGCTGGGGATGTGGCTCAGTGGTAAAGCATCCCTGGTTTCAATCCTCAGTACCAAAAAGAAAAGAGAACAAAACAAAACAATCTAACTAAAAATCACAACAGACTGTAAATATCTATGATATTTACCCCTCATAGCTTGGAGGCTGGACCAAGGCCAAGATGCCACCATGGCTTCATTCTTCATAGTACCCACTCCCTGGCCTACAGATGGCTGTCTTCTTCACACTGCATCCTCACCAAGCAGAGAGAAGACTTGCAAACTCTCTGGAGTGTTTTTTCATAAGGGCACTACTCCCATTCCCTAGCGCTCTGCCCCCAGACCAGATCACCTCCCCGAGGCCTCACCTCCTAACCCATCAGATGTCAAGGGTTAGGATTTCAAATTATGAAATTGGGGGAGGAAAAGGACACATTTAATGCACTGCAGAGGGCATGACTCAACTGTGCTAAGATAGGAAGATGAAACTTAGGACACACAGGGATCCCAGGCTTGATTAATACTGCTATCAGTTCAACACACTGACATTACAGTGCCTCCTCAGGACACAGTAGTATTAGAACAGTATTCTTCTAGGCCCTGGGAACAGCAGTCAGAGCAAGACAAAGTGTCTGCACTCATGTAGTTTACTTTCTGGCAAGTGAAGTCAAACAAAAACACTTCTTGAGGCTCAGTTCTTACCATAACACTCAAGAATATCAAAACCCCAAGAGCTGCGGCTCAGTGGTGGAGTGCTTGCCTAGCACATGTGAGGCACTGGGTTTGATCCTCAGCACCACATAAAAAATAAATAAAATGAGCCGGGCGCGGTGGCGCAAGCCTGTAATCCCAGCACTTAGGGAGGCTGAGACAGGAGAATCGCGAGTTCAAAGCCAGCCTCAGCAAAGGCGAGGTGCTAAGCAACTCAGTGAGACCCTGTCTCTACATAAAACACAAAATAGGGCTGGGGATGTGGCTCAGTGGTCGAGTACCCCTGAGTTCAATCCCCAGCACCCCCCCAAATAAATAAATAAATAAATAAAATGAAGGTATTGTGCCCATCTACAACTAAAATTAAAAAAAAAAAAAAAGAGGACAAAAAACCCAGAGGTCAGTCACCAAGATAAGTAAGATTTAGGACAAAAGCCTGGTGCACACCTGTAATCCCAGCAACTTGGAAGTCTGAGGCAGGAGAATCATAGGTTCCAGGCCCTACCCTTAGCAACAGTGAGGCCCCGTATCAAAAAGTAAAAGGGCTGGGGGGATAGCTACAGCCCCCCATGGATTCAATTCCCAGCGTGTGTGCGCGCACGCGCGCACACACAATCCAAACAACCAACCACAAAAGCTGGCTCAGTGATAGAGCAGTTTAGTTGCCTGGCATAAGCAAAACCAGGGTTCAATCCCCTGAGCTGCCAATATATTAAATAAAAATTAGAATACAAAAACTGAATGAAGTAAGCCTGAAACAGAGGCTGATAGGTACAGTAAATGAACCAACTCCAGCCAGCCAGCCGCCACCTCCTCTTCATTTCCCATAGTTCCCTATTCTCTTAAAAGGTAAGTGTGCACAGGTGCAATGCCGCACACCTCTAATCCCAACGATTTAAAGAAGGAGGCTGAGGCAAGAGGACTGCATTTGAGGCTAGCCCCAGCAAATCAGTTTTGAGAACCTCAGCAATTTAGCAAAAAAACTCTGTCTCAAAAAAAAGTCTGGGAACGTAGCTCAGTAGTACAGCATCCCTGGGTTTGATCCTCAGTACAAGAAAGGGGAAAGGCAAAAGAAAGGAAGTACGGTAAAAGGCACATGAATGTAATATCACTCTAACCACTTTTTTTTTTAATATTTATTTTTTAGTTGTAGGTGGACAGAATATCTTTATTTCTATGTGGTGCTGAGGATCAAACCCAGTGCCTCATGCGTGCTACGCAAGCACGCTACCACTGCGCCCTAACCCCAGCCCCTCTAATCACTTTTTAAATACACAAGTTGGGAACATTATGCACACTCACAATGCTGCATTTTCATATCACTATCTACATACAAAATCTTTTCTTCAGCCAACAAAACTGTACCTATTAAGCAGTATCTTCCCTTTCCCTCCAGCCTGCCCCCAGCTTCATGTCTATTTTTTTTTTCTTGGTACTAGGATTGAACTTAGGGGTATTCAATCACTGAGCCACATCCCCATCCTTATTTTGTGTTTTATTTCGAGACACAGTCTCCCTAAGTTGCTTAGCACTTCATTGTTGATAAGGCTGGCTTTGAATTCGCCATCCTCCTGCCTCAGCCTCCCAAAGTGCTGGGATTACAGGCCTGCGCCTGCTTAGTCTACTTTTTGTCTGTTTAAATTTGCATATTCTAGACAACTCAGATAAGTAGAATCATATGTTAATTGTCTTCCTATCTAGTTTATTTACTTATTTAGGTAACTTAGTGGTATCTGAGAACTGAACCCAAGGGTGTCCTACCACTGAGTCACACCCCCAACTCTTTGGATTTTTTGAGACAGGACATCTCTGAATTGCCCAGGCTGGCCTCAAATGTTTGATAATCCTGCCTCAGTCTCCAGACCTGCTGGGATTACAGGTGTGCACCACACCCAGCCCCTATCTAGTTTATTTCACCAAGCACATGTTCTCAAGGTCCATCCTGTTGTAGCCAATATCAAGATCTCATTCTTTTCCATGACTGAATAATATCACTGAGTGTACTTACCACGTTTTGTTTACCCATTCATCTTTTGAGGTACATTTGGGCTGTTTCTACCTGTTAGGCATTGTGAATAATGCTGCTATATGAGCCAGGATGTACAAATTTGCCATCTACCTTCCCCCAGCCCCCACCCTTTGGGCAGTGCTAGGGATAGAACCCAGGGTCTCATACACGCAGGCAGGCAAGCACTCTAGTGCTGGGCTGTATCTCCAGCCCTGCCATCTATTTTTTTTTTTAAAGAACAACATCCCCACTCACTTGTTAACAAATTGTCTTTGGCTGCTTTTTTTTTTTTTTTTTTTTTTAAATTTATTTTTAGTTGTAGATGGACACAATGTCTCTATTTTATTGCTTTGTATATGGTGCTGAGGATTGAACCCAGGGCCTCACCCATGCGAGGCAAGCGCTCTACCACTGAGCTACAATCCCAGCCCCTTTGGCTGCTTTCTTGATACAAGGCACACAGATTTGATTAGCTGCAATCAAGAACATATAACTCACAAAATCTAAAATATTACTATCTGGCCCTTTATAGAAAAAATTTGCTGATAGTTGATTTAATTTTACTTTAGAAAAAATGGGATTAAGCTGTAGTAGTAATTTTTCTATTTGAACAATTTCTGACAGTGAAATTACTGAACAATGGATTTTACACGTGTTCAGCATGCCTTTAAAACAGGTTAAAGACTTACTTTGGAGAACTAAACATAGCTAGGTAATAAATCAGATGGGTGGGAGCAATAGTTTCTTGCTTGAATCTCTTGGAGAATGGTTGTATCATTTGCTGAGATGGAGGACAGTGGGATGATCAGAGATGATCTTGAGTTGAGTTCCTCTCTGGTTCCAGGTACCTGTGCAACTTCCCATGAACAGCCCTATGGGAGGCACTGGATCTGCAAATTTGGGATTGGGGGGTAAATCCAGGTTGGAGAAAATGATACAGGAACTGCTGGCATATTAGAATGCATTTAAAGCCCCAGGAATATAGAACATCTGATGAAAGACTCTACAGAGAGGGCTCAGAACCAAAACCGGGGCCATTCCAATACTGAAAGAATGAAGACTTTGCGAACACTGAAGGATATGCCCAGAGAGGGCAACAATTGAAAATCTCAGTTAGTGACATGCCAACTGGAGGTTTTCCAGGCACATCAAGAACCACATGGTTTGCTTTTTTGTTTGTTTTTGGTATTGGGGTTTGAATCCATGAGTACTTAACCACTGGGCCACATTCCCAGCCCTTTTTATTTATTTTGAGACAGGGTCTCACCTAGTTGCTTAGGGCCTAAGTTGTGGAGGCTGGCTTTGAATCTGTGATCTTCCTGCCTCAAGCCTTCTGAATCACTGGGATCACACCATACCTGTCTTCAAGGTTTGCTTTTGATCACCACCACCTAACTAAACTTCTACATAACACTGATGACACAGTATTCTTGCCTACAAAAAACTTTTGTTGATATAAGTTTGAAACTAATGCTGTAATTACTGCATTTAGTTATGGTAACATATTTAAGTCCCACACTATTGTCACGTTTGACTTATTCCTTAACTGTGAAATCTACACAGGAGTTAATTTGGAAACTCCTTGAAGACCAGTGCACAGAAGACACCACTAACTTTCAGCAACAAAATGTAAAAAAAAATAACATTTATACAGGAAAATAATCAAACTGCAAAGAAGATGGATAGACGTGACAAGATGTGCAAGCACTGTGGTACGCTCCTATAATCCCAGTGGCTCAAGGGAGGCTAAGACAAGAAGAGTCCAAGTTCAAAGCCAGCCTCAATAAGTTAGTGAGACCTTGTCTCAAAAAAAAAATAAAAAAGGCTAGGGATGTGGCTCAGTAGTTAAGCACCCCTGGGTTCAACTGTTGGTACAAAAACAAACAAAAAGAAAGGATGCTACCTTCTGTTGGGGGCGGGCACAACACACGGATGACGCCTGAACAATTTCCAAGAACTGTATGTACATTAAAGGAGTATATCAAATAATAATGCCAATGTTTGCCATCATTTGGTCACTCTAACCAATTTTTGCAAAAGAATATCTTCAAGAAGTTTTTACTAAATATCTATGATGCCCTAATATTGGAGAAATTAACATTTTTATTAATTACAGAACATAAGTACATAAGTTTCTTTATCTTCAAAAAAAACTTTTTTTTTTTTGAGAAAAGGAAAAAGAAGATTTATTGCTGTGCTAGCAAACAAGAAACACAGGGGACTCCCTTCCCAGAGGCTGCGATTCTCCAAAAAAAAGTCTTAAAAATGTATCCTAGGGGCTGGGATTATGGCGCAGTGGTAGCGTGCTTGCCTAGCGCGCATAAGGCACTGGGTTCGATCCTCAGCACCACATAAAAATAAATAAATAAAGATATTCTGTCACCTACAACTAAAAAATAAATATTAAAAAAAAAAAAAATGTATCCTAATGCTATATATTACTAAAAGGAATCAATGAAAAAATAAAACCTGGTCATTTAAAAAGAAGAACAATGAAGCCAGGAATGGTGGTGCACATTCTAAGTAGGACCAAATAACCTAGAACAACCAGAACAAAGCTAAATAAATAGCCTAAGACGGAGGAACAGAGACATAAAACCTAGCCAGCACCATCAATAAATAGATGGAACAGGACAATTCATTCATATAGAAAATAGGGGTTCTGCATGTAGTACTGTGGAAAAGGTTGAAAAAAGGTATACAAGGGCTGGGGTTGTGGCTCAGTTGTAGAACACTTGCCTAGCACATGTGAGGCACTAGGTTCCAGTCTCAGCACAGCATATAAGGTCCACTGACAACTAAGAAAATAATAATTTTAAAAAAGGGTATACAAATGTCCCTAGCCCAACTGTCTCCTAGTTGTTCAATCTCCTTGTACATTACTGAAGCAATAACCACTCCCAATCTAGTTCAAGGCAATCCATGTACAAAAAACATGTTCAGTAAGATACAATTAAGGGGGGCTGGGATTGTAGCTCAGCGGTAGAGCACTTGCCTCGCATGTGTGAGGCCCTGGGTTCGATCCTCAGCACCACATACAATGCAATAAAATAAAGACATTGTGTTCATCTACAAATTAAAAAAAAAAATCTTAAAAAAAAAAAAAGATATAATTAAGGAACTATATGGACAGGCCAGGAGCACTTTACAGGTGCAGATGTCATTAAAAAACGGGAGTCTCTGGGCTGGAGGTGTGATATAGCTCTGCAGCAGAGCACTTGCCTAGTATGCACACAACCCAGGGTTCAATCCCCGATGCCACACACACACAAAGGAGTCTCTTCTGCCCTCCGCACTCCGAGCAGATTTTCTCAGTGCCTGACACAAGGCACCCAATGAACACAGCTTTCTCTTCTTGCCCTCATCATCCAGTCCACCCTCCAACATCCACCCTGAGAGCCTTCTTCCAGACACTTTGGTTCCTGCCTCTCCAGCCTCCACTCTAAACCTTGCTCTGGCTTCTCAACTTTTAAAGAACACCACCCACATAACAGGTTGATAGCATGTTACACGGCAACCCCCGTGTCTGGGAGGTTAAGCCAAGTGCAAACAAACCTTTGTTCTATTTCCTGATCCTAGGTTAAGGGGAACAGCAGGTCTTCTGTTGTTGTAAAGACCACAGTGCCACATGTGACAGACATGCTAACTTACCTGTAGACTGAAGCACTCAGGGCGTGCTAGCATACATACTGGTTTCCTGTTGCCTCTATAACAAACTACCTCCAATTTGTGGCTTAAATCAACACAAACTTATTCTCTTAGAGTTCTGGAGATCAGGAGTCAGAATCAGAATGAGCTCCAGTGGCTGTGTGGGCTCTTCCAGGAGCCCCTGTGGGAGAAGCGGTCCCACCTTCTACAGCTTCTCCAGTCTGGCCACATCCCTGGGCTCACCACCCCTCCATCACCATCATCGCCATCACCGCCCCTCCTCACCTCCTCTTCTGCAGTCAGTCTCTCTTGGGGCTACAAGGACATTGTGCCATTACACTTAGGCCCCCTGAAAAATCAAGTCTGCTCTCCCCATCTCAAAGCCCCCAGTTTAATCACACCTTGCAAATAAGGCGACACCTACAGGTCCCAGGAATTAGGAACCGGATATCTTTGGAGCTATTATCCAGCCTGCCACAATGTTAATCACATAAACCCAAGGCTTTACATCGAAAACTGGGACTTCAGCAATCTGAAAAAACAAAGTACTCTCCATCAGGCTTAATGATTTTAAAAACAAAGCTACAGCAAGCATGAAAGAATATAAAACATTATGAAATCTTCAATTAGGTTACATTTCAGGTTGTACTCTTCAAAAAGCTCACATCTTTGACAGCACTGTGAAATGTGACACTATGTTAATTGAAAAACACCAATTTTTTTTTACACTAACGCTATGCATTCCTACCACTCACGGGTCACCTTCACATAAAGTAGAGTTTTTGTTTTTGTGGCAGTGCTAGGAATTGAACATAAGTGGTCTACCGCTGAGGTACACCCCCAGTTCCAAAGTAGTACAGTTTAAAATTCAGTGTTATGAAGAGCTGGATTTTCAGTTACAGTGGCTCTTATCTGTAATCCCGGCTACTGAGGAGGTAAAGGCAGGAGGACTGTGGTTGGAGGTGAGCCTCAACAGAGACCTGTCTCAAAAAGGAGGGGGAAAAAGGGGGGTGGGGGGGCTTAGGTTAGTGGCAGAGCACTTGGCTAGCATGTTTGAGGTTCTGGGTTCAATTCCCAGTACGAGCCCCCAAAAAGCTCAATTTTGGTAAGTTTTTCACATCTTGGTGTCAGTATAGGCAGTGTAATTTCCCTTTTTGTCTTGTTTGCCAGGAAGCTCATTAGGGGAAACCTAAATGTTTCCCTTTTTTTTCTATGATCTCAATTCTCTATTTTGTTTGCATATTTACCTATTAATGTGTGTGTTGGCTGAATTGTTTCTTCATACCATCCATCTTAGGCCATTTACTTTACTCTGGTTTCCTAGGCTGCTTTTGGCAAAAGACATCATCTACTCACCACTGCTGTCACACCTATCCCTTCGCTAAAATGGGAGAGTGTTCAGTGATTTCAGAATCACTGATAAGCAGGAGGCAAAATCTGACACAGGCTATTTCCCATTTAAAGACCTTAAAAAAGAATATGGTCATTTTCTAAGTATCTATTGTATGCTAGCAACTGCCACATTTCTCATTCCAAACAAAATCTTTCAAAGTATCAAGTCTTATGGTGTAGGCCTAAGAATGTCAGTCTCAGAAATGTCAAATAATGCCAGGTGTAGTGGTGCACACCTATAATCCCAGATACTGTGGAGGCCAAAGGCAGGAGGATTGCAAATTCCAAGCTGGCCTAAGTCACTTATTGAGACCTTGTCTCAAAAGTAATAAAAA
>CM053401.1:4693502-4717841 GCA_028644305.1 Xerus rutilus
GTGGCTCAAGCCTGTAATCCCAGCACTTAGGGAGGCTGAGACAGGAGGATCGTGAGTTCAAAGCCAGCCTCAGCAATGGCGAGGCACTAAGCAACTCAGTGAGACCCTGTCTCTACATAAAACACAAAATAGGGCTGGGGAGGTGGCTCAGGGGTTAAGTGTCCCTGAGTTCAATCCCTGGTACCAAAAAAAAAAAAAAGTAATAAAAAGGGCTGGGGATGTGGCTTTGTGGTAATGTGTCACTGGGTTCAATCCCTAGACAGAGAGGAAAACAAAGGGAAGTCAGGTCTGAAGAAGCACGTTAAGCAGCAGGTCTGGGATTTGAATCTAAATACTTTTTCTAACAGAATCTTTCTTTCTCACCTGTACGTGAATAGCAATGGTATTGTGCATTCAGGAGTAGAGAGGTGTTTTGGTCTACACACCATGACTCTGCCTTCTAGCACCACCTCCATCCACTCAATTATTCTTAAGAACTCAATTCAAAGTTTGAAGTTCTCCTAGTGGAGAAAGGCTAGACTCCAACAGAACAGGTTCCTGCACAGTAATGGCAGCCCCTTTGTCTACTCCCCAATTCCTCTATTTGAGGAGAATTAAACTTATATAAGAAATAACTGTTACACACACACACTTTTTTTAGTGGGTGTGTGGGGAAAAAAATCCCCTGGGATTGAACTCAGGAGTGCTCTAATACAGAGCTACCACCTCCAGCCATCTCCCACCCCTTTGGTACCAGGGACTTAAGCCAGGGGCACTTAATCACTGAGTCATATCCCTATCCTGTTTTATTTTGAGACAGGGTCTCGCTAAGTTGCTCACACTGGCCTTGAACTTGCAATCCTCCTGCCTCAGCCTCGAGTTGCTGAGATTACAGGTGTGTGCCACCATGCTTGGCTAACCATCATACTGCTTTAACCACTGCATCATTTTAACATTTAACTACATCAAAAACCACTGTGTAAAACTTGATTAGATGGTTATTAAGAATTCTACTTGAGGGCTGGGAGTGTGCCCCAGTGGTAAAGTGATTTCCTAGCCTATGAGAGACCCTGAGTTCCATCCCTAACAAAGAAATTGACCATATTGCTTCTTACTGTCACACAGCAATTTGTAAAGGAGAATTTATTAGAGACTGAAAATGGATGAGTGGGGTGGTGTTCCCTTATAATCCCAGCTACCAAGGAGGCTGAGACGGGAGGACTCCAAGTTCCAGGCCAGCCTAAACAACTTAAAGAGTTGTTTCAAAATCCTGTCTCAAAATTTAAAACACTAAACAATTAAAAAAGATTGAAAATGGTGGCTGAGGGTGTAGCTCAGTGGCAGTGTGCCGGTTTAGTGTGGGAGAGGCTCAAGGATCAACCTCCAGTACAGAAAAGAAAAAAAGATTGAAAATGACTTTAGGGATGTCCCATTTCAATAACTTACTTTACAAACATTCCAAGGTCAGAAGAAAAGACTTGCCAAGGTCATATCCTTTGCTTGGTGCCCTCTAGAGAGGAAATACAATGCTGTGAATGGTGCAATTCCTGGGAAACACTGGACTCTTGCTGAAATTAATCATAGGACTGGCCATGAAGCTCAGGGTGGAGCACTTACCCACAATGTGAGAGCCCTGGGTTCAACCCCCAGCACAACTAATCAAAGTCAAACACAATTGGCCTTACTAACACAAAATACTTAGTACTAAGAAATGATTCCCCTTACATGCGTAATTAAAGTCCACCACGCATAAGACATAAACCTATACCACAGCTGACTAACTTCCAAGAACTCCCTACCACTTCCTATTATGCTAACAGCAATAAAATTAATGTCATTTTCAATATCCAAGTCATGCCAAATTTTAAAAATACAAGGTTTGAATGGTTTTCTGATAAAACAATAGACTACAAATCACTGGCTGGGCATGATGGTGCATGCCTGTAATCCCAGAGGCTCAGGAGGCTAAGGCAGGAGGATAGAAAGTTCAAAGGCAGCCTCAGCAATTTAGTGAGGCCCTGTCTCAAATTTCCTTTTAAAAACTTTTTAGTTGCCAGTGGACTTTATTTATTTATATGTGGTTCTGAGAATTGAACCCAGTGCCTCACACATGCTAGGCAAGCGCTCTGCCACTGAGACACAACCCCAGCCCCCCATCTCAAATTTTTAAAAAAAGGGCTGGGAATATGGCTCAGTGGTTAAGTGCCCTGGGTTCAATCCCTGGCACCAAAACAAACAAATAAACAAACAAATAAATGACTCACTGGTGAACATTGTTTTGAAATTATGAAATTTCCTCTTTTCCTTATTACTCTTCCCATTGAAAATAGTAAGGACACAAAAAAAGTCACCTGGGCAGATCAGAGTTAAACAGAAGAATGTAGTTATTAAGAAAGATTCATTATAATAACTGTTTTGCTCATAACTCGTTATGAGCCCAAAGTTTCTCAGCTTTAAGAAAGACAGCCGGGTGCAGTGGCACATGCCTGTAATCCCAGCACTTTGGGAGGCTGAGAGAGGAGAATCACAAGTTCAAAGCCAGCCTCAGCAATGGCGAGGTGCTAAGCAATTCAGTGAGACCCTGTCTCTAAATAAAACACAAAATAGGAGTGGGGATGTGGCTCAGTGGTAGAGTGCCCCTGAGTTCAATCCCCAGTACCCAAAAAAACAAAACAAAACAAAAAAAAACAGACAGACATGGGGCTGGGATTGTAGCTCAGTGGTAGAGCGCTTGCCTCGCATGTATGAGGCACTGGGTTCGATCCTCAGCACCACATAAAAATAAATAAAGATATTGTGTCCATCTACAACTAAAAAAATATTAAAAAAAAAAAAAACAGACAGACTGAACCTAAGCAGACTTCAAAAACCAAAGAAAAGAAAACAAACAAGAATCCATTTTGTAAATAACCACCCAGGGACAGGTGTTTTGTTTAATTTACTCTCTTCTGAAAGCCTAAGTGCTGGTTATAGGTAAGAACAGGAGCCCTTAACTTTTCCTGAAATCATTTTTCCCACTAGTGGAGATGGCCATTAGCAGGGGAGGGGAAAGGGAAGGTTAATAACCCAGTGGCAAGTCTAAGGCACAGGAGGCTTTCTCAGTAAGCTGAGGCTTCCAAGCCACCGGATCAGGACTCAGGATCTATGACTGATGCTGCCCTATGTAGGTCATGCGGTTGACATGATTACTTTGGATGGTTTTTTTGCCATGGCTCCATGGAAATTCACAATTATGTTATCTCTACTTAGTAAGAAATAGCACAATAAATGAGATTAAAAACAAAACAAAACAAAAAAACACCCAAAGGTCATGACTTATAATTTCTGGCAAAACTTGAATCTTCTGAATGTATGAAATAGAAAATTTAATACATTTGGTCTTTCTTTCAACTTACTGATTCTAGTATCAGTGGTTTTCTCATCTTAAGACGTTCTGCTCACTCCAGCACAAAGCACTCCTATATTCAGCCTAACTGGAGACAGAGCATGAATAGCTTCAAGAAGGTCACAGCACAGGGGCATAGCTTAGTGGCAGAATGCTTCCACAGTGTGCCCAAGGCCTTGGGTTCCAACCCCAGCAGCCTCCCACCAAAGGTCACAATTTCTGGCCACATGAAAACTCAAGATTTTAAAGCCTTATAGGTTTCTCTTAAATTGTTTTAAATGCTCAGCTTTTATCTCAAGTTTCACTACTCAACCCAATGGTTAAGTGCTTTAGTTTATAATTAGCTCTATAAAATACAAAGTCACTCCTATATAATAGTGATGAACATCCAGGGGAAAAATACGTAACACTGTGCCCTAAATCTGTCATTAATCATAGGCAAAGAAGAAGACGAAAGTAAACACTGGCCTGAAAGTAACTGATTAGGAATATTCAAAAAACTGAACTGTGATTAAATATTAAAACATAATCAGATTAAGGAGGCCTTAATTTTCTCTTCTGCAAAAATAAACAGGTCCTGCCAAATTACCTACACAACAGTATTATTCAGTTAAAAAAAAAATGCTACCACATAGATGAACCTTGAAAGCATAGTGAGTGCTAACTCAGGCACGAAAGGCCACACATTGTCTGATTCTGTCTGTATTAAATGTCCGAACCAGCAAACCCATACACTGTAGAGTAGATTCATGGTTGCCAGGGGCTAGGAGTAACTACTCACAAGTTTGTCTTTGAGGTGATGAAAATGTTATGGAATTAGATAGTGGTGATACAGAAGCAACTACTGAACTGAGTGAGAATTCTATCATTTTTTTTAAAAAAGACATAAAAAAGCAGACCTCCAAGGATTCTCTTTTCAGATCTAAAACTCCTCTACAGATCCACTTAAAGGATGCCCACCACACAGAACACTCACTCTGGCAAGTTCAAGGAAGATGGCATACAAGCAGAGACCTACAAAATCCAAATATTTGGTTTCCACAAACATGCTGACTCCCACTAAAATGTTGTTATTTTTTTTAAACCAAGAAGTGCTAATAAACAAATAATTAGTACCCGGAGAACACCCCATGTGTACAATATTTTTGTAAGGACTTCAGATAACCAAGCTTGGGCACTATGTAAAACGGGTTGCACAGTTCACTCCCATCTACATGATTAGTCTAGTGAACTGCACTGTAGTTAGAATACAACTCTCTCCATGCCTAAGATATAATTTGCATATAGGAAAACTGTTAACACATGCTCCCGCACACGCGCACACACACTTAGCTTACCAATGTTTGATCTGATTTCTTCACCTATCATTGTATCATCCTATTTCAGTTCTGAAGGTGAAATTATTTTCAGAATTTGAACTTGGGATATGCATAGTGGACCATAAAGTAATTAGCTTCTCTTTGGTACTAATTCCAAACCACAAGGACAAAGAAGGGGGACAGTTGACTACAAAGCATGTCTGAGAAATAGGCCCTCCTATGTTTCTACCATTGGATATGCATGACTAACATTAGGCAGAGTACTCCATAATACACCAGACAACTAATGCTTTCAAGAAACGCACATTAAAATAACCCCAAATTGTGAATCCACATAAGCAACCACTTCCACGGGGAAAGGGATGACTTGAAAAGCTGGTGTGATTGTAAATTAACCCACATTAGGCCTCTCAGAGTCTCTTTCCCAGTTGGCTGCCTTGATCCATACACTTTAAGAAGCAACATCACACACTACACCAAGTCTTCTGAATCTGGAACAGTGGATTTACAATTGGGTAAGACCATGTGCAGAAAGTTAGCATATACCTGTTTTCTAATTTACTGTAAAACTAACATGACTATACCACGAAATAAAGTAAATGTATGTGGTTAACATACCTTTACCTAAATATCTATATTCAAATGGCATACCGAATCCAGCCAGTTCATCAATCACACAAACCTCCCTCCATTATTCCACTCCTATTAATGAGAAGTCATGGCTTTTAGCTCCAACGTAATCAGTGCACGACTGCTGTGAGCAACCAAAATATGCAGAAGGTATCTTTTAATCACTATTAGGCACTAGCATACTCTTGAACACACAGCTCCTGTTAAACTCAAACAGCTGAGAAGTCTAACCAGGGACTCAATCCAGAACAGTGCCTATTACCACTTCCTAGTAGTTGTAGGAAGCACCTTGGATCCCTTTGCTCAGTCCTCTTTGAATCGCAGATCCAACTGGGTTTAGTTATCTAGATACAGCCAGGACCTTTCATCTTCTATTCATTCACGCCTGTGAATTTTAACGATATTTTAATACTCAAAGGTCACGGCTATTCGGAGGCTCCACCCAATTCCGACAATCTAGGATATAGCTTTAAATTATGGGGGGAGGGGGTCCTACTTCAAAGTCAGTATCAAACTTTATTATCACAGTTGCTAGATTCCCTGGCTACGATAGGATTTCTAGTCGAGCTAGTATCCCAGCAATTAGCTAGGTAGCACATGAACCCAGCAAACCGACACTAACGTGACAAAACCAGCACAGTCTATGACAACCTTTTCATAGCTCTAAACTGGAATTCAAGGTTTCATATAACAGGTGAGATTCGTTGCTGTAAATGTATTTCCTGGCCTTCGTTACAAATCGTATTTTAACTGAAACCACTCGCTTGTTGGACTCCTTTCTACGGGGAAAAATAGCAACGCTCTATAAAGTAAAACCATAAAGGCTTAAAACAACTGTCCGGCTTAGTTTGGTGGCAAATAGCCACAGCCGCGCTGACCCACCCCATCTATTTGCAGAGAGCCAAACACTATTTAAAACACAACGAAACCAAGCAGCACTTTCCCGGAGCGCGAAGGGCTATCTGCGGGACCCACAGGCCCTTCCGCCAGCTCCCGCCCGGCTCCCAGCGAGGAGCGCGCCCGCAGCGCGGTGACAGGCTCCAACCGACGCCCGAGCCGGCACACGCGGGCCCTACGTGAGGCACCAAGTCCCGCCCCGCAGCGCCGCGGGCCCGAGCAGCGTGACCGCGGGGCAGGGTCCGGGGCGCCGGGCGGAAGGGAGCCGGCCCGGTGCCGCGCGCCGCCCCCTCCCGGAAGGCCGCGAGAGGGAAGCCGTGGCGGGGCGCCCCCCAGAGGACGGCGCCGGAACGGCAGCGCGCCGCCTGGCCGGGCCCGGCCCGCGAGGCCCGCGGCGCGACCCGCCAACGCCCGTCCCGGCCTGCCCGCCCGCAGCCGAGCGCGGGACAGTGCCCACCACCGGCCAGCGCGCGTCCGTTGGCGCGGCGGGCGGTGCGCTGGCCCCTCCCCCGCCTCCTGCCCGCCCGCCGCGCCGGCCCTCGCGCAAACTACGCCATTGCGGCCTAGCCGGGCGGCGCCGCCCCTCCCCCGCGCCGCCATCTTCGCGGCCCGCGGCCCGCCGCCCCCGTCGCCGCCATCTTTTGGGGCCGCCATACTTGCCCGGGCGGAGAAGATGGCGGCGCCCATCACACACATAAAACATGGCTTCCCTTCAAAACAAAAACATCCCGGGCCGCGGTGCGCGGCCGGTGCTCACCTGAGGACCACATGGTGACCGAGAACTCGCCCTCCAGGGTCTTGATCTGCACCTGCTTCTGCTCCCACTTCTTGTTGCCCGGGTCGGCGCCGCCGCCGCCCGCCGCTCCGGCCCCGCCGCCCAGGTAACTCTTCTTGCCGCTCTTCTTGCCGCCGCCCTTCTTGACGCGGCCGCCGCCAGACGACGACGAGCCGCCGCCGCCACTCTTGCCGGCCGCCGCCACGGTGACCAGCGTCTGCTCGATGTAGTCGTCGTCGCCGCCGGCCGGCGCGGGCACCGGGATGAGGATCTGGTCCTCGAAGCCGTCCTCGGCGCGCAGCCCGTCCGAGTCGTCGCCGCCCACCACCTCCTCGCGCGTCTGCACCAGGATCACCTCCTGGTGGTGGTGCACCTGGGTCGGGTCGTCGGTGACCAGCGGCTGCAGCGCTATCATGGGCGGGTGGTGGTGGTGGTGGTGGTGGTGGTGGTGGCCGGCGTGCCCGTGGCCGCCCCCGCCGCCGTGGTCGCCGCCGCCGCCGTCCTCGTCGTCATCGTCGTCCTCCTCCTCCTCGCCCACCACCGTGGTCTCGATCGTCTCCACCGGGATGGTCTCCACCTCGATCTCGTGCAGCTCCACGATCTCGGCCGGCATCTCCGAGCCGTCCGTGGCGATGTAGAGGGTGTCGCCCGAGGCCATGGCTGAGGGCGCCGCCGCCGCCGCGGCGGCCTCGGCTCCTGGGCTGCGGGCGGGCGGGCGAGGAGGCGGCCGGCCGTGGGGAAGGAAGGCAGAGGGAGGAAGGCGGCGGGCGAGCGGGCGGGGGGAGAGGGGGCGGGCGGCGGGGGAAGGGGCGGGCGCGGCGGCCGCGGCGGCGGGGCTTCCCCGCCTCCCTCGCTCGGTGCGCCCCGCGCTCCCTCGGCCGCTGCTTGTCCCGCTCCCCACTTCGCCGCGCAGCGCCTCGGCCGCCCGCCCTGGCCGCGCCTCCTCCCGCCCTCCGGGCCGGCGCTTCGCTACTCCCTTCCTCCTGCGCCTCCGCCTCCTTCCACACAAATACCAACTCCTCAACCCGAGCCCAGATCTCGCCGCCGCTGCCGCCGCCACACTCCGCTCGGGCTCGGCCTCGCGAGACTTCCGCGCTGGCCCGGCCCGCCCCGCCTCGCTCCCACTCGTTCTAGCTCTCTCGCTCCTCCTCCTCTGCCAATAGGGCGGCCCGGCTCGCGCCGCGGCCCCGCCCCACCACCCGGGCTCCTCCCGGATTGGGGCCGCTGGGACAAGGGGCGGGGCGGCCCCCACGCGCGCTGGCTGGCCCGAGGCGCGTGACGTCAGCGCGGCGCCGTCGCCGCGCCTCCTGCCGCTCGGCGTCGCGCGTCGCCCGCCCTCCGCGGTGCAACAGCGTCAAAACCGCCGCCTGGGGCCCGGGCGGGCCGCAGACAGGAGCCGGGCGACGCCGCTGCAGCCGCTGCCTCGGGAGCCGGTGAGCGGTCCGCGCGGCCCTGGCGCACAGGCGCTGGAGACTGGGGAGAGGGGAACGGGCGACTTGCCCGAGCGGGCTTCGGGCCGGGGGCGTCCCGGCCACGGTGCGGGAGCAGGCGTCACACGCTGTGTGGCCCGGTCGCCCAATAAAGTCTGCTTTGACTAGAAACGCCTGTGCTTCGTTTTTCGTGTTGAGCGATTGCTCTGGGCCCCTGGCTGCGGGCGAGCGATGGTGGGTGAGTGGAGCGCCGAGCGGACAGACTCGGGCAGGGAGGACAGTGTCCCCGCGCGTTCCGCTTCTCGCCGCGGGCGCCCTGGCCCCGCGCGCTGCGGGGTCCCGGGCCGGCGTAGGGGGGCGGGGCGGCCGCAGGCTGGCGGAAGCGGCGCGCGGGGTCCACCGTTGGCAGACTGTCCGTTATTTTTTTGTGACCCGCGGAAACCTGAGACGGAGCCGTTGGGTGCCTGTCTCCCCGTGGACCCCAGAACTACAGCGTCCTGACAGCTCTAGTCTTGGGGCTCGGCTATTCAGAGCTTCCTGACATTTTCTTCCGAGCTTTCCTTCTTCGCTGTCCAGCTAGTCGTTGTTTCCCTTGCCACTGTCTTCACTTGTTTCTCTTTCTTCGATGCTCCTCGTGCCCGCCAGGCTTTGCATTTATCTCATTGAAAATTTCAATTTTTTTCGGCGTTATGCTCCATTATAACCTCACCAGATCCTATTTTTTGTTTTGTGTTTGTTTTTGGCGCGAATTAGCAGAAAGTTAAACATTCCTAAATGAGGTATATTGCTGCGAAGTGTTTTTGCTCTCCTTAATACTTTGGTCGGCCCGACAGCTTAAAGTAATAAAGATTACCCGATTTTTTTGGTGGGGGGTGGGGCGCTACTCGGGACTGACCCAGGGGCGCTTAACTGAGCAACATCCCAGCCCATTTTTCATTTTGAAATAGTGTCTCGCTAAATTGCTGAGGCTAGCCTTGAACTTAGGATCCTCAAACCTCAGGTTCCCCAGTTGCTGTGATTATTGGCATGCACCACCACGCCGGGCATATTTTTTATATTTTCATCTGATTTTTAGGAAACAAAAATTGAAAATTTGGGAAAGCGCATCTTTGTGTGCTCTTTTGGTCTATGTAACACCGTTGTGCATGTGTTGAATGTGGTCACCATTTACTTTTTTTTTTTAAGGTGGCAATAGATCTTTATTTATTTATATGTGGTGCTGAGAATTGAACCCGGTGCGTCACCTGTGCTAGGCAAGCGCTCTGCCACTGAGCCACAACCCCAGCCCCACCATTTACTCTTGTCTGTTGGAATAGTGTTCATCCAGTTGAGGCCCATGGTTCTGAACTGTAACACGTTTACATTAGATTCCACTTGTTAAAACAAGCAAGTATCTATTATTGGAAACATACTAGGGACATGCTAGTGCATTCCATTAAAATGCGATTTTACAGATTTTAGTCTTATTTCTAAATGGCACTGGACTTGTGTTTTGGGAATATTAATGTAAGAAGTAGAGAATTAGATCATCTCCTTTTTTTTAATAAATATGAGTGGTTTTTTTATATATATATATTTTTTAGTTGTAGATGGACACAATGTCTTTATTTTATTGCTTTGTATGTGGTGCTGAGGATCGAACCCAGGGCCTCACGCATGCGAGGCAAGCGCTCTACCACTGAGCTACAACCCCAGCCCTAGATCATCTCCTTTAATATGTGTTTTGCTTTTTCTTTTTTTCTTTTTTAATTTACACTACAGAGGATTGAACCCAGGGTCTCATGCATGCTGGACAGCCACTCTATCACTGAGCTGTATTCCCAACCCCGCTGAATCTGAGTTTTAAAACCTGAGTAATTCCCTTTGGAGTGCTGCACCCACACAGTTAGGCAAATCAAATCTGTTAAGTCAAGTCATTTCTGGCTTCATAACTTATAAACTCTGCATAAATATTTCATAAATGAAAACCAGTTGGAGGATTTTTATGTGGCTTAATGCTTTTTAATTTCACTTTCCTTGCTCTGTAGTAGTTGATGGGAAAGTGTTTTTACAAGTAGTTGATACCTCTCCATAGATATCCCAAAAGACCAAGAGAAACTGGAAGCCCAGCTTCTATGTCAGATCTGTGGACGCTCACAGTCAAGTAAAGATAGCCAAAGGAGGTAAAATGGCCAGGAAGGGTGGTAGGTGAGAGCAGTAAGATCCTCCTGAGCTGCCCTAGCACTTGCTCCAGGAATAGCTTTTGAATCTTGCTCCAGCACAGCTAACCTGTTAAGCAGGCTTGAAGTTTTTTTGTGGTGGAAGATACTTAATTTCCAATCCAGCTAGGGAGAATCCATCATGAGACGTGCAAAAGATACTGCGGTCTTGGCTCTAGCCTGTTTGCACTTGCTGCTAGAAGTAAAAACCAACTTTAAAAGATAAGTTAAATTGCAATATCAATCATGAGACTAAAGATGGGGATAATTTCACCACTTTTATTCTGTTGTCTGGGCAGAATACATTGGGCCAATGAGTGTTGCCTCTGAAAGGAGTCCCTTGGTTTAACCATGAGACATTGATTATTGTCATTTAAACTAACTGGCATTTCTCTTACACCAGCATTTGCCCACCATTTTCCTTCCACCTTCCTGGGCAGAGGCCAAGGCTGTCTTTCTACAGCTCAAGGCTTTGGAGTGGTTACTTGCTTTTAATTCATTCAACAAAACAAGATTGAAAGCATCATGACAGTGGGAAGTTCAATGTGATCGTGTTTGGCCATTTCTTGTTTAAGAGTTTCAAGCTGGGCACAGTGGCGCACGCCTGTAATCCCAGCACTTTTTTGGGCTGAGGCAGGAGAACCGGGAGTTCAAAGTCAGCCTCAGCAACCGCGAGGCGCTAAGCAACTCAGTGAGACCTTGTCTCTAAATAAACACAAAATAGGGCTGGGGATGTGGCTCAGTGGTCAAGTGCCCCTAGTTCAATCCCTGGTACCAAAAAAAAAAGTTTCAAAAGCTCCAATTTTCTATTGCTATTGGGCAAGTGAACATCACTGACTGTAGAAGAAAGGAAAACATTGGAAACTTCATAACAGTTGTGAGAAACTTCCTAGAGTCGCCAAGAAATCAGAGCTCACTAATGGCTGAGGACATGGGGTGACCAAAAAAATGTGTCTTTTGGCTACTTGACCAGGACAGAAGCAGGACAAGGTGAAGACGATTAACTGACAACTCCTTTGATGTCTCTGAGATTGGTATCATTTCCCAATGGATTAAATTTCCATTAACCCATTAAATCCCAAGTTTTCAATTCTGTGTTTCAAAGATATTTCAAAGATATTGCATTAAAATAGGTTAGAAATCATAATGTAGAGCTTATTTTGTAATTTATCATGAATAACAATATTATCAGTAATCATTTATGTACTTTTCTCTAAAGGATAGAACTCTAAAATATTTATTTCAAAGTTGGCATAAGTAATATATTTGTTGCTTAATTTAAGTTTTTAGGCATTCCATAAATGAGGTGATGGGACATAATAGGTTCCATGTTCAAACTTGGTTAAGAACATGTAGTTTAGGAAGGTGTGAGTGGAGAAGGGTGGGAGTGGGCAGAAGAGTAAAGGATGTTAGTCAAAAGATGCCTAATAGCTCTCTGTCCTTGCTTTGTTCAAAGTAAGTTTTGTTTCTCATTTATTATTTTTTAAGATGCTGAGGATTGAACCCAGGGCATCCCATATGCTAGCCAAGTGCTGTACCACTGAGTTAGACCCCAAGCCTGTCTCCTTCAGTGATTATAGGCAGACAATTAAATTTGATTCTATCATATTCCTATTTCTGACAATTTGAGATTAGTTCAAGCAATGAATTCATGCTAAGTGCTAAATAATTGTCCCTTACTCAAAGTAATTTGGCTGCCTTGTGAAATCATGATTTTTTTTTTTTGGCAGTACTAGGAACTGAACAACCCAGGAGTGCTCTACTAGTGAGCTGCATCCCTAACCCTTTTTATTTTTTATTTTGAGATAGCTCTTGCTAAGTTGCCCAGGATAGCCTCAAACTTGTAATCCTCCGGCCTCAGCCTCCCGAGTAGCTGGGATTACAGGTGTGGCCCACTGTGCCCAGCTATGAAGTTGCTTTTGGATTAGTTCTGATGTCTATTTCCTTTATGGTGACTTCAAGTAGAAAGTCAGTGCTTCGTATCAGGCATAGGCCTGAGACTGTTGGAACGAGGCTGAGCATCCTCTAGTCCCATCTGTTTTGCAGGAGGAGACCAGCTGAGTAGAGATGCACGCACCTGGCGTGGTGGGCCTGGCGAGGTGGTACGGCAGCACGGGGGCTGATGAGAGCCCAACTGTCCTACCTCTTCTAGTTTCAAAGAAAGTTTGAGTTGTAGGTTCCTGTTCGAATTTAGATCTGTGAAAAATCAAGAAGAAAATTCCTGTTTGCATCTAAATTAGTTTCCCCTAGTTGTGATTCTTAAAAGTTAAATGAAAAACCATAGGTGTAGTGTATTAGTTGCCTAAATCATAGATGATTTTAGGGGGGAAGGGTTGTGGAGTCTTTGAAACCTGAACTATTAAAGGGATATTTTCCCCCTCAAAATCAATGTATATATTAGATTTGGATTAGATTATTGGCAAAAGGCCCTAAACTGTATATGTTAACAGGTGAGATCTCATATTGTTAAAAATTAACATCATTTATACATGTGTTTTTATAAGGCCTTGATCAAATTCTTAAGCTAAGTGGTTTATTGTAATGATTGAATCTAATTATTGCCCATAAATATAAGGAAAGTTGAAATCCATGGTAATAAATTCGTCAACATTTTTCTCTACTTGTTAGTACATTGCCCCTCCAAAAAAAACTAAATCAGCCTGTTTGTACCTGCCCAAGCTACGAACATGGAATGTGCAGTTGAGCAGAATACATAGAAAATTCTGTACTTCACGGTAGCTTTCCTAAACAGTTTTACTACACAGTTACTGCAGTGTAGAATTAGAGGAAGTTGACTTTTTCACATATTTGTGTGTGAGCCCAGTTAGTGGACTTGTCCTCTCAGAGTAAGCAGTAACCTCTCCCACAGAGGCTTCCTGTTTGTTAAAAAGGAGTGACTTCCCAGAGGGATTGATTAGCTGAGCGTAGCACCCACAGTGCAAGGCCCGGAGGATAGGTCCCTTTGAAGGAGATGGGCCTTCCTGTCTTCGTAGGTCTGCTGGCATGAGTGAGATCAGACAGATGAGGTCAGAACAGACAGATAGCATATGTTTAAGTTTTAATTGTGGAAGTCCTAGGAATAAGTGGAGAGTTTGGGGACGGGATCAATCCTAACCTAGTAAGATAAAGACCTCGGTGAGGAAGGGACAGTTCAGCTGTGACTTGTAAATTGAACTTTAAGTACCCACCCAGTGCTTGGCCGCACAGCAGCCTTTTAAAATGTTAATTTCTGCCCCGGAGGGCGCTGCAGGCCTGGACTGAAGCTGAGGCTGGAGGGTCACAAGGTCAAGGCCTCCCTGGGCAACTTAACCCGAGCTTGTCTCAAAAACAAAACAAAACAAAACTAGAGGTGTAGCTCCATGGTACAGCCCCTGAGTTCAATCCCCAGTACCACGAGAAAACAGTTAATTTCTACCTGAAAAAGAAATAGTAAAACAGTTGGTAAGTTTGTAAATATTTGAGTCAAGCCTGTGGTGCTTAGTATAAAAGGGCTATTTGTGGCTTTGAAAATTTATAAAAATAACAATTTCTTTTTGGGGGGTGTGGTGCTAGAGCTCAGGGCTGGTGCAGGTAGCCACTCTACCACAAACTGTACCCCCAACCCGAGAATCAACAGATGAATCTACTGAAGCAACTACAGAGGGGATGGCCGAGTGTCTTTTAGCACTTGGTGTTACTACTAAGTCCCACTTTTTAATTTTTGTTTTTTATGAGCCGTTCCTTGTTCAGTGTTCTCACTTGAACTTGGGATGTGGTGGAAATGAGGCTGTGATTGTAGATCAGTGGTGGAACATGTGCAAGGCCTTGGGCTCCATCACCACCACCAAAAGAAGAAAAAATATGGAAATTGTATTTGGCTGCAAAACTGGAGAGTGGGAGAGCAAGCCATGAGGCCCTGGCTCTGCCACTCATCCTGCATGTGACATCCCCACCATGAACCAAGGGGTGGAACCCAGGGCCGTGCTCTTGCTAAGTAAGCACTGAGTTACACCCCAGCCCTTTTTTTAAATTATTTTTTTGAGACAGTGTCTTGCTTAGATGCTGAGGCTGGCCTTGAACTTGTGATCCTCCTGCTTCAGCCTCCCGATTTGCTGGGATTATAGGTCTGTACCCTGCTCTAAAGTCTTCATTCCCTCAGCTATAAAACAAGAACAATAATGCCACTCTTCAGGGATTAGTGAATAACAGTGAAATTCCTGCATCAGGTGTGTACAGAGGTATTAAGACAGCACAATGGCACACACCGATGGTCCCAGCAACTGGAGAGGCTGAGGCAGGAGGATCGCAAATTCAAGTCCAGCTTCAGCAACTTTGTGAGATGTCTCAAAATAAAAAATAAGGGCTGAGGGTGTAGCTCAGTGATGGAGCACCCTTGGGTTCAATCCCCAGGACCACACACACACACACACACACACACACACACAAGAACCGTGTTTTTTGGCTCCATAACTGGCTCTGCCTCCCTCTTAGCTTGCTGTTCTGAGGGGAGCTGGCTCCGCACACTCCAGCCCCAGCCTGGTGTTTGCACTTTGCCTTCCAGCAGTGCTAACTCAGATCATGCATGGGACCCTCTGCTCACTTAGTTCTGGGTAAGTAAGAAGTGGCTGCTAGCCAGAATGCCTTTTTAACATATTTCCTGTATCAGTGATGAGTTTTTAATGTCTCTGAGCGAGGTGGATTGCTGTCTATTAAAAGTGGAATAGGGCTAGGGATGTAGCTCTCAGTTGGTAGAGTGCTTGCTTCACATGCACAAGGCCCTAGGTTCAATCCCCAGCACCACGGGGGCCGGGGGCGGGGGGAGTAGAATAAACAAGACTGGTGTAGCTGAGTAGAAGAGAGCTTAGCTAGTGTTCAGGAGGCCCAGGTCCATCTCGATACCAGGGTTGAGGTGGGTGCAAGAAGCCATCTGCCTTAGCATTTTCTTGTCAGTTTCCCTCATTGGACTCCTCTTGGAATCGTGTCTGTGTGATCCAGCTGCTGGTGTCTTATTCCTTTGTACCACATAGAGTGGAGAATCCAGGAGAGAGGGACCCATCAGTTTCCCCTTTGTTCTCACAAACCATGCTCCAGCATGCAGTCACCATCAGACCTACAGTTCTTTGCTCTCTCGTGTCATGTACAGTTTTTAACTTGGGAATTCAAGAATAGGATTAGAGAGGAAGGACTTTATTATAGTCAAAACCATAGTCTCTGGCCGGTGCCAGGAGTCTCAGCTGCTGCAGAGGCTGAGCAGAGTCACTCGAGCCCACGAGTTCAGGGCCAGCCTGGGCAACATAGCCAGACCCTGTCTCAAAAACACACACAATCATAATGTCCTGTTTACTCCCTAAGAAAGATCAGCAATGTCCCTCCACTGTCTTGCTGAAATGGCACTGTCATGGTGGTCAGAATACAATTCTGGAGTGCCTGAATCTCTCACCAGATCACACCAAACACAGCCCTTTTCCATGCTACTGGAGGCCTGCACTGGATCTGCTCTCTCCCCGCTCAGCAGAGCCATGGTAGGCCCGCAGGGAGCGCCTCAAGCCTTCACTACTCCAGCCTCTCTTCTCCCACCTCCTCAGCTGCCGCACCCTGGCTTTCCCATCGCTGAGAACAGCCCTCACCTTCAGTTTTCTAGCTGGATGAGCGATCCCCTGTGATCCCAGCATCCTCAGCTTCTCATGCTGCATACCTCTGATAGAACACCATAGGCCCACCCAACTGGGACTCCCTGAGTCCTGTGGGAGGAGGCACCTCATGACCTACACGTGGATCCAGCGTCCACTGCGTGGTGTCACTTTTACATGGTTTTTCAAATCTTCGACGGAGCTCAGAGGCGGAGGGCCTGCTCAGCGAGTTGTTTCAGTCGGCTTCTTCACTGCTGCCACCAAGGGACCTGATGAGAACAATCATAGAGGAGGAAAGTGTATTTGGGGGCCCATGGTTTCAGAGGTCTCAGTCCATAGACTACAGGCTCCATTCCTAGGGCTTGAGGTGAGGTAGAACATCACGGCCGAAGAGCCTGGCAGAGGGAAGCGGCTCACAGGGCGATCTGGCAGCAGAGAACTCTCCTCACCAGGACAAAATCTAAACCCCAGAGGCATGCACCCTGGAACCCGCCTCCTCCAGCCACACCCTCCTGCCTTCAGTTACCACCTGGTTAATCCCTGTCAGAGGATCAGTGCACTGATTGGTTAAGGCTCTCATAGCCCAATCATTGCACCTCCAACCCTGCATTGTCTCACACGTGAGTTTTGAGGGACACTGCATATCTAAACCATAACACATGTATAAGGCCCTGAGTTCAGTCCCCCCCAAAAAGTGAATTGTTTTTACTTGTGTTAACTTTACCCCTCTCCACCATTTTGCTCAGCAGATTCTCCAAATTACTTTCCCAAAAGTCCTGAATAAATCTACTTTGTGTCCATCTCCCAGCTTCCTCTGTAACCGAATTCTGTGTCCCTCTACTTCAAGAAAATTGGGTAGATTAGAATTCATTTTCCCAAGTGCCAGCTGTGCTCATCCCCCCATGAGTTTACCAACAGAAAGGGGCTTCATCTCAGCCATGCTGCCACGCTGGCCAAGCCACCTTCCACCTGTGCTCACACACCTCTGGGTACCCCACCGTCACTCACTCTGCGGGCCTATAACACCTTCCCTCACTATTGGTGCTGTTCCTGCAGATTAACACTCTTCCTGGCTTTTGAAAAACAGGACCTGCGTCTCCCTTGAGCTATTTTTTTTCCTGTTACTAGAGATGGAACCCAGGGACACTTTACCACTGAGCTACACTTCCAGCCCTTTTTATTTATTTATTTTTTTGTGTGGTGCTAGGGATTGAACCCAGGGCCTTGTGCATGCAAGGCAGGCACTCTACCAACTGAGCTATATCCTCAATCTGCTTTTTATTTTTTATATGATTAGGAGTCCGGCTGTGTTGCTGAGACTGGCCTGGAACTTGCAGTCCCCCAGCTGAGCTTCCTGAGAGCCTAGTCTCTGTGGCCTCCTGTTGGTGGTCCAGACACTGGCAGTAATCTTGTGTTGTCCCCAGACAGGCGAAGACTTCTGGAACCTTGCTCACCTGCCCTTCCTTGAGCTTGACACTCGGGGTGGCTCCACCCCAGGAGCCCCCTTGGCCATCAATGGTCCTTTGTCTTGTCCATCCTTCTGGCTCTTCCTCCTTGCTGCTGTCCTTGCTTTGTGTGTGATCTGATGGTCAGCTGTCCATGCTGGCTTCCACTGCCACCTACTTCTGGTCATTCTCAAACCTCTGTCTGGCATGGATTGTCTGCAAGGTCCTAAGTCCATGTCCCCTTGTTCTCAGTCTTCCTACTGTGGTGCCACGGGCATCTCCACTTCGCTTCCCTCTGCCCTCCCCTTGCTTCCTCCCAGCAGCCCTCTCACCAGTTGTACCCAGCTGCCCATGGCTGAACCTGGAACTCCTCTCTTTGCTCCTGTCTTCATGTAAGCCCTGGCACTCTCACCTGCACCTTTGCCAAACAGCAGCTTCGCCTGCCCCCAGGTCCCCTTCCCCAGGGTACATTAACATGTGACCCCCACTGCTCCCCTGTTGAGACTTTGTGGGACTAATGAGGGTCTCAAGATAGACAGCTCTCAGCAAAACATGGCCAAGCCTTTCCGCCTCATTTCCTACCTCTGCTGCTATCTGCAAGGAGTGTGTACTTGTGTCTACATGTCCTTTCTCATCTTCTCGAGACAGCGCCATCTCCTGCTCTTTGGAACAGCCCAGGTGACACCTGGAGGAAGCTCTCCTGGGAGGGCAATGCCACAGTGCTCTGTCCACACTGCTGCTGCTGCTCTTGTACCTGCACCAAATCGTGTCTGTGTTTCTGCCTTCACATGTTGAGGACAGGGACAGTGGCCTTTCGTTCCCAGAGGGAAAACAGCCAGCCCAATTCTGGACTTGTGGTGGGCCCTGTCAGAACCAAAAGGTCGCCCAGATCTGTCTGGCTTTCTGTGGTTGCGAGCACTGCGAGCCCGGAATGTACTCAGTGTTAGGAAGTGGCGGTTTCCTCCACCGCTGGGGAGGGGCAGGGAAATGCTCCTCCACTGGCCAGGCCCTTGCCAGAGTCAAAAAGGAGCCAGACCTCTGGGAACTGAGTCTCACCTACTGGTCCTTAACGTCTTTGAATGATAGGAGTTTCCACATTTACAAGCAAACAAAATGTCAGGAAATTAGAATTACATCTAATTTCATTTTTGAATACTGAGAAATCATTCATCTTAGAATTCCTTTATAACACCAGGAAAATAAAGAATATTCTTTGCCCTAAATTACATACAGTGATGTATATTACTCATTATTGAATATGAAGGCATATTCTAAAAGGAGCTAGTGCCAAGGAAATTCTTCAGGTGGACAGTGCTTCGGGAAGATAAGCTTATTTTGCCTTCAGCCACAGCTGGCACAGTCTCATCCAGCCTCCCAAAGCCAATGGTCTTACAGGTAAAACCCTCTTACAGCAGCCACCACAGCAGCAAAAAGTCCATACAGAAAGGCCATTTCCTGTTGAAATAAATGCTTATTGATTTTTTGGGTTTTGGTGGTGCTGGAAATTGAACCCAGGGCTTCAGATCTGGTAGGCAAGCACTCCACCTCTGCGCAACACCCCCCAATCCAAAAATGCCTTTCACTTGCTATATTAATCAAATGGTTAGCAGGTGACCACCACTTGTTACAGAAGAGTGATGTTTTATGGATCCACTCATGCATTCTTCTAGCCATTATGTAGCATTTCCCCTCAGACCCTGCTCATCCCTTGTTTCCTCATATCACTGAATTCTAGATGCAAAGCTTACTAGGTGAGAGGATAGAGCTATTCCAGGCCCAGCTTCCCCCTGTAGCAGATGGCTTGTCCAGGAGTGAGGTCATGCTGTCAGGCTTGCATGTCCCTTTCCACATTCAGAGTTGCAAACTAGGGCTGGGGTCTCCGGGGTAGAGCACATGCTTAGCATGGAGAGGCCCTGGAGTAGATCCCCAGCCCCAGAGAACAAATAAAACTATGGCTGCAGGCTCACCGCTACCTGCCTCACACCTGCACAGCTATTCTCTACTTTCCTCCACTTTATATTTGAACTGTTGTTTTGTCAATCCAAATTTTGTGACTTGACATGTTTCACAATAAATACAATATGTAAATGTTAGCTATACATCCTGGGAACCTACTGAGGCAGGGAGGATGTCGACTGTGTCCAGTATGTTCATTGCCCTGTCACTTAATAACAGTAGGAGCATCTTAGCATGTCGCCCTTACTGTGTCCTAGCCGTTGTTGTTGTGGGCACAACAATGTAACATGTTAAAGTGGCACAGCTTGAGGTGGAGGTGTCCTGTCAATTCCCTTGGGTGGTTTAGGAATATTCAGATATGTGACCGATATATATTTTATGGGGAGCTTTTGGCTTTAAACTGTATGTAGACTTGGGTTATTGTATTAACTTTCCATTACAGTAAGGAACACCTGAGACAATAAGCTCATAGAAGATTTATCTTGGCTCAGCTTGGAGGTTGGGCCAGTGGCGAGGCAGCACGTGGTGGCAGGTGTGGTGGGAGCACTGGTGGGAACATGCTGCCCCGCTCAGGGTGCCTGGGACACAGTAAGAGAGGAAGAAAGGTCGTGGGCTCCACTGCCCCCATCAAGGAGACGCCCCCCCACACACACTAGCAGGAAGACCCTGCTAAGCTCCAACTCTCCCAATAGGGCCTAACTGAGGACCAAGTCTTTAACACATGGGCCTTTGGGGGACATTCTGGTCCAAACTATAGAGTTATACATCATAAATACCTTCTAAAACAATCCAGGGGAACGCCTGCATACGCTACTGTGTGTCCCATGTGTGAAAGTGTACACATTTGCTTGGCAAAGGCTTGGGTTGCTGTAGTGTCGGGATGCTGACCCCACAGCTGCTCTTCTGACAGCCTAAGTTCCCTCCTATGGGCCCCATCTCCTTCCCTTTTCAGGGAGTAGGTGGAAATCTCTGCGTGGTGTGGGGATGGACCTCAGGGCCTCATGTGCAAGGCAGTGCTCTCTGCTGAGCTCCACCACAGCCCAAGGTTGGGAGCCTGCCTTGGCAGGAGGTGTGTGGGCCGAGGCAGTCTTAGTCCCTGCCCTCTGTGGTAGATCTAAGGAGTGGCAGAGAGTGTGACCCTTTCTCTCCAGGGCAATGCCCAAGGAGATGCGCATTAAGAAGACCTCACTTCCCTAGTGGAAAGATAGCTACTGGAGGAGCAGGTCTGTGCTGAAGTCCTGGGCTCAGTCTCCAGCGCCAAAAACAAAGGACACAGCCTCCCTTCCTGCTAAAAACTAGTGTGATCAACCTGGCTGTGGCAGCCACCCTGTGACCATGAGCAAAAGACTGAGAGAATTGCAGCTCTGTGGCAGGTGCTTCAAGCCTAAATTCTCTTCTGCTGCTGGGCTTCCTGTGTGAGCCATTGTACTGAGGCAGTGACTGGCAATGGACCGGCAATGGACCATCGTCGCTCTTCCTGGAAGCTGGTGGGAGCACCAAACGAAGGGCTTACTGTTCAGGGTGTCTGAAATGTTTTCCCTTAGGAATCTTATGGACTATTCATGTGGAATGCAAGGAATATTAGAAGACCATAAATTTCATAAGTGGTTTTTATAAGTGTTGTTTTTGTGGTGCTGGGGATAGAACCCAGGGTCTTGCAAAGTGCTGTATCGCTGAGCTGTACCCCTGGCCCCTGTACATGATTTTAGTAACATGAGAAAGGATTACAATAAAGTAAGCAAAAATGTGGGACACTTGTATATATAGTGTAATTTCAACCTTTTTTTGAAAGGGCATAGGAAAAAATGTCAAAACAATGTAGTTTGCTTCTGGGAATTAGGCTTTGGGTAATAGGGTTTTTGTTTGTTTTGTTTTACTTTATGTGCAGTAATAAAACATTTAAATTTTTATTGTATTAAAATACAAAGAACAAAATCTGCCATCATTAACATTTTTAAATGTTCAACGTCACTAAGTACGTCTGTGTTGTGCAGCCATGACCACTGTCCACCCCAGTGAACTCTTCCCCCACCCTGTACTGGGGTGGAACCCTGGGCTTTATGTCTTTTTTTTTTGGTATCAAGGATTGAACCCAGGGGTGCCTAACCACTGAACCACATCTCCAGCCCCTTTTTATTTTTTATTTTGAGACAGGGTCTTGCCAAGTTGCTTAGGACCTCGATAAATTGCTGAGGCTGTCTTTGAATTTGCAATCCTCCTGCCTCAGCCTCCAGAGACATTGGGATTACAGGCATGTGCCACTGCACCAGGGCTTTATGTCTTTTTGGCAAGTGCTGTACCACAGAACTGCATTCCCAGCCCTTAGTTTATATTTATCTTGAGACTGCATCTCACTAAATTGCTTCAAACTTGCTCCGCCTGCCTCAGCCTTCTGAGTAGCTTGGGACCATACCCAGCTCCCAGAACTTGTCCTGAAAACCTGGAACTGTATACCTACTAAACAGTACACCCTGCTGCCCCTTCCCCCAGCCCCTGCCCACCACCATTCTGCTCTGTCTCTGATTTTGACTCCTGTAGGTACTGCATTCATGCATATAAATAAGTGAGTGGGGCTGAGGTGGTGGCTCAGTGGTAGAGTGCTTGCCTCACACGTATGAGGCACTGGGTTTGATCCTCAGCACCCCATAAAGATAAAATAAAATAAAGATATTTAAAAATAAATAAATAAATGGGTGTGATATCTGTCTTGCTGTGACTGGCTTATTGTAATCAGCATCATGTCCTCAAGTTCACCCCTGCTGTAGCATGTGTCGGAATCTCCTTTCTTCTTTTTTTTTGGTGCTGGAGATTGAACGCAGGGGCACTCGTTCTGCCACAACTCGTACTGAGCCACATCCCCAGCCCTATTTTGTGTTTTATGTAGAGACAGGGTCTCACTGAGTTGCTTAGTGCCTCGCCATTGCTAAGGCTGGCTTTGAACTTGTGATTCTCCTGTCTCAGCCTCCCAAAGTGCCCGGCTACAATTTCCTTTCTTTATAAAGCTGAATAAGGCCGGGCATGGTAGGTGGCCCATGCATGTCATCCCAGTGACTCAAAAGGCTGAGAAAGGAGGGTCGTGAGTTCCAGGCCCAACCTGGGCAAGTTAGTGAGACCTTGTCTCACTGGTAGAGCACCCTGGGTTCCATCCCCAGCACCAACGTAAATAACCCTGTGGCTGAACGACCTGCTTCTGCACACATCCCATGTGCCCGAGCACTCTTCTTTGATGTCAGTGACACCTGGGCTGCTTCATGTCTTAGCTGTTGTGAGCAATGTCTCCATGAACGTGGGTGCACAAATAGACATGTGTTTTATAAGGAGAAGAAAACAAAGGACAGCTGTGGAAGCCGGACTATCTATTTTGGATTTGTGAGGTTTTCCATTGTATCTTATCATGTCTGGCCTTTTGGCCCCTTGAGACCACTGTGACATTCCCCCATGGGAAGGAAATGACTCCTGGAAGCCAGTCTCCCAGCTAACCTGACTGCATGCTGGAGCTGCTGACTGCTGTGTGGTCAGTTCCTTCCCACTTCCTTGCCTCCCTCCCCGCTAAAGAGTAAGTTCTGGAACTCTGGAACTCCTCACCTGTATTTTCTCTAAAACGGTTGGCCCTCTCTACCTGGGACCCCGTCCCCTGTGATCCCTGTGCTCCTGTAGCCTGGGCCTTGCTATGGGGAGCTTACCGTATTGTGAGGGAATCTGCGTCTGGCCTGGCACTGTTTAATGAGCGTAAAGTTTGTTTTTCCAGAAGAGTTTTGGAAGCCCACCACAGTGGCGCACACCTGTAATTTCAACTGCTCGGAAGCCTGAGGCAGGAGGATCGCATGTTTGAGACCGGTTTCCACAACTGAGTGAGACGCTGCCTCATAATAAAAAAAATGAAGGTCTGGGAATCCAGCTCTGTGGTACAGCGCCCGCCTAGAGGACATGCAGGGAACTGTTTCCCCAGTGGACCATACAGTAGACCAACAAAGCATCCAGCTGGGCTCCCTCCGGCGGCCACCCTGCTAGGTGTGCAGAGCAGCCCTGCAGAGCAGCCCTTGGGCACCAGCCCCACTTCCACATTCCCTCTTTCTTGAGCTGGGAGGTCGAGTTATTTCAAGAGACCTGGAACTGGTGGGGTCCAGCCACTTGTCCCACACAGGGGCCTCGGCTACTGGGTGAACTGCTGGGGCTCCTGCTCTCCTGGCTCAGTTGTGCTGAGCTCTGCTCAACTGGAGTCAGCTCCCTGGCCCTGAGCCTGCTTCTCAGAGGCCTTCCATCAGCCACAGCTCCTCTGCGCTGTCTTCCCTGTAGTCTCACTGTCCTCCCCAGGGCCCAAGTCTCCTCCCACCTCGGTGCCTTGCCTTCGCTCTGGGAGGTCTTCCCCTAGCTGGGCTCTGCTCTGGACACTCAGCCAGCCTTTGGCCCTCCTTGAGCAGCCACTCCCCTGCCCAGCGTGGCATCTGATACACAGGGCTTTGGGAGTGAGTGTGTGTGTGTGTTGGAACCTTCCCTCCCTTCCTCCCCTCCCCTCCTCCCCTCCCCTTCTCCCCTCCTCCTCTCCCCTTCTCCCCTCCTCTCCTCTCCTCCTCTCCTCCTCTTCTCCCTTCCCCTCCCCTCCCCTCCCCTCCCCTTCCCTCCCCTTCTCCCCTTCCCTCCCCTTCTCACCTCCCCTCCCCTCCTCCCCTCCTCTCCTCTCCTCCTCTCCTCCTCTTCTCCCTTCCCCTCCCCTCC
>CM053401.1:4718341-4733311 GCA_028644305.1 Xerus rutilus
AACTCGGAATGGAATTACCATTTGACCCAGCTATTCCACTCCTTGGTCTATACCCAAAGGACTTAAAAATAGCATACTACAGTGATGCAGCCACTTCAATGTTTATAGCAGCTCAATTCACAATAGCTAAACTGTGGAACCAACCTAGATGCCCTTCAATAGATGAATGGATAAAGAAATTGTGGTATATTTGCATAATGGAATATTACTCAGCATTAAAAGAGAATAAAATTATGGCATTTGCAAGTAAATGGATGGAGTTGGAGAACATCATGGTAAGTGAAGTAAGCCAATCCCAAAAAACCAAAGGCTGAATGTTCTCTCTGATAAGTGGATGCTGATCCACAATGTGGAGGGGGCATGGGAAGAATGGAGGAACTTTGGTCAAAGGGGACAAGAGGGGAGAGGACATGGGGGCAGGAAAGATGGTGGAATGAGATGGACAACAATACCCTAGGTTCACATATGACTGCACATATGGTGTAACTATATTGTGTACAACCAGAGAAGTGAAAAGTTGTGCTCCATTTGTGTACAATGAATCAAAATGCATTCTGCTGTCATGTATACCTAATCAGAATTAAAAAATAAAAAAACAGGTGCTTTGCATCAGGCCCAGAGGATGGTGCTTTTAAGACTCTGGGGGACTCTTGGAGATGAACTGCATGCATTTTGCATTGTGAGATGGATATGAGCTTTGAGGTGCCAAGGGCAGAATGCTGTGGTTTGGATAAGTGTCCCCCAAAGGCCCAGGGGTTGAAGACTTGATTCCAGCCCATGGCACTATTTTTTTTTTGGTATGGGGATTGAACCCAGGGGCACTTTATCACTGAGCCATGTCCTCAGCCCTTTTTATTTTTTATTTTAAGACAGGGTCTTGCTAAGTTGCTTAGGTCCTCACTCAATTGTTGAGGCTAGTCTTGAATTTGTGATCCTCCTGCCTCAACCTCCCAAATTGCTGGGATTACAGGCGTGAGCCACCACTTCCTGTGGCACCCTTGAAAGCTGGTGGATCCTTATGGAGGTGGAGCCTAATGAGAGGTCTTCAGGTCATGAGGCATGGCCTTGAAGGGAACAGTGGAGGCCTAGCTCTGCCTCCTCCTCTTTCACTTCCTGGCCCAGAGGTTAACCATTTGCTGCACTCGGCACTCCTGCTGGGATCGGCTGCTGCAGGCCCAAAGCTGGAGTATCCACTGGCCCTGGACTGAAATCTCTGTGAGCCAAAATAACATTTTTTTCTTTTATGAGTTGATCATCTCAAGTGTGACGGGAAGCTGACTGCACATACGTGGGAGTGCATAAAACAGACAAAGACATTAGAGAAGAACTGTACAGTGAACTCCCCACAGGGCACACCCAGGCCAAGAGGGGAACACTGCTGGCACCCTGGAGTCTGTGCCTTCCCTTGACCATAATCTCCTCTCCCTGTGCGTGAGCCCAGGCCAGAGTTTGGTGACACTCATAGCCTGTGTTTGTTTGATACGATTCTACCATTTTGAGGTTTTAATGAGATGGCACTGAACTTGTCCATCCTATGGGGAGAGCAAAGATTTTCATTATCCATCACTCATCAACTTCCTCTGCTAGAGTTGTCTTATTTTTTTTCTTTCATGGGTACTGGAGATTAAACCCATAACTTTGCACATGGCATTCTACCACGGAGCTACATCCCCAGCCCTTTTTAGTTTTTTGTTTTAAGAATGGTCTTGCTAAGTTTCCCAGGCTGGCCTTGAACTTGCAATCCTCCTGTCTCAGCCAAGTTGCTGGGCTTACAGGGGTGCACCACTGTGCTGGCTTGATAGCTTTCCTTGCTCCTTTTGAATCTTTACACCCAGTGCCCTCTTTCTTCTTGCCTTCTTGTCCTGCCAGGCCCTTGGTACAATTTGGACTGGCCTGGAGGTGGTGCCAGTGCGTACCTTCCGGGGTCCCATTCTCTCGGGCACTGCTCGGTGGGCCACCACTCCATAGGATGCTGTTTCAGGGCTTTGTGAACTGGAGGTGCACCTGCACCTCCTCAGAGCTCTGTCCCCATGGACTGCAGTAAAGGCCATCTCGCCAGACCCTTGTGCTATTTGAGGCCACCTCTTCCAGGAAGCCTGCTCCTTCCCTCTAGCTGTAGCCTTCTCCTGTAGTTCTGCATTCTGCATATTACCAAAATTACTCTGGTAATATAGAATTTAATGTAGAATTTAAATTACTTCCTCCTCAAGTGAGTGTTTCAGAGAATGGACCCAGGTTTTTTTTTTGGTTTTTGTTTTTTTTTTTTTTTGGTACCAAGGATTGAACTCAGGGGCACTCGACCACTGAGCTACATTCCCAGCCCTATTTTGTGTTTTATGTAGAGACAGGGTCTCACTGAGTTGCTTAGCGCCTCACTTTTGCTGAGGCTGGCTTTGAACTCGCCATCCTCCTGTCTCAGCCTCCCTAAGTGCTGGGATTACAAGCGTGAGCCACCGCGCCCAGCTTGGACCCAGGTTTATGATCACACAGTTATTCACACCAGCCCGCACCACACTCAGTGCTGGGAGACTCAGGAACAGACACGGGGCTGGGGTGGTACAGGCTTGCCTAGCACATGCGAGGCCCTGGGTTCCATCCCAAGCACTGAAAGAGAGGGTGGCGCACGCTTGTAATCTCAGCAACTCAGGAGACGGAGGCAGGAGGATCACAAGTTCAAGGCCAGTCTCAGCAACTTAGCAAGACCCTGTCTCAAAATAAAAAATAAAAAGGTCTGGGATGAAGCTCAGTGGTAGAGCACTCCTGGGTTCAATTCTCAGTACCGCCATAACAACAACAACAATTAGTTTACTGGTTCCAGTTATCAGATTTCCAGGGAGCAGGAAATTGAAAAGTTTTGGCCAAGGCGGTGGCCCATGCCTGTAATCCCAGCACTTTGGGATGCTGAGACAGGAGAACTGGGAGTTCAAAGCCGGCCTCAGAAACAGTGAGGCACTAAGCAACTCAGTGAGACCCTGTCTCTACATAAAACACAAAATAGGGCTGGGGATGTGGCTCAGTGGTCGAGTGCCCCTGAGTTCAATCCCCGGTACCAAAAAAAAAAAAAAGAAGCAGCAGCTTTGGCTGTACAGATGAACATTTAAAAAAAGTTTCAATCATCCAGAATCCCACTGTTAAAGTATGGTACCATTTCTTTCCAGCCTTAAAAAGTCACACAAAGGGCAGGGCAGTGAGGGGGAGAAGAGGGAAGCTGGCCATAGCACATGCCTGTAATCCCAGCAATTTGGAAGGCTGAGGCAGGAGGATCCCAAGTTCCAGGTCAGCCTGTGCAACTTTGCAAGACTCTGTCTCAAAGTTTAAAAACTTAAAAAAAAAGGACTGGGGAAGACCGGGGTACAGTTGCTTGCCCTGCCACCAACGAACTCGCTGTGTGGCCTCAGGCTAGCCACTCGGCCTCTCTGGGTCTCGGTGTCCAGGTGTGAGAAGAAGGGGGCTCTGTCTTGGGTGGCGCGGCGCCTACCTTGAGGCTCCGGCCATTGCCGGCGGCGCGCTCCTCCCCACCAGAGCGCAGACAGGTGGTCGCCGGGGAAAGCCGCCTAGCCGGCCCCGCAACCCGCAGCACGCAGCACGCGGGTGTCCCAAGGCGCCTGCGCGCGGAGACCCGGCCCCGCCAAGTCCTCTGGTGCGCCCTCCCCCGCGCGGGCCAAGCACCTGCGCCGCGGGCTTGCCGGAAGCCCGCACTTGAGCAGCCCCGGGACCGAGAAGCCAGGCTCTGCCCGTGTCAGCGCCCGGTCTCAGGTGCTGTGACAGCAGCACGAAAGGCGCGAGGACTTCCCTGCCCACCCGCCCCCGGAGGCACCGACCGTCGCGGGCCGAGAGCCGCTCACCTGTGCCGGCTCTGGGCCGGCTTCTCAGGCACGCCTCGCAGGCGCTTCCCGCAGATGGAGGGATGGCTGGCCCCGGCTGGACTGTGGTGCAGGAGCCGGTTCTTGGTTCTTTGACCAAGAACGCTGTTTCGGTCGGTATTAAAGAACGGAGGCTCTCCTGGTTCATCCATCCGTGACCCAGGGGCGCGAGGGAGGCGTCGGGCTGGTGCCGAGGGGCAGCGCGGTTGCTGCCCCACGGGGCTCCGCGCTGGCGGCCCTGGGAGGGCTCCACCGAGAAGGCGCTGCCCGCGTGCGGCTGCCCGGTCTAAAGGAATGACCTGTTCACAGAAGGTGTGAGGCCTAGGAGTGAACCTGCCTGTCCCTTTGGACAGCTGAACTCAGCTTGGGCGGCTGGGCACTCCGGAGACCCTAGCACAGCTAGAAACCATGCAGCCGCAGAGCCAAGAACTGAGTAGAAAGCATCCTTACCCAGGCAGCGGAGCTTGACAGGGAAGAGCTGGCTTCCTGCTGAGGGGTCCTGGGGCAGGTACGCTTGCATGGGCTTCCAGCCCAGCAGTGAAAGTAGTGATGCGAATAATGTTGAAAGGGCCTGCCAGGCAGAGGCGACATCAAGGGCAAAGGCCCGCAGACCTGTCCTGGATAGAAGATCGAGGCTGCCTGGTGCTTGAGATTGGAGGAAGACAACCTGGACGGCCGGATTGGGGCAGAGGCAGGAAGGGCCCGGGGCTCCAGACTGAGGCACCTGAAGCAGAGACAGGGCACAGGGAGTCAGGGTGGCCTTGGGAACTGTGGTACTGGGGAGAGGTGGAGATAAGCGCCACTCACACCTCCCAGAAGGCCCAGGAAGCTGGCAGGGAGGATCCTTGGTGAGAACCACAGCCACCCACCCAATGGGTGCACCTGGTTCATCCCCGTGGGTTCCCTTAACATCCTGTGAACTTGGCAGAACATCTGTTCGTTCATTCAGAAAACACAATCCATGATTAGATCTGAGCTTGAATGACAGCATTTCACATTTTGTATTATGTATTCCTGAACTGTTGGATTTTTAAAATAAGGGCATGAATTAACTTCTGTAATCAGAAAAGACAAAAAAAATTTCTTTTTAAATCACTGTTTGAGATGCAGCCCAGTAGCACTTGCCAAGCATGCAGGAGGCCCTGAGTTCCAACCCCAGCACTGCAAACAAAACAGCCATACGTAGGTGGCATTAGCCTCATCTTCCAAACATCATAGTGCGTGCCTCGTTCCTGCACATAGGCCCTTTTATGAGACCCACAGCCAAAGTTTCCCCAGAGTCTCAAGGTCTCAGTAACTGATAAGATTCTTAATTTGTGGATCCCAGCCTTAACCTTTCATCCTGTTTCCCATTTTGTACTGGTCACAAGGACGCTCCACATCAAATGTCAATTCTTGTCTTCCTCATTTGGCATTCCTGTAAGACATTCTGGTCTGCATTTTGGGTGGGGAAGGGTACTGGGGATTGAACTCAGGGGCACTCGATCACTGACCCACATCCCCAGCCCTATTTTGTGTTTTATTTAGAGACAGGATCTCACTGAGTTGTTCAGCACCTCACTTTCTGCTGAGGCTGGCTTTGAACTCACAATCCTCTTGCCTCCACCTCCCAAGCCGCTGGGATTACAGGCATGTGCCACCGTGCCTGGCCTGGTCTGCATTTTTTTTTTTTTTTTGGTACTAGAGATTGAACTCAGGGGCACTCGACCACTGAGCCACATCCCCAGCCCTATTTTATGTTTTATGTAGAGACAGGGTCTCACTGAGTTGCTTAGCGCCTCGCCATTGCTGAGGCTGGCTTTGAACTCACAATTCTCCTGTCTCAGCCTCCCTAAATGCTGGGATTACAGGCTTGCGCCACTGTGCCCGGCCTGGTCTGCATTTTTTGATGCTAACTTTACTCTTAACTTTGTCTCACTCCTCCAGCTTCCTTCCTTTCTTCTTTTTTTCCCACGGTGGTGGGGTAGAACCCAGGGCCTCACACAGGCTAGGCAAGTGTTCTACCACTAACACCCGAGCTTAACTCTCTCTTTATTTGTGTTGTAAGCTGCCTCAAATTCTCTCTGGAATGAGATAGGACATACATTATTTTCTTAAAAGCCATAGGAAAGAAACTGGTGAAGGAGAAAAAAAAAAAGCCTAGCAAAATGAGAGCACATCAGATTTTTTTTTTTTTTTTTTGGTACTGGGGATTGAACTCAGGGGCACTCGACCACTGAGCCACATCCCAGCCCTATTTTGTGTTTTATGTAGAGACAGGGTCTCACTGAGTTGCTTAGTGCCTCGCCATTGCTGAGGCTGGCTTTGAACTCGCGATTCTCCTGTCTCAGCCTCCCTAAGTGCTGGGATTACAAGCGTGAGCCACCGCACCCGGCTGCACATCAGATTTGAGAGCTCTGTTCCTTCCTGTCTCCTCTTCTCCAAGGCAGCTGGGGGCTGTGTGCCCTTGCGCATTCCTTGAACCTCTCTGAGTCTCACTTAGGGCTAAGCGCAGAGTGTGCCAGGTGCCTTACTCTGTGCCCTATTTTCTGCTGAGAACATCCCTCCCCATCCAGGCCATGTATAAACGCGGCCCCTCTCCTGGTGGCCAGGACTTTCTCAGTGTCTGTTCATTCATTAATTTTTAAATTTTTGCTTTTTTGCACAGCTCCAGGGATGGAACCCAGGGGTTCTTGACCACTGAGCCACATCCACAGTCCTTTTTTTTGGTACCAGGAATTGAGCTCTGGGGTACTTGACCACTGAGCCCCTTCCCCAGCCCTATTTTGTGTTTTATGTAGAGACAGGGTCTCACTGAGTTGCTTAGTGCTTTGCCGTTGCTGAGTCTGGCTTTGAACTCACGATTCTCCTATCTCAGCCTCCCAAAGTGCTGGGATTACGGGCTTGCGCCACTGCACACAGCTCCCCAGTTCTTTTGATCTTCTATTTTGAGATAGGGCCTCATTAAGTTGCGGAGGCTTGCCATTAAGTTGTTGAACTTGCCATCTTCCTGCCTCAGCCTTCCAGGTTGCTGGGATTACAGAGTGTGCCACTATGGTCAGCTCATAATAGGAGAGTGCCCCTGGATTCGATCCCCAGCACTAGAGCAACAACAAGAAAGTATGAAAAAGATTAAGTACTACATTCACATGATACAAAAGTGTAAAAGTACCAAAGACTGGTCATTGAAAAGGTACCTTCTGGGGCTACACAGAGGCCCCCTCCTCTGTCCCCAGTCACCAGGTTACCTTTCCAGTTTCTTGAGTGTCCCCTCCAGAGACAGTCCACCCAAAAAGAAATTAGATACAGAAAGTTCAATGCTTCGCTCTTTCGCATAATGGCAGCGGGCGGAATGGAGACTTCACATACTGGAGCACAGACGTCCTCTTAACCTCCTCCTGCTGTGGAGTATCCTAATGTGTGTGTTATTCTCCTAGTGCTGTCTGGGCATCTAGGTAGTTTTGATATCATTGTTGCAAACAAGGCTGGAATGAGCAAATGCCCTCCTCCGTAGGTCATTTGTATGATTGTATCTGAAGATGCTGGTTCCTTTAAAAAGCTCCACTACCTGTCCCTACAGAGGGTTCTGGCAAGACTCGTGTTCCTGGAGCAAGACGTGTGGTGTACTCAGTACTGTGGTTCTCTGTACCCTAGGTTTAGATCTGTAGATTCAACCACGGATGAAAAATATTTGAAAAGAAAATTGTGTCTGCGCTTAACGTGGACAGACTTTTCTTGTCCAAACAATACAGTGTGGCAGCTACGCACATAACAGGTACACTGTATTCTGTCTTGTAAGCCATCCAGAGAGGATTTAAAGAGTAGGAGGACTATGCAGATCACATGCAGATGCTACATTGTTTTATGTGAGAGGCTTACAAACCCTGAGATTTTGGCATCCTTGGGGGGTCCTGGAACCATTGCCCCAGGACTGTATTTGCTCTTTGTCCCCAGTTCCTGGTTAGCATTCCTAAAGTCCTAGGGACTTCTGAGTAATGGGAGAGTCTCATTGTTCACAAGGATCCCTATCAATCACACCTGGACTTATGCTAATGACGAGACTTAAGGAGGGGCCCCTGTGTAGCCCCAGGAGGTGCCTTTCATGGGAAACTTTCCTGGGAGCAGGGGAGGGCCGGGAGCCCAAGAGCTGTAGACTCCTGAAGTCTTGGGTGACTTGGGAGATTTCCAGGTGGATGAACCTCGGGTCCTGAGAGGTTGGCCACTCTCACTCGGGGACAGAAGCGCCTGTGCTTGGGAACCTTCCAGGCCTGCCCTGTGCCTCCTCTTGTGCTCATCTCTGTTCTCTAACTGCCTTTATAAAGAGCTGGCAAATGTTTAGTGAGTGTTTCCTGGAGTTTTGGAAGCCTTTCTAGCAAATTCTTAGGAGGAGGTTGCAGGCACCCCCAATTAATAACTAGTCAGTGGGAAATGCTGGGGCCTACGTGTGCAGAAGGGCATCTTCTGGGGCTGGGGCTGGCCTGCAAGTACCGTGTCAGTGTGCGATGGGACCGTAGCACACCCAGCTGTGCTGGCGCGAGTGAGCAACCCACCTTTCTGGTGTCAGAAGATCTCTTGAGAGGGTAAGAAAATGTTCTTCACCGTGCCACCCAGCTAGGCTCTTGAAATGTCACTGTCCATGGGTGACCTTCATTCACATGATTCTTTGGTGCGAAGTTTAGGTATCAGCTGCTGAGTGTCATAGATGGTTTGTGAATTCACTCTGCACTCCGGGGGGCTGAAGGCAGCAATTTGGCCTTTCAGTTTCCCATGTGAAAGCTCATGAGCATCATCCCAGCTACTTGGGAGACTGAGGGAGGAGGATGGCTTGAGTCCAAGAGTTTTAGGCTGGCCTGGGTGACACAATGAGACCCCTGTCTCAAAGCAGAAACCACAAGATCCTCATGAACCAAACGGCCTGGTTCTAAGTAGGGGTCTTGGCTGGGGATTGATGGACAGGACACCTGGGCTGCACAGGATACCCAAGAAACAAGCGAAAATCATTTGAAGAACCTCGAGTCTAAAGCTGCCCTTTGAATCCGCAGTTCTGCTGCGAGGCCTTGCCCAGGGTAGCGAGGGGCCTCTGGTGGTCCTCCTAGGTTGTTTACAGCTGTCTGCAATTGGAAGGCACCTCAGCACCCCGCAGGGAGGCATTGGGAATGGAGGGGTATGGGGTGTCACTGCCCAGGGTCATGTAGGTGGTGAAGAATGGTTTGAAAATGTTCTAACAGGAGACCATGATGGTGGTGGCGTAGCTGAACATACTCAGCCTCTGCACTGCACACTTATTTTGCTTGGTTTTGGTTTTCCATGCTAAATGTCAAACCCAGGGCCTGCCTGGCGCATGCCAAGTAGGTGTTCTACCACAGAGCTGCGTCCCCAGCCAAGATGCGTAACACTCTAAAAAGGTGCATGTTAGGACTTGAGAATTAGATCTCAATAAACATGTTATTAAAAAGCATGTAGGGCCTGGTTGGCTCAGTGGTAGAGCACTTGCCTACCATGTGCCAGGCCGTGGGTTCCATCCCCAGCACCACCCAAAAAGGAAAAGTGTGTAGGAAAATACCTACATCTCTACCAATCTCCACATGCCCCTGCAGTGTGGCCCTGCACAGAGCTGGAGGGCGAGCGCGTGTGGTGTGCACGCCTGCGTGTGTTTTGCAGACTTTCTGCAATAAACGTGTTGTATGTGTGGCCAGTGTCTTTATAAAGTTTACTTAAACACTTAATTCTTGTAAATATCACTTCATCATTTATCTCCTAAGATGTAGAGAAACATTTTTACTAGAAAGAGAGGAAGAAAGGGTGAAGGATTAGTTTATAAACAATGAGTTGATGGCTGCTGTGGTGGTGGGTGCGTGGGTGGGTGGGCTTCCTAACACTCCCTCTTCTACTTCTGTGCACGTTCCAAACTGTTTGCAGCAAAGCACCAAGAATACAGTGGATATTATGTCACTGTGGCTGCATTTATTGAGCACCTGCTGTGTGCCCCACACTGCACCAAGTGCTCCCAGTATCCAGAAGGTCTTTTCCTCCTCCAGGATGCCTGAGGAGACAGTGCGTATTACAGATGAGAAAGATCCAGAGGGTTTCCATCACCCTGGGGGGACAGGATAGGGAAACAAGGGTGGGCATGTGGGAACGAAGGGTGAAGAGCTAAATCCTCACCTCTCACTAGTAGGCAGTTACTGGGTAATATAAACAGGAGTAATTGATAACTGTTAGTATAAGCCTGTTACACATACGGAGATGAGAACTGGAAGAAACTCTCAGAATGCAAAATAACTGCCAACAAGGAGAGGCCCTGGTTGGGCAGAGTGAAGCAGGTGACTTACTTTTTCATTTTATGTTTTGTAGTTCAATCTGTCCACTAAAAATGTGTTCCTAAGGGCTGGGATGTAGCTCAGTGGTAAAGCATTTGCTTTTCATGTGCAAAGCCTCAAGTGCAATCCCTGGTTTCAAAAAAGAAAAGGAGGAAAGATGTGTACCTAAGCTGGGCACAGTGGTGCAAACCTGTAATCTCAGCGATACAGGAGGCTGAGGCAGGAGGATCGCAAGTTTGAGGCCAGCCTCAGCAATTTAGTGAGGCCCTAAGCAGCTTAGTGAGCCCCTATCTCAAAAGAAAAAATGAAAAGGGCTGGGGATATGGCCCAGTGGCCAAGCATCCCTGGATTCAACCCCCAGTACCCACCCCACCACCAAAAAAGAAAAGTTTGTCTGAACCCAGGAGTTCAAGGCTAGCCTGGGCAATATGGTGACACCCTGTCTCAAAAAGAGCTGGGTGCGGTGGCGCAAGCCTGTAATCCCAGCACTTAGGGAGGCTGAGACAGGAGAATCGCGAGTTCAAAGCCAGCCTCAGCAATGGCGAGGTGGTAAGCAACTCAGTGAGACCCTGTCTCTACATAAAACACAAAATGGGGCTGGGGATGTGGCTCAGTGGTCGAGTGGCCCTGAGTTCAATCTCCAGTACCAAAAAAAAAAAAAAAAGAAAAAGAAAAAAGAAAACGAAACAACAAAACCCAAGTGTACCTGGGGCTAGGGGTGTAGCTCTAGTACAATGCTAAAATGTGAGGCTCTGGGTTCAATCCTCAGAATGAAAACCAACCCCCCCCAAAAAAGGAAAATATGCACTGTTATTAATTTTATTGAAAAGAAAAAGTGAAAAAGAAGAGAGGAGAAAATAGAGGATCAAAGAGGTGAAGTAACTTGCCCAAGCTCACACAGGGTTCAGAGCACAGCCCGTGTAAGCTCAGATTTGAGCTGGAGACAACCCTGCCACCCTGCTTAGCCCTGACCTCGTACTGGAGTGGAGGAAGAACCACACGGGCGGAGGGACCAGCCCTGATCTTGGTCTTTAATACAGATAACCTGCTATGAGATCGCTGAAGGAAGAGTCCATTGCAGACGTCAGCTTCAGCAAGTCTCATGAAACCGGAAGGCTCTTTGCACAATCTGACCTTGCAAGCTGGCAGGAGGATTCAGTGTCCACCAAAGCCCCAGCAGATCTGGGGCTGGGATTATGGCGCAGTGGTAGCGTGCTCGCCTAGCGCGCATAAGGCACTGGGTTCGATCCTCAGCACCACATAAAAATAAAATAAAGATATTCTGTCACCTACAACTAAAAAATAATAATAATAAACATTAAAAAAAAAAAAAAAAAGCCCCAGCAGATCAGTAGAGACCTTGTTGTTTTCCAAGCCAGGGGTGAGCTGTTCTCCCAGGGCAGCCACAAGTGTCAGGCATGGAAGCTGAGCTTGAATTCTGCGCTCAGCACCTGGTGGTCCTCAAGGCAGTGAAGGTCAGGTCTGAGCAAGACCTGGATTCTGGAAGGGAAAGACTGGTCTTGAAAACATGGTGGGCTGGGGCTGGGTGGGTCCAGGAGGGAATGCCTGTGCTATATCCCAGGTCTGGGAGGTGAGGTGGGTCAGTGGCAGAGAAGAGAGCTCGGGGTAACAGGATGTGGGGGTTGCAGCCTGGGAGACGGAGACTCAGGTGTGAGTGGGGCTTTGCAGAGCCTCGAAGTTGGCCATCTGATCCTGTGGCCCTTAGGTCAGGACTAAAGGAAAGGCTGGGGCTGTCTGGGTGCATGCCTACACTCTTCTCTCACCTCGTCTTTCCAACCCTGCCTTGGAGCCCTGAATCTCCCGGGGGCCTGCCCTGCAGTTTTCCCCAGCAGAGCCTCGGGTCCCAGGTCCAGGGCTGCCTCGCCTGAGGGCCCCTCCAGCTTCCCAGCTCAGCCTAGGCACTCAGGCCAGTCTCTAGGAACCTTCACTTACTCCCCAAGAAAAGAGGGGACAGTGCCTCCCTCTCAGTTCTGCCAGGAACATCATTCTGTGCCTCAAAGTACCTGGTACTCACTCAGATAGGACCTGGGATGTTGGTTCCTAACCATCATCCCTCCCCTGGATTCATGGCAAAACAGGTGTTAAGTGCTTAGTGTATACTAGTCCCTTTGCTTGCTGGGGAGGTAGAGATGGAAACTTAGAGAGTGTAGACAAGTAGTTACAGCCCAGGACAGGGAGTTTGGTGCAGGCAGAAGGAAGACGCACAGGGTCTCAAGAAGCCCCAGAGGAAGCTAAACCCTGCAGCTGCTTGGTCTAAAGCAAGCGAGAGGGCGGGGAAGTGGGGAGAGGACATTACGAGCAGAGGAGCAGCCTGGGAAACGGTGACAAGGGACGAAGACACAGATTCTTGCCAGGCCCAAGGTCCTGCTGCCTCCCCGCTGGCCTCTCGGCTGGACTGCGTCTCCGAGCACGCCGGCCAGTCACCGTTACCCCACCCACCACCCGCGGCCAAGCCCCGCCTCCACCGATGGTTGGCTAGAGCGCAGACACGTGACGCTGCGGAAGCCAACCGCTGCGCCGCTGGTCCCGGAGCCCCGCCCTCCAAGTCATCCGGCCGCGCTGAGACTGACCGGCAGGGGGCGGCACAGGGCAAGGAGCCCGGCGGGGACGCGCTCACTAAGGGCCCAGAGCAGGTGACAGCGATTCCCTCGCGTGCGTACGCTGTTGGGGACCCCTTCCGAAAACTTGCCAGGACGCAGGGTCCAGGACATCGGGGTCCGCTAGGCGGCGACCACTGTTGGTGTGGCCAGTGCGCTCTTACTGCTCAACCCGCTTTGCCAAGCTTCGGTTCGGGTCTCCGAGATCAGGGGTCCCTCGGAGACATCGGAGTAGCAGAACGCCGGTCTGCATCCTTCCCCCGCCGGGCGTGGTTTGACCTCCGCGCCCGGCGCGCACAGCCTCCTCCGGGAGGCTGGCCCTGGCCCCGAAGCATGACATCTGGCGACCCTTCTCCCGCCGTGCAGGGCCTCGGGGGAGTGAGGACCTCTTCCCAAGCTAGGGCCCCAGCTGGTTGGGGGCTATCCAGGTATGATAACGCCACCTGTCGTCGAGCTCAGGCCAGAAGTTTGGCTGGGGCCGCCTCCCACCACCGACCTGCGCCAACTCGGAGGAGTTTTGCATGAGGAAAACTACCTGGGTCCTGAGAAAGCCTGAGTGTGGCGGGTCCTTGGCCTCCTGCACTCAGCCCCTGAGATACAGCACTAAAGGAAACGCACCGAGACCAAGCACAGCGCATAGCAGAGCGTGGAAAACAGCCCCTCCCAGAATGCCCGGTGCTCGCAGGGCCAAGGGCTTCGGGAGGTTCAGGACACGAGATTGAACCCTACTAGCTCATCTTGGTTTATGACTTCTTTCCCTCTCTGAAATGGCAACTCTAAGAGCCAGAAAGATCTACCCTGACCTCCCCCGTCATTTTATTTAGTATATTTGTATTTTAGTGTTTTAAAAAATATTTAGTTGAGCTGGGCGCGGTGGCCCACGCCTGTAATCCCAGCACTTTGGGAGGCTGAGACAGGAGGATGGCGAGTTCAAAGCCAGCCTCAGCAACAGTGAGGCGCTAAGCAACTCAGTGAGACCCTATCTGTAAATAAAACATGAAATAGGGCTGGAGATGCGGCTCAGTGGTCGAGTACCCCTGAGTTTAATCCCTGGCACCAAAAAAAAAATTAGTTGTAGATGGACACAATACCTTTATTCTGTTTTTGTAGTTTTTTTCTGTGGTGCTGGAGATCGAACCTGGTGCCTCACCAGCACTTTACCACTGAGCCATAACCCCAGCTCTGTGGGGGGCTAGCTCTGTGCTATGTTCTAATGACTAGCCATTATGTAAATGGGAAAGGCACAAAGGAAGGAGGAAATATGTGATTGGTTTACAATTACTGTTGGTTCTGCGAATGTGCACCTCAGGGGGCTTACCTGCTTTGCTACATGGACAGTTATGGCCTACATGCATTGTCTCTGATTGGCGGAAGGGCCCCATAAGTTGAATCCTTTTTCCGCAAATATACCAGTACTTGCTTTGACTGGACTCCCTGGTGTGTCTGATTGTCTTGCGAGGGCAGAAGGCAAGGCTGGGAACGTGCAGCCAGCCGACTCCAACTCTTCCCAACTTCCACTGCTGGGTGAATGTAGGGGTGCCCCTTCCACCCACTGGCTCGGGACGGACTGCGACCCCGCACAGTGGCGCCTGAACGTGGGGCAAGGAACTGAAATGGACAAAGAACTGAAACCTTAAGTGGCAAGTTGGGCCAATCGGGTGAGTGGATCTGCAGATCTTTGGGTTGGAGTTTACCTAAAAAATAGGTTAAGCTAATAGAAAAGAGGACCCTGCTCTGGAAGCTTTCAGATACCTGCTTGAAAAGTGAAAAAGGTCTAGGAGACTTTCACTTGGGCAGCTCCCTAGCTCCCCGCTAATAATCTTCTCACTAGTAATCTTTTTTTTTTAAATGTTTATATTTTTTTTTTAGTTGTAGGTGACAGAATATCTTTATTTTATTTTTATGTGGTGCTGAGGATCGAACCCAGTGCCTTATGCATGCTAGGTGAGCACGCTACCACTGCACCATAATCCCAGCCCCCTCACTAGTAATCTTTTTGATCACTCCACGTGGGAGCAAATAAAAGAGCTAATACGTAAAAGGGAGGCCGATCTGGGGGAGCAAAGAGACCTTTAGAGAGCAAACAGGGATGCATGAAGAGGCTTCAGAGGACTCGAAGGAGGGAATGCACTGGGAACTTTTTGATGAGGAAAGGCTTAAAGCACCCGGGAGGCCGCCCTTAACCCTCCA
>CM053401.1:4733811-4765722 GCA_028644305.1 Xerus rutilus
CCACCACTCCTAGCCCTGGTGTTTTTAATGGATGGGTCTGCCTTTGGGGTCTTTCCAGGAAAACAAGCAGGTCCTCCACCTGTCTGAGCTGGCTGCTCTTCTTTCATGGGGTGACAACGCTGGAATGTCAACCAGCTCTGGGTCCTGGCTGCTTGATGCTCCTGGCTTGGGAGTGTGGGAGGGGCTGTCTGGAATGCATTCTGGCCTGTTTTCTATGAAAGAGGGGCAGAGATGGCCTCCTGCTGCGGCAGCATGCACTGTGCGCTGACCCTTCTGAGTGTGGGCGCTCCCCGCTCCTTGCACAGCTGCTGAGACCAAATTGCTCTGACCAGTGGCCACAATCAGGGCCCCTCTGAGAGTCAGCAAAAAGTCCTCCATGCTTCCAGAGGAGCAGGGATGTGTAGGGGTGTGGGGAGCCACAGTGGCTGGCCACATGGGTTCCTCTGTTTCCAACTGTGACAGCTGTTCCTCAGCCTGTCCAGGGTTTGTCAGGTGCAATGACCATGTACACACATAGTCACGCTTCTCTGAACCACGGGACATGTTCTGAGAAATGTGGGGCGATGTTGTCATGTGCGAATGTGACAGTGCACACACACAAGCCCAGGGGCTTTTGCTTCCTGCATGCGGGGCTGTGTGGTATTTAGGGATGCCTGTTGCTCCTGGGGCTATGGTGACCTGTCACAAGCAAAACAGCACTGGATAACATCGAGCCTGAGAAGATGGCATCATCAAGAGATGCTGCATGCTGTTTTCGAGCCAGGGCCTCGGGCTGGCAAGCAAGTGCTCCTCCTGAGCTCCAGCCCAGTGGGCTTTTTTAATAAGTAGAAGGAACGCACACTAAAACAATAACACAAAGTCCAGCAGAGTGAATCCATGAACTAGCAGCGTGGTTTATCACCATCACCAAGCATTACGCACTGTGCCTAATTGTATGTGCTGCAATTAATACAACTTACAGGTTTGTTTACGTCTGTATCACCACTGGCACCTGAGTACCACACTATACTTTGATGGCAGGAGGCTCCATTAGGATGCTGTCTGTTGTCAATCAAAATGTTCTTAAGCTGTGCATGACTGTAGATATATACCCATGCACATGCCAACCCCCCCCAACTTTCATTTATAAAATGAAACAAAGAAAATAATTTTTTTCAGTACTAGGGGCTGAGTATGCACTCTGCCACTGAGCTCCAGCCTCTGCCTTTTAATTTTGTTTTGAGACAGGGTCTTGCTAAATTGCTGAGGCTGGCCTCAAACTTGCAATCCTTAGGCGTGCACTACCACCCCTGGCTTTTAAACTTTATTTTTAAAATAAACTTTATTTTTAGAGGCTGGGGCTGTAGCTCAGTGGCAGAGCAATTGCCTAGCATGTGTAAGGCACTAAGTTTGATCCTTAATACCACATAAAAATAAAAATAAAATAAAGGCATGCTGTCCATCTACAACTACAAAAAAATAAAAATAAACTTAAAAAAGAATAATTTTAGATTTACAGAATAGTTGTGAAGATTGGATAGAAAACTTCCATATACCCACATCTAATTTCCTTTATTTTAAGATCTTAGAATAATAATATGTTGCATTTGTTACAATTAATGAACCAATGCTGACATATTTTAATGAAAGAAAGTCTATCCTTTATTCGGATTGTCTAAGTTTTAACCCAATGTCTTTTTCCATTCCAGGATCCTATTTAGGACAGCGCCTTACAAACGAATATGTCTTTTCTTTCATTCCTAAGGCCAGGGACAGGCTGGGACAAGTCTCAATGGTCCATGCTGACCTGGGGAACTTGATTACTTGGCAAGGGCACTGAATTGTGGGTGACTCACCTTGAACTTTTATCCCAATCCCTTGTCTCACTCAGTGTCCATCTCATCTCCTCTTGGGTGTCAAAAAGCATTGGGTTAAACATCTTTGGGACAGGTGGTGTCCCAGAGTAAGAGCATGATGGCTTTTGGATTCCCATCCTGGGACAGAGAGAGCTGGCAGGCTAGAGGGTGTCCCAGAGGGTAGAGTGTTGCCAGGGCAGACTTTGGAGTCATGTGGGGTGCATGCTCTGACTTTGAAAGTGTTTGGAGTCAAGAGTCAGGGCTCTGGCTTTGCTGCTTACTCCCTTATTTTAGGTAAGACCTTTTTCATCTCTGGACCTGTTTCCCCACCTGTAAAGCAGCAGCTGTACAACAGCTTCTGAGGCCCTTCTGGCTGGGAATAGGGCCGGCTGCCCTGCAGAACAACGAGCTTTCTGTTTCTTTTTTTTTTTTTAATATTTTAAAATGTTTTTTAATGTTATTGTATTTTTTATACCTTTATTTTCTTTGTTTTCATATTTATGTGGTGCTGAGGATCGAACCCAGTGCCTTGCGCATGCTAGGCAAGCGCTCTACCACTGAGCTACCGCCCCAGCCCCAGCCCCGAGCTTTCCGTTTCTGGGGGTGTGCAAGCCCGACCAGTGCCCCTGTTGTGTATTGTAGTATGGGGACGCTGTCAGGGGCTCTGAGGGTCCACCCATTGTTGGGGGCATCCAGCCTCTATGCCCGCCCTCTTCCCTGCTGACCTGGGCGGGTGCTGGCTGCCACGGGTGCCTGTGTCCTCTTTCCTAGGACTGCCTTGGGTTCTGTCAAACTCAGGGCACTCCTAGGCTGGACTTTAGAGCAGCAGGGGAGCTTGCTATCTCTGTGCAGCCAGGCCTGCCTCCTGGTAGCTCTGGCTGCTTTGTGGGCAGTACCTGCGGTCTTCAGGTATGCCATGCACACCCTCCAAGCTCCAAAGGAGCAGGAAGAGGAGGAAAGGAATCCCTGAAAAGGTGAAGATAAGGGTCTCCGCGCCCCTAAAACCGACTCTCCACCTGGAGAATGTGTGGTTCCTCTTTGCTTCTGGGCCCGGGCATCTGCTGTTCCCTCTACCACCTCTGCTTTGCTAGCTGTTGAACTCCTACTCATCCCACAAGGCGCAATGCAAGAGTTCCTTCCACTGGATCCTAGCTACTCCATGGCCTATCTTTCTTCATGGCATGTATCACCCTGAATCACTTTGCTACTTGTGTCCCCACTGAGACTTCAAGTTCCTTGAGGCTGCGGCAGACTGACTGACCTCCAGGAGGAGGTTATTGCGTGATAGGGGCGGGTAGGGGAGGACATAAGCAGCCCACCTTTCCCGAGCTGCTAGCCGGCACAGCTGCGTGCTCTGGAATCCTGTCCTCCCACGTCCCCTGTTCCCTGCCACTCGGGCACTATTACTGGCTCCTCTGTGCGGGCAGGGGCAGCAGGAGTCGGAGAGCCAAAGGCAAAGGGTGCAGGCCAACGAGAGAACTGGCGCTCAGCCTGGAGGCCCGGCTCCTAGTTCGGGCAAGCCAGGCGGGGAGGAGTACGAGCTCCCTGGCGACGAGGCCCGCGGGCGGCAGCGGGCGTCGCCCCCCAAGGCGGGATCCAGGGACGCTGGTGGGTCGTGCGCGGCCCCGCGGTCCCCAGGGAGCACGCATAGCCCCATTTTCCAGCCCAAGCAACTGAGGCTCCAATAGCCACCGCGGCCCGCCCAGGTGCGGAGCCACCCGGGCACCGCCGGAAGGAACCCAGGCTGCAACCCTGGGTGCGCCACGGAGAACAGCGGCCCCGCCCCGCCCGCGGCCCCGCCCAAGACTCGGGGTGGCCGGCGCCGCGCGGGCGCCGCTACAGGTGGAGCAGATCGGAGCCGCCGTGCGCCGCGCTCCCGGCCCACGATGGGCAACTGCGCGGGCCGCAGCGACTTCGAGTGGGTCTACACCGACCAGCCGCACACGCAGCGGCGCAAGGAGATGCTGGGTGAGCGCGGCGCGGGCTGCTGCGGGCGGGGACGGCGGGCCTCGCCCCGGGAGGCGCATCCCGACCGCGACTCTGACTCGGTCCCGGGAACACGAGGGTCCCGCGCGCGCGTCTCCGGAGCGCGGCCCAGGCTTCGGGCGGGCAGCGCGGGGACAGCGCGAGGACCGCCCGGGACGCAGTCTGCCGCGGGTCTTCGGCCCGCAACAGGTGGCGCCCGCTATGCGCAGTCCCCCCTGGGGACCCGCGGCTGGCCAGGAACTGCCAGGCCTACCGCGGACGCCGCAGCGCGGGGCCAAGAGAGCGCCCGCAAGGAGGCAGGCGCGCAAGGCCAGATGGCGTCTTAGGAGGGCCCAGTGGGGACCCCAAAGATTTACCAGAGAATCCCGTCTGTTCCGTCGGGGAGGGGGAGCGTACTGACCCGTGGCCGCCCAGTGTTGTGTGAGGTCCTTTTTATGGGGAGGGGATGGGATTGAACCCAGGGTCACTCCACCACTGAGCCACCTCCCCAGCCCTTTTTTATATTTTATTTAGAGACAGGGTCTCCCTGAGTTGCTTAAGGCCTCCCTGAGTTGCTGAGGCTGGCTTTGAACTCGTGATCCTCCTGCCTCAGCCTCCCAAGTCGCTGGGATTACAGGTGTGCGCCACCGTGCCCAGCCTGTGAGGTCATTTTACCCGCGTGAGCACCATTGTGTGTGTGGCTCGTTCATGGCCACAGCACCTTCGAACCCCAAGCAGGTGTCCCTGCCACCCAGTCGTTCCCACGAGCTGGGCTGCTCCTCTCCAACCCCCATGCCTTCACACCTGGCTCACCTTTTAGTTTTTCTGATATTTCATCAGATGGTGACACAATATTGTTTCTTTGTGGGCAATTTGTATTTATTTGATGATTGGTTTCAAATTTTAATCGGCCATTTTAGTCTGGGGTTGATCTTTTGCGAGTGGGTAGAGCCCTTTCTCTCCGGGGTGTGGAACCCTGTGTCTGAGATGTGGCAAGTCTTGGTTAGCAGAGAGCTTCTGTTTTTTTGTTTTTTTTTTAATTCAGTTGCCTCAGTTAGCCGTTTCCTTGCCAGTCTTCGGTTTGGTGCCTTCCTGACCCACTTCGGGACTGCAGGTGTGCATCCTGACTTAAACCTTCAAACACAGGATGCACACGCGGCAGCCCTGCCCCTGGGCGCTCAGGGGCTGGGACCCTGAGCAGCTTTGCCTGCGCCGCCTCCTCCTGTGAGACCGTAAGCCATCTTTCCCTACACCTCCAACACCCCGCCGCTGGGAGGGCTCCCCGCCGACCACCTGAGGGCTGGCATCTTGACTGCCGCCTCAGCCTTGGTCCCATGCCCTCCCCTGCTGCCCTCAGCTTCTTCTCACAGGGCTCATTGGGCACCTGGCCCAGGGAGGAGCTGGGAGACTCCTCTGGACCGCCAGAGTCCTGGCTGTGGGTGCTCTTGGGTCATAGAGGAGGAGCCTGGGCCCAGAGGGTCCAACACCCTGGGCTGTAGCCTCACTTTGCCAGTCTGCAAAATGGGCACAGTCTTCCTGCCTGGCAGAGTGCGTGTGAGGAAATGGGATCAGGGATGGGAAGGTGCCCAGTGATGTACCTGAGACTGCAGGACATGCAGAAGGATCTCTTTCAAAAGAGAGAAACCAGGCATCCTCGGAGTCCAGGCTTTCTAGAGAGAATGGCCAAAAAGTTTGGAAGGCTTGCGGGTGAGGGAGGCTTCCCAGGCCAGGCCGGTGCGCATCTTCCAGTGTTGTCCCTCCAGGAAGCTTCGCTCATGTCCCCTTGCTATCAGGTGTGATGGTGCACCCTCCTGCTTTCCTGTGCTGAGCTAGTGGACTTGGAATGGGCTGTCTGCCTCCCTCCCAGGCCTCTCTCCTGCTTGAGTGTCCTGCCTGCTGCTCTGCCTGGCTTTCCTGCTGGGCCTCGTCCTGCTTGATCGGTTCTGCCTCCCTCAAGAAGCCCCTGGCCGGTCTCCTGGGCCTGGCCCAGGTGGGTGAGTGCCATCCTCAGGCCTCTCCTTCACGGCTGCAGCTCCTAAGCTCTGGTCTCTGGGGAGAAACCAGGGTTGGCTGTGGAGGTGACCTCCTGGCAAGGACCTCAGCGCCCATCCACCAGCCCTGGGTGAGTCAGTGGACAGAGGAGGAAGCTGAGGCTTGAGCAAGGTCAGGTGTGGCTTCTGCCTGGAGCTGTTGTGCAGGTGAAGTGAGGTATTTCCAGAACGGCTTGGCTTGGGACTTCCATGGCCATGGTGCTCACGCAGGCCTGTGGCTCCCTCTGTGCCTGCTTTCTCCGCACTGTGCTGACTCTGCCCTTGTAAAAACCCTGGTGTAGCTGCGGCGTCTCTTTTGAGAAGAGGCAGCAGGGTAGGGATCAGAGAGGGAGGTGACTTGTGCAGGGCCACACAGCCCAGGGGCCACAGAGCCTGGGTTATTGCTTAGGCCGTTTTGCCCCACTCATCTGGCTGATGCAGCCTGTGCCAAGCTCCTGGAGGTAAATAGATGTTCAATTAAGATCCTAATCTCAGAGTCAGGAAATCGTAAACAGTTTGCTCCAGGTGCTCGGTGAATGGGGTCAAAGTCCATGCCCAGCTTCCTCCTGGGATGGCATCTTCCCTAGGCACAGCGTCCTAAGAAAACAAGATTCCAGGGGCTGGGATTGTAGCTCAGCGGTAGAGCGCTTGCCTCGCATGCGTGAGGCCCTGGGTTCGATCCTCAGCACCACATACAAAGCAATAAAGACATTGTGTCCATCTACAACTAAAAAAAAAAGAAAAAAGAAAGAAAAAAAAAAAAAGAAAACAAGATTCCATGACAACTCCAAGAATCACATCTCCCAGGCCAGGGGCTGGGAACAGAGTCAGCAAGACTGGTCTCAGTATAGACCAAGCCAGGCGTGGCGGATGGAATAAAAAGGAGGCTTCGTTTTTTTTATTTTAACAAATAGCTTTGTAATTGTGTTTGTTTTTTAAAAAAAGGTTATCAAAGCAGGCTGCACACAGTTAAAAATATTCAAATAATCAAAGACAAACAGAAGAGGAAAACCAAGAAGTAGAACCCTTGGCAATTGTTGGATTCTTTTGGGAAATGTCTGGCTAGGATTCTCTCAGCAGCAGGTGGGAAATCCGGAGCAGAGCTGGCCTGAGCTGCCAGGGGAATCGTTGGGCTCTGGTCACCTAGCTGCAGAGATACTGGCCTCCAGGGGTGGGTGTAAGCTGCTGAGAGTGGCCCTGGACTGTGGCTGTGATGGGCAGGCCCCCAGCAGCACATGAGAGCAGAGAAGCCGCTGTCCTGGAAAGGGGGCTGTGAGCCTGCCTGGGCTGGGAGGCCCCAGGGCACAGACCCCCAACAACCGAGGTGGGAGGTCCTCAAGGGGCTACTATGGGCCCTATGTGGCCTGATATGCCCTGCTCCATGAGAGTCTTTAAGGCCCCCTTGCCAAAATCTGATCTCTGCTCTGGTATTAAGCGCCCCGTCTCACCCTGGCCCTTGCACCACTCGGTGGGGGTCCCACCATCTTCCCACTCTCTCTGCTGGAGTTCTTGGTGATCTATTGCAGCGCAGCACTGGGATGGAAGCCAGGGCCCCGCCTGCTACGCCAGAGTTCTGCTCCTGAGCTACTCCAGCCCTCCTGCTGCTAGATCCTTCTCGCTGTTCACCTAGGGATTCCTGTGCAAGCTTCAGGTTTCCGCCTAAATTTTCTTTCCAAAGAAACACACAACACATGCACACCCGCCATTAAGCTGCTTCTCACTGCTCCTCCCCCAGGACGCCTGGCCCTTTCCCTATGCCCCAGTTCTGAGCCGGGCCATGAGGCCATTGCCTTGGGGATTGACTTCACTCAACTCTGAGGCTTCCTCCAAGGTGCCTCCAAGGTGCCTCAGGGATCCTCAGGGCTTGAGTGACACCATGAGACAAGAGGCCCCTTTGCAAAGCCTTTGCCATCTCCAGCCCGATGCCACCAGAATCATGGCCTGGGTTTCCCCCCCACTGGCGGTGCTGGCTTTGTGTCTGGTGAAGGACCCTGTCCTCGTCCATAGATGACGTTTTCTTGTGTCCTCGCAAGGCAGGAAGGTTGCAGGAGTTCTGTGGAGTCTCTTTCATCAGGGCATTGATTGCATGCAGGAGGCTCCACCCCGGGACCTAATTGCCTACCTCGGCCCCACCTTGAAGTCCCCTCACCCTGTGGTGAGAGTTCCCACAAGAATTTGCGTGTGTGTGGCCGTGAGCGTTCCCAGCACGTCCGTCTCCCCTTTGCCTTTTGACGTGGAGTGATTCTCTTGTCAGACTTCATCTTCATCTTTGTCTCACGCGCACTTGGAATGCTCTGTATCTCAGGAGTCTGGAGAGGGAAGTCACTTGCCTGAGGTTGTCCCACAGTCAGGGGTGGGGCCAGAATCCCACCCCCCCATCCGCATCAGGGCCTGGGCTGCCAAGGCTGCGCCAGCCTCCTCTCTGTTGGCGAGGAGGCCACCGTCCTCCTCTAGCTCCAGCACTTGCCCCCCTGCAGCGACCAGCCATGGGTCCCTTTGTCTCCCTCCTTCTGGCCGCTCTCCCTGCATGCGCTGTCTTCCGCCTGGCTTATCTCTGACCCATGTTCCTTCTTTAATTTTTAACAGCTTTATGGAGGGATAATGAGCATGCCTTGCAATCGGCTCATTTAAAGGCACAGTCAGGTGGCTTTAAGTTACACGACCTACCTATGTTTCACCACCCATCAGGACCTTCTGTGACCTCAGGCCATTCGCACCCCAGCTGCCCACATTCTTCAGGAGGAGGCTTCAGCTGGAGTGCCCAGTATGCTGTGTGTCCTGGCTGGGCCACACTGTGTGCCCCTCACGTGCTGAGCCCCTACCTCCTCGTTGCACCCCTCCCATCTCCGTCATCAGTGGAGACCTTTGTCACGTATTTGTCAGTGGGATGAAAAGCAGGTTTAGCAAGTGGCCAGTGAAGAGGCAGGTCATGGTGACTCCTGAAGGTACTTTGGTCCAACGTTCCTCATTCTCTCTGTGGATCTGGGTCCCCAAGAGCCTTCTGCACGGACCAGACAGGGCTGGGCTTGTCTTCTGGCTCAAAGCCAGGGGTGGGAGATTGACACTCAGAGCATTAGGCCAGACCAGGAAGTCGTTTGGGAAGGAGGGCGTTAAGAGGGCTTTGGGTACCTTTGTGAGAGGAGGCTGCTCAGAGGTCAAATTACTCAGCTGGGGGCTGGGATTGTAGCTCAGCGGTAGAGCGCTTGCCTCGCATGCGTGGGGCCCTGGGTTCGATCCTCAGCACCACATACAAACCAATAAAATAAAGACATTGTGTCCATCTACAACTAAAAAGAAAAATATTTAAAAAAAAAATTACTCAGCTGCAGGAGGGAAAGGGCAGGCAGTGGCCACAAGGTCATCTGAGCAGTTCCTGCTGTGGCCACTAGGTGGCGCAATCAACTCCGAGCAGCTGGGTGGTGCCAGCTGGGCGCAGGACTGTGGGCAGCATGATGGCAGCAGAGCCAAGGCCCCTGCACCAGGGAGGGATTGTCCTGTGATGATGTTTGGTCTCCCTGGGAAAGTGGTAGGAGGATCTAGTCCCAGATGGTGCCAGTGCCGGGGCCTGGAGTGCAGAGGGGTGTAGGGGTGGAAGGGACGAGAAGCCCATCCCCTCCTCGTGGGAGCCCTGTGGACACGAGGGAGAAGTCAGCCTGGACGGGGATGGAATGGCCTGTGGCTGGGAGAGGAGTCTGGTGCGGGCGTGGGGCCCCTCTCTGCTCCCAGTGGAGCACAAAACAGGGCCCCCTTCCCTGCCAAGGCTGATCCAGCTAGATGCCCCAGCCCAGATGGCACAGCAGAATTGTTAGGAGAATTTCTGGACAGAACCAAGGGTCCATAGGAGCGAGAGGGTGAGGGGATTGTTCTGTGGGACGAGGCTCTGGGCTTCAGGCTGCCCTCATGCCAGCAGGCCCAACCTGAGGCTCTGCGCCTGGTCCTCATGAGGGGGTCTGCTTACACATGCAAGTGGGTGGCGGTGAGGGAGCCAGGTGCCCAGCTCCTCACAGCTGCCTCCTCCCTCCTCCTGTCCTGGAAATCAGGCAGGTTGCTGCCCCTTCTGGTGGGGTCTTTGTTTCATTTCTAAGATGGGGGGGGGTGGTCATCTCCTGGGAAGGCTGGGGAAGCCTGAATGAGAGTGTCTTTGATTGATTGACACCAGGGATGTGCTGATGGACTCAGAGCCCACCCAGGCCAGGCTCAGCACCATCCAGGCCTGGAGCATGGGTCCTGAGCTCAAGTCCTGGCTCCGTCAGCCTTGCTGTGCCCTTGGGCCCTTCCTTGAGCCTCCCTGGACTTCAGAGCCCTCCTCGCTGTGCCTTGACTAGAGAGAGTGACTTCTGTAAATTGCTGTAGTCACAATCAGCCACCATTGGGCCCCGCAGCGGGGAAACCATTCGTGTGGGTCTATTTGCCTTTGGTTCCAGGTGGCTGTCCACACAGCGGTGGGTATTGGTGGGTATTGCAGGTGGTCAGTGGAGCAGAGAGCCCTTAGGGCACGTATTAACTGCATCTAGGCTAGGAGGAGGCCCGAGTGGGTAGGGTCACACCTGAGGTCAGAGAAGTGCCACCACAGAGACGGTGTTGCACCCTGGCCCACAATTCCTGAGGGGCCGTGGTGAGTGCACCCCCCACTCTCCCTGAGTCCCTTCCCTGGAATACCTGGAAGAGGCATTTCCTGTCAAGCCAGCCTGCTCACCTCCGTGATGCCAGCCTGGTGTGTCCTGGTGCCTGTGGTCAGCCCTCCCTGTCCCCTGCTCACTCCCCCTATGTCCAACCCTCATGGCCTCAGGCTGGGCCAACATGGCTCCTGCTGAGAGCCCGGTGATCCCTCCCAGTCTAGTGGGCCCCTGTCCTGTCTTCTTGTCCCTGACCCTCCCTAACGGTCACCTCCATGGCTTCATTTACTACCAAATCCTGCAGGCCCCCGAACTGACCTAAGCATGACCTCTCCTGCGCTTCCAGCCTGCATGCTCCCCAGGGTGGGGTGACCCCCAGGCCTCCCCTCCCCCAGGAGCCTGGAACCTCTGGAATTGAAAGCGGTGGGTGTTGGCAGGTTTCTGTGGGCAAGGGGTGAGTTTCTTCGGGCCCACAGTCCATCGATGGGCAGATCAGCTAGACTCTGCTTCCAGGAGCTGGGGAAGGTCCAGAGTAGAGCCTTGCTCCTCAGGTGAGGCCTTTCTGGGGTCCCCTTTGGAGGTTCAGCAAGGTCTCTCTGCCCAGTGAGACTCCCCACCTGTGCTGCCTCCAGAACCTGGTGGCTTGGCAGCTTCTGGGAGCTGAAGCCTCCTGGGTTCTCGAAGCCCCTGGGGATGCAGGGTAGGTGGGCCCCTCCCTGCCGCAGGCCTTCCTGAGAGCTCCTTGGAGTTGCTGAGCCTGCCAGGTACTTCCTCCTGGCACTGGGGTCCAGAAAGTGCCCTCAGGTGGCTTAGGGTCTTGGGGCTCACTGTGTCTGTCCCCTCTTCAGGTGTTCCGACCCTCAGTCTGTAGTTGCCTGCAGTGGGATGGTCAGTCCTGTGGCCCGGGAGGGCTGGATCTGCTCTTATTGGCGCAGGCCTGGGGAGCGGGGGAGATATGGCCCCAAGACCACGCTCCCCAGGCCCCATTGGCTCTTGTCTCAGTGAGGCCTCCTGAAGCATGTGCCTGTGCCCGGCCAGAAGGGAATTCCCAGTGTTCACTGAGAGGAGGTCTAAAGGGTGCCCTCCTCTCAGCCCTGGTGCTGCGGTTCTGTGGCCCCCGGGGTGGAGGAAGTAGCCTCAGGGCCTCAGGGCCACTCAGGTCCTGCTGTCCTCCTCTTCCTCATGCTGCTCGGTGGTCCCAGAGGTGAGGGGACTCAGGGGCAGCTGAGTCCTTGGGCACCGTTGGGAAGAGGGGGATGGGGCACCAGGCTCCCTGAAGCTGGCCTGGGTTGGGGGGACCCCAAGTATGTCCTCATTTGCCCCACATGCCACCCCACAGGTAGGACATATTATCTATGTTCAACAGACGGGTAAACTGGGGCCCACCGGCCAAGGTCTCGGCTTCTGGGCTCTGTTGTTGCTCTTGCCTCTGAGAAGCACAGAGTATTGTTGGTCTGGCCTGGATCCAGGAACCCACTCTGCTGCCCCACAGCTCACCTGTTTGTGGCTCACCTGGTGCAGGTGTGGGGGGCCCCACCCTCTTGCTGCAAGACTTGGCCTCCTTCCAAGGGGAAGTCGGGGCCACCTGATTTGTGGAAGCCAATAGCCTTGAGCTGGTGGATCCCCTGGTGGGTCTGGGCAGGTGAGCGACTGGCTGCTATTCTGAGGACCCTGCAGAGTGAGGCTGGTGCCCCACATGAGAGGGAGGCTGGCGGAGCCACTGGCCCAGCCTGACTCCTGGTGACATAGGTTCAGGGCTCTGCATGTGCCTTCCTGGTATGGGGTGGGGCAGGACCTTCCTGAGGGTGGAGAGGCTGGCACACACCTTCTTTCCTGCCTGTCATGAAACCCTCTGCGTGCCTGGCTGTGGCCGATGGGCCCTGGCACCGTGGTTACCCCTAGAAGCACCTGCTTTTCCCAGCCACCCTGCAGCACAGCCTCTGAAGGTCTCGCTGCTGACCTTGGCCCCTTTGGGCTAGAAGAAGGTGGGGTGAGGCTGTCCCTCTTTCACCCCACCCGCTGCTCTGTCCCCACCTCCAAGTGGAAGGCTAGTGTGTGGCCTGCCTGTCCCCTAGGCCCGTGTCCTTCCAGCTTTCATGTCCGGGGCCTGCAGGCCTGGTGAGACAAGACTGGGAGGGTGCCGTGTGGGCCTGTCCCTGCCAAGCCAGTGGGGCCCTGGCAGGGCAGGTTGAGCCCATCTGCTCCCTCCCAGGGCTGTGCTGCGGGCCGGGCTGCCCCGGGTGTGTGTCTGCTTCCTGCAGCTGCTGGGACAAAGTCCCACAGACTCCGGGCTTGCAACCCATTCATGGCCCGCAGTCTTGCAGGTCTGGCACACTCCTCGCTGGGCTGAAGTCGGGTCTCAGCAGGGCTGCATCCCTTTGGGAGGCTCCTCTGCACGCCCCTTCCTTGGTGCCCAAGGCATCCGTGCAGGACCGCCCTGCCCCGTGTCACAGCACACAGACCTCCCCTGCCTCCCTCCTCTACTCCCGAGGATCCTCGGGTCAGCCATGGCCCTCAGGTTGATCCAGGAGTCCCCATCTCAGGCTCCTGGATTAGAAGCCTCCAGGCCCGAGTGCCCACCCTCCCTTGCTGTGTAATCTTGTGGTCACAGATGACAGGCTTAGGATGTGGCATCTCGGGAGTTGGTTATTCTGCCCTGCGCAGGCCTGCAGTCCCCTCCTCAGCCTTCCTGGCCGCTTCTGGGGGCTGCACGAGGCTGGGCAGGGCTCCTCCCACATCCTGCACCCCCAACCGCCAGGCTGACACGAGGCAGGGCAGGCAGGGCCGAGGAGTACACGGTCACCATGTCCCCAGCACCTTCCTGTCCTGGAAATTCCTCGTGAGCCTTTGCAGGTGGCTTTCCATCAGCTGCCCTGAGCCTTGCCCCATGTCCACCCTTGTGAGCTGGCGCAGCCCCAGGACAGTGTCCTGGGATCCTCCCAGGGAGCTCAGATGAAGGTGATGTGCCTGGAAGCTGAGACTTTTAAAAATGTCTGTTATTGTAAAGTATGTGTAACATACGATTCGCCACTTCTACTGTTTTTAAGTGTGAGGTTTGGTGGAATTAATGACATCCACAGCGTTATGTGGCCTTCACTATTATTTCTGAAACTCTGTCATCATCCCAGACAGAGACTCATCCCCAGCCGGCACCCCTGGTGACGTCTGCTGCACTTTCCCACCCTGGATTTGTCCCACCCTGGATTTGTCCCTTTGGGTATTTCCTCCAGGTGACATGGGACAGTGTTCACTGGTGTCTGGTCCTTGAGGTTGACCGTGCTAGAGCAGGTGCCTGCTATGGCACTCCTTCATTAAAAAAATGACAAAAGCTGTCCCATTGTATGGCCGACACATTTGATTTATGCACTCCTCCATGGGGGGACACGTGGGCTGCCTTCCCCGTTTTGGCCAGCAAGAACCCTACTGCTGTGGACAGGTGTATGGGATCTGTTAGGATCCTCGTTTCCAGTTCTGGGCTCATACTTAAGGGTGGGGTCACAGATGGGCTGGGGATACAGCTCAGTTGGTAGAGTGCTCACCTTGCATGCACAAGGCCCTGGGTTCATCCCCAGCACCACACACACACAGTGAGGTCATGGGACCATGATGTGTCTACCATTTAAAGGATCTGCCAGACTTTCTTTAAAGAATTAAAAAAAATTTTTTTAGTTGTAGATTGATACAATACCTTTATTTTAGTCGTTTATTTAGTTATTCATGTTGTGCTGAGGCTTGAGCCCCGCACCCCATGCATGCCAGGCAAGCGCTCTACCTCTGAGCGCCACCCCCAGCCCCCTGCCAGATTTCTCACTGGCTACACCATTTTTCATTGCCACCAGCAGGGGTGCAAGGGGTTCTGATTTCTCCACATCCTCCATTGCTCACTTTTTTAAAACTCTAGCCATCCCAGGAAAGATGGTGGAATGCGATGGATGATGCCCTAGGTCCATGTATGACCGCACGTATGGTGTGACTCTATGTTGTGCACAACCAGACAAGTGAAAATTGTGCTCCATTTATGTATAAAGAACCAAAATGCATTCTCTGTCATGTGTACCTAATTAGAATAAATACATTCAGCCAGGCGCGGTGGCTCAAGCCTGTAATCCCAGCACCTAGGGAGGCTGAGACAGGAGAATCGCGAGTTCAAAGCCAGCCTCAGCAATGGTGAGGCGCTACGCAACTCAGTGAGGCCCTGTCTCTACATAAAACACAAAATAGGGCTGGGATGTGGCTCAGGGGTCGAGTGCCCCTGAGTTCAATCCCTGGTACCAAAAAAAAAAAAAAAAAGAAAAAAATAAATTTAAAAAAATCAAAAAACAAAAAACAAAACCAAAAAAACTCTAGCCACCCTTGCTGGTATGAGGTGGTCTCTCACTGAGGAGCTGCATTTCCCTGTGCTCAACTACTGTGCTCAACAGGGGCACCTTCCTGTGTGCTTGGTGGCCAGTTGTGTATCTTCTTTGGAGAAGAAATGTCTGTTCATGTCCTTTGTCCATTTTAGAATTGGGTTGTTTGCCTTTTAGTTGTTGAGTTGCAGTCCTTTTTTTATATGTTCTGAATTTGAAACCCTAATGTGGAGCTGGGATTTGCACCTGGGCTAGCCTGCGCCATACTGGAGAGGAGCTGGGATTTGCACCTGGGCTAGCCTGCGCCATACTGGAGAGGAGCTGGGATTTGCACCTGGGCTAGCCTGCGCCATACTGGAGAGGAGCTGGGATTTGCACCTGGGCTAGCCTGCGCCATACTGGAGAGGAGCTGGAATGCACGGCACCGCTCAGCAAGGTCAAGACCAGCAGCTTGCTGGGCTCAGCAGCTTGGGTAGGAGGTTTCACAACTGGGTCTCCCCTGGCTGTACAAATGTGACCGTACTGTGACTCTCTGACTTGCTGTTTGTCTTCAGTCATTGGAGAGACGTGACTAGGTAGCAGACGGGTGTCTGAGTGCCCCCGTGCCTCTGGGGTCAGGCCCACAAGTACAGGCGGAGTGCTGGCATCATCCTGAGCCAGATCTCCTTATGCGGAACCAGGCCATGTAACTTGTCTCCTAGGCTTAGGGGAGGAGGGCCCTTGTTGTGGGGCCCTGAGGGGCCTCTGAACAGGCTCTGCTCTGCGGTCACATCCTCCCCATTCTGGGCACCCAAGGGAGTGACACTTGGGGATACACAAGGAACTGAGGCAGGCGCTCTTGTTGGCCTGATGGGTTCCAGTTCTGGGTCCCCAGGCCCTGGGGTGGCCCTGGGAGACCCTCTCCACAAGCTGGCCCTGAGGAGGCTGAGCCGAGGCTGGTGGCTGCTCCTTGGGTTGAGGGGTAGATGCAGGAGGTTCTGGGACCCTGAATGGCACTGGCTGAAGCCCCGTTGGCCTTGGTTTCCCCGCCTGCACGACAGGGCTGACTCCACCTCTGAGGGCCTGTCTGCTCCTGCCCAGGGAACGGGACAGAGCAGACCTCGATGCCTGGGCGCCTGTCCCCCTGATGAACCTCCAGTCCTGGACCTCTGCTCCTCCTGCTGAACAGCCAGAGGTCTCCAGGAGGCCCAGCTATTCTGCCTCACCGCCACCTGCCCCGGGGCACTGGGCATCCATCCCACCCAATCCTGCCCTCTTTCCGCAGGGTGGGCTGCTGGTGGCCTAGGTGGCCACCTCCCACTCACATTGTTTCTTTTCTGTAAAACAAAATACAGAAAAGTACAAAAGATCTCTAGTAAACACCTATGGCCCCAAATAAATGCCTTGGGCCTTTTATCATATTTCCTGCAGTTCTTGTTTGTTTTAAGAACTCTTGGCTGTTATTGGGTGGATCCATCCGCCCAGGGAAGGGCTAGCTGCACTGTTCATGGCTCCATAAATATTTGGAGTCAAATTGATAGAAAAATAGGTTTTAATCACAGCCAGCTTTGAAGCAGATGGAAGAAACTTGATTGTTTGAAAAGCCCCATTTCTGAAGCTCCTGCAGCGGGGCAGAACTTTCAAAGCTGAGGCGGCGGCAGGCCGGTGGGAGGAAAGGCAGGAAGTGGACATGCGCAGATTCGGTCCGCCTGTGTTAGGCTGGGCTGGCCGTCTTTGTGCCCCTCCCATCTTTGATCTTTGGCCCCTGTCAGGGGTGGGGGTGGGGGGCACAGCGGAAGCTCCTCGCAATTCAGAGGCGTGTCCAATTCAGCCTGTTTCAAGGTGAAGCAGGAGTCCTGTGGGTTCCCCCAGGGGCCGGATGAGTCTGAGGGTGAGGGGTCCATGTTATCCTTCTTCTGCTGTGTCAGCCCCACAGCACCCAGCCACGGAGGTGCGTGGTGAGAGGGGCGCTCGGGCAGGCGCTCCTACCTCTGCAGCTGCTCTGATTTCTGGCATTCCATCATTACATTTCTGGGACACATGGTGACCCCTGCCCTTTATTTAGGCTGCTGGCAAATTCCTCCACTCTGGGAAGTCTCCCCAGTCCCCCCAGGTGACAAGGAAGTCAGCCTGCCTCTGAGTCCCCACAGGCCAAATACTGCTGGGTGGGAGTGGGTGGCAAGCTTTACAGGGGGGCCTGTCCCTCCTAGACATCCTTGAGGGTGTGGGGCGCCTAGGTGGGCGGCAGGAGAGGGAGGGGCATGGCTGGATGGAAGGCGCTGGTAGAGCACAGGGAGGAGGAGCCGTGCCTGGAGGTCCCTCCTGAGCCCCACCTCCCTCTCCCCTGTCTCTCCTGCAGCCAAATACCCGGCCATCAAGGACCTGATGCGGCCAGACCCGCAGCTCAAGTGGACGGTGACGGGGCTGGTGCTGTTGCAGCTGCTGGCCTGCTGGCTGGTGCGGGGGCTGGCCTGGCGTTGGCTCTTCTTCTGGGCCTACGCCTTGGGCGGCTGCGTGAACCACTCCCTGACGCTGGCCATCCACGACATCTCCCACAACACCGCCTTCGGCACCGCCCACCCCGCACGCAACCGCTGGTTCGCAGTTTTCGCCAACCTGCCCGTGGGCGTGCCCTACGCTGCCTCCTTCAAGAAGTACCACGTGGACCACCACCGCTACCTGGGCGGCGACGGGCTGGACGTGGACATCCCCACGCGCCTGGAGGGCTGGCTCTTCTGCACCCCGGCCCGCAAGCTGCTCTGGCTGGCGCTGCAGCCCTTCTTCTATTCGCTGCGACCGCTGTGCGTCAACCCCAAGGCTGTGACCCGCATGGAGGTGCTCAACACCCTGGTGCAGCTGCTGGTCGATGCCGCCATCTTCGCCCTCTGGGGGATCAAGCCCGTGGCCTACCTTCTGGCCAGCTCCCTGCTGGGCCTGGGCCTGCACCCCATCTCAGGCCACTTTGTGGCCGAGCACTACATGTTCCTCAAGGGCCACGAGACCTACTCCTACTACGGCCCCCTCAACTGGATCACCTTCAACGTGGGCTACCACATGGAGCATCATGACTTCCCCAGCATCCCCGGCTGCAACCTGCCTCTGGTATGTGCTGGGCCAGGCAGGGCTGCACAGGTGTGCAAGGAGGGAGGCTCCCCAGAGGTCCTGGGCCACACCCAGGTCTCTCTATCCTTTTTGTGATGCTCAGGTGACAGTCACTCTCACTTGTAGTCTCCAGGGCAATGGGAAAGGTCACACGACGCATGCAAGTGCCAGGCTGCAGTAAGGGGCTAATCCAGGGAGGGCGGGGTCTCAAGAGTGTTACAGACAGGGGCTGGCACTGTGTCAGGACATTTACGTGCCATGTGTCTTTGGGCAAGCCACATGCCCTCTCTGTGCTTCATCTTTCTCTTCTGCAGGACGGAGCAGCACTGGCGAGTCTCCACGTGAGGCTGCGCGCTTCCTGTCTCCTGACTCCCTGTCCCTGCTCATGTCTCGTCACAGCTTTGCAACGTGACAGGGTCGTTCCTGGCCCAGAGCTGCCCAGTCAGGACAGGGCGGGCCTTGTGCTTTGCAACCCAAGGGGCGTGTCTTGGCTGCAGGGATGGGAGCCTCTGCCCCCTGTTCCTGGAGTTGGAGGCTGGGCTCCCAGCTCAGGCCGGCTCTGGCTGGCGCTCTGATAGCATCTGTGTGGTCAGAAAGAGCTGAGGTGACCCAGCAAGGGAAGCCAGGTGGGGCCTGAGTGTGCGGCTGTTTCCTGGGGCCTCTGTGAGAATGCTCGTGCACGAGTGCTTGCCCGGGGGCACTGCACGCAGCCCGCTGGCCGGGAGACTGCGGGCCTGGGCTGTGCAGCGGACCTCTGCTCCTAACGTGGGCACCATCTCACTCACACCCACCACAGCCCCTGAGGGTGCCCTGTTCATTGTCCCCATTTTACAGAGGGGATGGCACAGGCTCATGGAGGTCAGTGCCTGACTGAAGCATTGGCAGAGCCAGAATCAGGACCCACGTGTGGCAGAGCAGCCATCCAGGCGTGCCTGCCGTCAGCAGAGGCAGGGCGGCTGTGCTCACGTGCGTAGCCGCGGCGCGGCCCCTGACCCTGCCCTCTCCACAGGTGCGGAAGATCGCGCCCGAGTACTATGACCACCTGCCGCAGCACCACTCTTGGGTGAAGGTGCTCTGGGATTTTGTGTTCGAAGACTCCCTGGGGCCCTACGCCAGGGTGAAGAGGGTGTGCAAGCTGGCAGAGGACCGCCTATGAGCCCTGCCGGGGAGCCAGCTGCCCCCACCCGGCCTGCACCGCATAGCTGGCTGCTGCATCCCCGCTGCCCATGGGCAGTGCCCCAGACTGGTTTGGCTGCATTGATTCCTGCATCCCAGGCTGCTGCCTTTGTCCCCAATGCCCTGGGAGCTGCCGCCTGCATCCTGGAAGCTTGGTCTGCAAAGGGACTCTCAGTGGACCTTTTTGGGCTCACTGGGCAGGGCTTGGCATCTCCACCTGGGACCAGGGTGCTCTGGGCCCCTGGTCCTCAGAGAGCTGACTTCTCTGGATTCTTGTGCCCTAAATTAAACCCAGCATCTGTTTTCAGTCTGTGCATTGTGCTTCTGAGGGCATGGTCCTGGCCCCAGCCCAGCTCCCAGAGGACAAGACCCCAGACCCAGGCAGGCAGCGCCCATGCCTCAGTGGTGCCCTCTTCTGGCCAGCCTCGACTTGCAACCCCTCCTCTGAGGCTTAGGGAAGGTGGTGGCCTCAGGCAGTGTTCCTGAGAGCCACACCACTGTGTATGGCATCCTCCAGGGGCGTGAACCACAGGAGGCCCTGCGCATGGTGAAGTCACAGCAGCACACTGGGGACCCTTGCTCCTCCCACCCTGGCTGAGCTCTCATGGTACTGCCCCCAGGCCCTCTGGACCTGTCCAGCTGCTGCTCCACCTCAGGCCCTCAACCCCAGGGAAGCCTCCTCTAGCCCAGAGAGGTTCCGGCCCACCAGAGCAGAAGAACATATGGGTGGCTGGACAGGCATGAACACAGTGACCCACAGCCCCAGGGGAGCAAGCTGGCAGTGTCTGTGGTGTCTGTGTGAAGTGGGGACATGTACCTCTGTCCTTTCTGTGGCGGGACCAATGGCACAGCTCAACTTAGGGAGGTAGCCCTCTGGTCAGCACCCTGGCCTGGGGCTGGTGGGTCACGGTGTCCAGAGTGGGCAGGCAGCAGTGTGCTGCTGGGTGAGACTCTCCCCACCAGAGGGACAAGTGTGGCCCAGCCATGTAGCTCCCCCTCATCCCTGGGGTGAGGCTGTGGCCCGGCTTGGCCAGGGGTGACCCCCATGGGTGGCAAGCTGCCTGTTGACCTGGGGATGGTGGCGGAAGCAGGACTTGCTCTAGTCCTTGCCCTGTGCCTGGGAGTGGCCTCACTGGTGCCTGGCACTGCTGTCCCCAAATGGTCTGCTACTGAGATACTGTGGGGACAAGGCCTGGGCCACAGGGCTCTTTCTGAGACAGGAGGACTTTGAGCTGGGCAGGCAGCCCCTCCCTGTGCACACACCCTGCCGGAGGGCCAAGGGGACCTGGGTGGGGAGTCCAGCCGCCCCTCCCACAGCAGTGCCTCTGGAGCGCCACCCCCTCTGCCCGCACAGTCCCCTCAGTGCCAACGGCCACATCCAGGCTTTGTCATCAGCCGGAGGCCAGTCCTGGGCCTGAGGGTGTTTCTGAAGACTGCCCCGATTAAGCTGTGCTCAGGACGCAGCCCCCGGCCTCCTGGAGCCCGGCTTCTCACCGACCAGCAGAACAACCACGGGCCTGTCCTATAGGCTCTGGGACTCCCCAGTGAGACCGAGTGCGTCAAGGACCAGGCCAGAACACCACAGTGCCTCTTGTCATCAGCCAGGCTGGGTCCTGAAAGCAGCGGGGCCTGAGGTAGGATACGCTCTGTGGTGGTGGTGGCCGGGGAAGTCATGCGGGACGGCCTGACAGTGATGTCCAGGACACCAAGGCCTACCATTGGCTGGGGCTCCTGGCCACATGGATGGTGGTCTGCGAGGCTGAGGCTCCTGCTGTGATGGAGAGCTAGTGTTGGGGATGCGCCCCAGGCGGCCTGTGGGCTGTCCCTGCTGCCACCTCCCTCAGCCAGGGCCCACTTCCTCACCTGAGCGGTGCAGCCTCGGGACCCTGCCAGGCACAGTGCACGTGTCCTCATGGGGCTCCAGGCGGTGGCTGGGCTCAGGGCCTGTCCAGCTTGGGGCCCTGGGGTGTGTGGCTCCCTTCAGGAGGACCAGAGGCCCCAGAACATGGCGGGTGGCTGGGGTGTCCCGGCCCACACCCCTGGGTCCTGGGGATGTTCCCACTGAGTCCAGCTCTCACGGGAGGCCCATCCTGCACACCCCGGCCCTGAGCCCTTCCCTGAAAAGGGGCATCCCCAGCCAGGGAACCCAGGAGCCAGAGAGAGTGAGAGCCGAAGCCTGTGGTGTGGACAGTAAGTGGTTTATTACTGTGTGGACATAACACGCGGCGCGTGGACAGACAACACCATGGTGCCGTGGCAGAGGCGTGCCGGGCCGGCCGAGCTGCGTGGAGGTGCTGAGCCGGGCCGGCTCCTTGCTGCCAGCTAAGGAGCTCACAGCGTCACCTGGGAGGAAACCTGAAAACCATCTAATGAAGCAGGTGATTTGGGGGTGTCCTCTATAAACCAAAAGAAATGTACACTTAAATAAGCAAATATAAAATACAAAAAAAGAGAATAGACCTGGTATTCTGCGTCAGATAGAATCTAAAAAAATCCAGGAGTTGAACTTTGTTTCCTCGTTTTAATATTTTATCACAGGTTGAGACTTTTAGGTGAAGCGCATCCTGGCTTCTGCGCTCCATGTGTGCTGGAGGCCGGGGCTGTGGGCTCCTTGCTGTCCTCCAGGGTGGTGGCCGCCTTACGTGGTGCTGATCCCACTCAGCTCCTGCCTGATGGCTGAGGGACAGGACAGAGAGGGGGGCTCAGGGGCAGCCGTGAGGAGCCAGCCCACACCCCTGTGGACCTGCCCGGGTTGCCAGAAGCCCCCACCGCCTGCAGGCTGCCAGAGGCCATGCGCAGGGCGCAGTCTAGTGGCAGCTTCGGCACGGATGTCTGGGGAGGCAATGCGCCCTGTGTGGGCCTCACAGGCCACCACCCGCCGTGGCACAGACGTGGCTGGATGGGGTCTGGAGAGGCCAGGCCTGTCTGTGGCCTCAGCCGCCAGGGGTGGGGCAGGACTCTCCTGAGGGGCTGCCCTGTGTGCCGAGGCTCAGGGGTCTTCATGGGGTCTGGATGGGTGGCATCCAGGTCTGCTCAGAGGACCTGGGACCCCTCCCCAAGAGTGGGCTCCACAGAGGTAGCAGAAGACGCTGCTGACTGCCCCAACCTGACTGCATGGCCTCCTCCAGGTGCCCTGCACCCCCCCAATCCATCCCTGTCTGGGCCACACACGCTCTCTCCCCATCCTCCTGGGCCTTCTGGTGTCTTCCATGTCAACTCCGGCCTCTCCCTGGACAGGCCTCCGAGTCCTCGTCCACTAACTCTGTTCCTCCCAACCCAGCCTCTAGTGGAATGGGACAATTACCGAGGCTCTCTGCTGGCCAAGGGTGAGGCTGGCTGCGGGAGGGGCCTGGGTCTGCTGGCTCACCCACCAACCCTTGCCCTCTAGGAGCCCGCCATCAGCCACTCTGAGTTCACAGGACTCTCCTGTCCAGGTCACTGCTGATGCTCTGGGAGCCAGAGCCAGCCACTCAGCATGAGACTTAGCCTTCCTGGAGGGGACAGCAGGTGGGGGCGGCACAGGCTGCACTTTGCCACTCTGTTCTGGGGCCAACCAGCCCTGCCCACACATTCCCCTTTCCCCCCGCTGCAGATCTGAACCAGCTCCTCAAAGGCCTCGGAGGATGTCACGCGGGGCCTGCCCTGCTCTGGAGCTAGAGGCTGCTGTGATGGAGCTCAGCTCCTGGCTCCTAGCCCTCTGCACCCTCAGGAAGGCAGCAGCCCTCTCGGAACTCCAAGACCAGTGACCAGAGGTGGCAAATCAGAAAGGCAATGTCCATCAACAGATAATGAAGTGAAGAACAAAAACTCTGGAATATCCATTAGGCTTCCCCTCCCCCCTTGGGTCAGGGCCCATCCTCTAGCAGCCCTGGGAGGCGCGCGCCTCAGGCAATCACTGAACTTTTCTGAGCCTGAGTGTCCATAACCAGAGCTGGGGAGGACAAGGCCTCTCGGGAGGCAGGGGTCCTGCCTCCACCTCCCCTGCTCTGCAGCCCTGCCCCTTCTCAGGAGGCTCCACCATGTGGCACCACTTGGCGACGGTGCCGCCCACCTGGCCCACTCACCATCGATGATCTCCTCCTTGACCTTGTGGAGCTCTCGGACCACCTCCTCCAGGATCTCCTGTGGGCGGGGCCTCCAGGTGAAGGGCTGGCGGCCCTCAGCACGTCCCCGGAGGGGGAAGAATGGTATGGGGTACGGGGTAGATGTCCCCCCACCCCTCAGCTGCACACTGGTGAAACCCAGAGCTGCCCCATGGGAGAGGTCCCCTGAGGCAGGCTGGGGGGACCAGAAGGTGGAGGATCACCTTGTGGTGACGGCAGGGGCTGGGGACAAACAATGTATGTGGGAGCCCCCTTTCCTCCACTGGCCACTCCCTGCCTGACTTTGTGGCCTTAAGGGGCACACCTGGCTCCATGGCCAAGGAAGGCCCCCGCCTGCTGGCTGCTCCAGCCCTGAGGAAAAGACTCGCTCACCTGTTTCATCCGGTCCAAATCCAAGGCATCCAGGGCCACGTCATTTGCGCTCCCAGCAGGCTTCACCCTGGGAGAGGATGGCAGGTGTGGACAAGTGGGTGGCAGAGCCCACAGGTGCCCGCCCCGGGGAGTCTAGGGGTGCCAGAGGCCCCCCGAGGGCCAGGTCACTCCCTTTCTGGTGCTTTTCGTTCATGTGTCCATTAGGCTGCTCAAAAAAGACAGCAATGCCCAGTGTCCACTGCCGAGGGGGCCCATGGGCACCGTGACCACATCCCCAGCCCAAGAAGCCCTGTCTGACCAAAGCTGTCTTTCCACTTGAGGGATCTTGGGTGGAGGTGCCAGCTCAGGCAGGCGTGTCATATCCACCCACTGTCCCCCTGTGGAGAAGGCACCAATGACCTGCTCCTAGGCGTGGGAACCGTGTTCCTGGCTAAGCTGAGGCCTCGCAAAACCCAGCAGTGCGGCATGGAGTTCAACATGAAGTCCAGTGAGCCCTGCCTGGGAGGCACCGCTTCCTACCCAGCCCAGCACCCAGTGTTGGTGACTGGTGCTGGCGACTCCCCTTCAGGAGACCTAGTGGACGTGGCGTTGCTGTTTGGGGTTTCGCGGTCTGACTTATCCGAGAAGGTTTGGAGCTACGGGCAACTGATCTGAACTGGAATGCCTCTCGTGGGCGTCCTCCCAGGAAAATCTCAGCACAGTGCTGATCTCATGGGCCTGCTGGAACGCAATCTTGGTGCCGCAGGGCAGACTCGTGGTCTGGACCATCTCTCCCCAAGTGGACAGAATGGCTGTTGGAGCCTGCTCCAGGGAAATGAATGTGGCTCGAGTCAGGTAAGAGCTCGTGGGTGTGACAGCTGGCATGTGCACGGCCATCGGGCAGGGTCAGCTTGGCCGCTGAGGGGTCAGCCTCAGACTTCAACTGGCTGGTGACATCCAAGACCAGTGTGTTTTGTGGCTAACGAGGATGGGGGAGGAGAGTGAAGTGCTCTGCGGTCTCCCTAATGGACTCAAGAAAGGCCCGGCGTGGTTCCAGTGGGCCAGCGTACCCAGCCAGAGGTGGCTGGCGTGTCAGCCCTGTCCTGTGGTTGCAGGCCCAGCTGCAGCAGGAGGTGCTGGGACTTGGGACAGCTCCTCTCCCAGCCTCAGCTCTCTCATGTCAGGCTTGACAGCCCCCCGTGAGAAGCACGAGTGCTCTCTGTGAGCAAGCCTGTGCCTGAGGAAGGGTTTGCCTGCCCTTTTTGGAGCCATCTGTGAAACCGGAGAACGGGTTTGTCCCCAAGCTGGAAAGAGACCCCGTTCTATGTTCCTGCCCAGTAAGGGACACTGGCCCACAGAACATGGCTGCTGACTCCAAGTCCACCAGCAGGCAAGGCCAGCTCTGCTGGGGGGCTGCAGGCCTGCCCCAGCTGCCCAGTCTCCCCTGCTCTGGTCGCCTTCTTCAAAGCCAGCGTGACCTCCTCAAGCACCTGTTCCAGTCAGCCCCTTACCGCCTTCCTCCACCTCTCCTGTCTCCCTCTGCTCTCCAGCCACGCGGTCCTGCACTCAGCTCTCTGAACCTGCTGGGTGGTTTCAGATTGGGCCTCAGCACGTCTGTCCTCTCACCTTGGAGGCTGTCCCCACATGCCCGCTCCAACAGCCCAACAGCCTGTGGCTTGGAGAACCCACAGCTGTCCTGTTCACATGGAACTCCTCAGGGGCAGAGGCTGCTCCCTGCTCACGGCCTGGCTGGCTGCTGAGTCTCCTCTCTGTCCTTCTGCTCTGCTGATGGCCAGGCCTGCCAGGCTAGGCTGGGGCTCTGCTCCTTACCGTGTCTCACTCTGTAAGACAGATCTCTACTGCTACCCGCCCTGTGACAGGAGTCTCTTCCTTCAATGAGCAGTGGACAGTGGAGATGTTTCTTGGGGCGGATTCTAGCCCTTCAAATGCAGGCACACTTGAGCTGTTTGTCTCTGACTTTTGGGGCAAGCTCAGTTCCAAATGTTCTATCCTGTGGTCATACTGGTTTTTGGTTTGGGAAGCGCTGTCAGCAGTGGGAGACTGGCTGCATGTGCTGCAGGCATGGGAAGGGGGCACCACACTGGGGGCATGGGTGCCAGGCAGTCCCTGGACTACTGGGCTCAGGGGCCCAGCTTTAGCAAGTGAGCTCCTCTGTCTGGCTCTGTCCACACAGTTGTCCCCGGCTACCTCACCTTCTTGCCTAGCTTACTTCCTGCCTCTTGGATAGCTTCTCTTCTCCTGGGTCTGGTCTCTCCTTATGCAGGAGAGGAAGGAACTGGCCTATGTAACCCCAAAGTCCCTCCAGCTCCACCTTTTCCCAGGTCTGAGGGGACAGACCACCCTTCCCAGAGCAAGCTGTTAAGTGCCACCACGCGAGACAGGGCTGGGGTGTTAGTTGTGGAACGGGGGACAGAGGAGGCCCCAGAGCCTGGGGACACAGGAGGGATGTTCGGTACCTAGAGTGAGGCTGCGACTGAAGGGGACTCTTAGCTTCGGGGCTCTTTGCCACAGACGGGGTTCTACGGCAATGGAATGAAACAGACAGGTGAATTGGTGCCAGTGCCCCCCTCTGCCCACCAGGTTGCGGCTCAGGCCTTCCCAGGGCAGCTCACCTGGACAGTAATGAAGACACAGGCTTCTCCACCGAGTTGCTCCGCTCCCAGGGCTTCCGGCCAGCCTCTGTCAATGCATTTCAGAGATGAAGAGCCACAGATCTGAGAGGACCAGGGCCACCCCGACTCTACGTACTCTGGCAGGGCCCCTTGCAGGCAGCGTTAGGTGCCCCTGCTTCAAGTGAAGCTGTAACCTGGTGCCTGATCCTCAGTCCCACTTTGGCCCAGGGTACCCCTTGTCACCCCGTCTCCCCTGCTTCAGGACTCAGGCTCCTGTTCCTTGACTTGTGAGCTGGTTTCTTTGACATCCTCTCACCACGGTGCATCTCTCATGGAGCAGGTCTCGCTGGTTGGGAACCAGTGACTCCCAGACAGGGTGAGCAGGCAGGACCAGCCCACTGGGTGCGGGGTGGCCAGGTCCCTGGATCCTGTCCCCCCTGCTGCTGACAGACAGCTTTCCCTTGCGTCGTACCCAGCACTCTCCTGTCCTGGTTGAAGGCTCGTTTGTCTTTTTAGAGTAAGAAATACAGGCGAGTGTCCCTCATCCAAGATGCTTAGGACCAGAAAGGCTTCAGATTTTGGAATACTTGCATACTTTATCAGAAAACTTTGGATTTCAGAGCATTTGAATTTTGGATTAGGGACACTCAACCCATATGAGTTTAGAGTTCACTGTGCTACAGACATGTGTTGGCCTGGAGATTTTAAGCAGCTTTGGAGGACGAGCAGAGGCAGAAGACAAAATCCCCAGGGGTGGCGAGGAGGCTGCCCTCCCTGAGCTGAGACCTGCAGGCCAACCTTGGGTCTTGGCTAGGTCTCCTCAAAGCCACCTCTTGGGCTGCAGGCACAAGAGCTGGGACCACTGCCAAGGTCCAGGGCTGTGGCCTCACAAAACATGCAGCCATAGGGGGCCTCAACTCCTAGCTTGGGAAACCCCTTAACCTGCTCAATAGCTTCTGTCCAAGCAAACAGGGCTGTGACTGGGCTCATGTTCACCAGCCGAGACTCTGTGGCTCTTGGTGGGTCAACTCCAGGAAGAGCCAGAGAGAGGACAGGCAATCCCACGGGGAGGCAGACAGCCGCCTGTCTGTGGGGGAACGCCATGATCTGGTGAGATGCACCAAGAGCCTGGGCGGGGGCAGCCTGACCCGCGGCCTCTTCTCCCCATGCTGGCATGGAGTAGGCGCAGAGCAAGGTCTGCCGGATGACTGAATGGCCACCCTTGCATCTTCTCCCCACTGGTGACCCATCGTGCTGTCCTAATGACATCCCCTCTGCCTCTGCTGCCTGGAGGAACCAGACAGGGTGGGGGCTGCATTTCTGGTGGAGCGAGATGGCGAGGTGGTGTCTCCAAGGCAGATAAAGCTGGCATTACCTGGAAGACTCTAATGCCTAAACTTCCTCCTGGACTGGCGTGTGGCTCAGTGGTGCAGTGTGGGCCTAGCACAGGGGACCGGAGTGGCACCCCCAGCACCACAAAAACAAAACCAAAAACTATAATGACAAAAAAAAATTACTCTTAAGAGTGCTGGCCCCAGAGTGTGCCCCATGGTCTAGGAGCTGTCTCCACCATGGGGTGGGCACTGCTGGCAAGTGCCTTCACTCCCGTGGGACTCAGGGTCTCTCCAGTGGCTTGCTCTAGTGCTTCCTGTACTCCTGCTCAGCCACTCCAGGGAGACATGGGTTTCAGGAGCTGGGCTTCCACAGGCCTGGGCTCTGCTCCCGCACAGATGAGGGGCTTGGGTCAAATAATCTCCTAAGAGTCCCTCCCTCCTGCTCTAAGACCGGGAGCCTCCTGAGTCGGGTGCAGCACTCTTACCTGAGGAGTTAGGGGGCTGGCTGGCAGATCGGGTCCCTGGGGATGGGGAGGTGCTGGGATCTTCCTAAAATGGGAGAGAAAGGTGCTTTCATCAGTCTGCTCAGGGAGGCTGCCTGGGCCAGGGCAGGATGTCTTTGACCAGAGTCACTGATAAAGCCTGTTTCCAAATGTTCTCAGTGAACATGTATTAGTCGTATAATCAGCAAAAGAAGACACAACATTAAAGAGTGAGAACCCCAGATCCCAGCAAGGAGGTCACTGAGTGTGACAGTCGGGAAAGAAGAGGCTGCGGAGCTCAGGCTGTGCAGAGAGGCCCAGAGCTGCCCCAAACCTGGCCCAGCCCCGACCTCAGGTCCTACATTCTTCCCGCCAGTCTCCTGTGGAGGAACTCACAGGCTTCTGTGTACCCCCTCCTCGTCCTGAAAGCCTGTGGCCAGCAGAGCCACCTCAGAGCCCCAGCCCTTCCTCGCAGGCCGGGCCCTCCTCTGTCGAGCTCATCGCTCTCATAACTATGTCCTCTCTGCCATGGCTGTGGAGGAGCCTGGCAGGGCTGGGGCTGCGTTTCTGGAGGAGCGAGATGGTTTGGTGGTCTCTGTAACACCTGTCAAGTTGGCATTACAAGGCCGCTGTGTGGACGAGGTGTCCTAGAGGGTGCCACACACGCGGGTACACTGGCTGTGAGGGTGACAGAGACCTGCCACAGCCAAGGTCCTGCCTGTGGACCACCCCAGGAGCACTCGCTTCCCTTCCATTGAGAGAGCAAGATGTGCAAGAATTTAGGCTGAGCCCTCTGCTCATCCCATTGGCCTGCGGGTTCCTCACCATGCTGTCAAGATAGCTGCACAACTGACCTCTGACTGTAGGGCTCTGCCGAAGCCACCCCTGGCTCTTCAGGAGGTTTGGCTGGGTCAGGCCTGGGCCTGGGTGCCTGCCTGGTGCTCCACGTGGCCTCTGCCAGCCCTCCCCAGCTCTGCGCCAGGCCACCCGCAGCCCCAGGCCTCGTTCCCTGCGGTCCCTGCCAGATGCACTATATTCAAGTCCCACCCAGCCAACTCCAGCTCATCCTCCACAGCCCCGTGCAAACCTGGCTTCTAACAGGGCCTCTGGGCCACCTCTGGGCTCTGCCTGGCCCTGGCCCTCGTCTCTGCCTCTCCCAGGAGGCTGCGAGTGAGTTCTGAAGGAGCAGAGTGTCTCACAGGTCCCTTGCTCACGACACAGAGCTTGTGGTGGGTCTGCCAAGGGGACAAATGTGTGTCTGCCACGTCCATGCCATCTATTTGCAGAGAGGCTCAACAGGTGTGAGCAATTTGACAGCAATAAAAGCTAACATTTATGACAGGGGCATGTGTTTTGGAAAGACTTTTCACTATCAAGAAAATGACATTTATTAAGTAAACATAACTTCCATTTTTATTAAACAACACACATGCAGTTGCTGTGCAGAGCTTTAGACCAGCGGGTACCAACAACCTAGGACTCTGCACTCTGTCATTCTGACCCAGAGCCCATTATCTGCATCTGTCACTGCCCTTGTCATACTGTCTACACTCTGCTTCTCCTTATCTGGTCTACGTGAGGCTGGGGAGGGGAGACTCTGGGCCTCCCACAGGCACCTCCCAGCCCCAGGACTCTGGGCACAGGACTTCCACCCCTGTAAAAACATGGACCTGTGGAAGGCCAGTCCCGTGTTCACAGAGCACTTGTCCCCACACCAGGAACAGGCTGGTATCTACAGGAACCTCCCAAATACCTGTGGGGTAAACAAATGAATTCTGGGAGTCTCTGGTCCTGAGGAAAAGAACTGTGCTAGACTATGGGTTCTCTTTCTTTTTTTTTTTTGGTACTGGAGATTGAAGTCAGGGCCACTTAACAACTGAGCCACATCCCAGCCCTATTTTTGTATTTTATTTAGAGACAGGGTCTCACTGAGTTGCTTAGTGCCTCGCCGTTGCTGAGGCTGGCTTTGAACTCCCCATCCTCCTATCTCAGCCTCCCCAGCCGCTGGGATTACAGGCGTGTGCCACTGTGCCCGGCTTAGACTGTGGGTCTTGACATGAATCTCCTCAGACTTTCTCATTTTAAAAAGAGTTGAGTAGGGCTGGGGTTGTGGCTCAGTGGTAGAGTGCTTGCTCAGCAGCATGTGTGAGGCACTGGGTTTAATCCTCAGCACCACATAAAAATAAATAAATAAAATAAAGTTATATATATTAAAAAAAAGAGCTGAGTAATGGATTATGTCAATCAACACATGTGCCTGGAGCCGAGAGCTCAAAGAAACCAGCAAGGATAAATGCAAGTATGGGTACAATAAGAGTCATCAAGAGGTCAGAATTTTTTCCCTAATGTCTTTATGTTATAATTAAAAAAAAAATCCTTCCTGCGTAAAAGGGAACTTGCACCTCCCTTTGGGCTGGTGGTGCAGCCTGGGACAAGCCGTGGAGCACCTTTGCTCAGGGTAGAACTGGTGCTTGGAGCAGTAAAGTAATCGCCAGGGGCGGCAAGTGGCAGAGTGCCTGCCTGTGTCACTTGACTCTTATTTGGGAGCTATTTTCTTCTTTTAAATAATAATCATGTGTTCTTTATTAATTATAAAACCAGTACAGGTTCACTGAAGAGAATTTGGAAAATAATGAAAGGCACAAAAAAGAACATATCAGCTGCCGTCAGGGTTAAGCATGCACGGGCGGGACTTTTGCAGCCCCTGCACCCTGGGGGTTAGTTCTGGTGTGAGAAGGGTTCAGGGGAGCAAAAAAATAACAGTGGTCAGGCCTATTATAAAAGAGGAGGAAGCCTGTGCGGTGGTGCATGCCTGTCATTCCAGTGACTTGGGAGGCTCAGGCAGGAGGATCGCGAATTTGAGGCCAGCCTGGGCAACTGAGACCCTAAGCAACTTAGTGAGACTGTCTCAAAATAACAATGAAAGGGCTGAGAGTGGGTGACCCAGTGGTAGAGCAGTCCTGGGTCCATCCTCAGTACGGGGCGATGGGTGGGGAAGATGGGGCTGGGAGAAGAGAGCTCCACGGGGGCTGAAGATTCAGTGTCACGATTCCTTTCTGGAATGCCTGGGTGTGAAAGCCATCGGCCTTTGTGAAGCACCAGGCTGCCTAAGAGGAGCCTGTGAGATTCGAGGCCCTCTGCTGTGACCAGAACGAGGCACTGGGCACCGACCCTGGCACGCAGGCCTCTGCACTTGTAGAAACTTGTGGTGGGGAGGTGGCTGACCCCAGTGGGCAGCAGGTGACAGTGGGCGAGCAAGGAGCCACGCCTGGCTGCAGGCCTGTGACCTGGCTGGAGCGAGCCATCAGAACTGCAAGGGGCTTGGGAGAGCAGTGGCAGGGGGACTGGATGGAGCCTCCCAGCCTGGGTCCAGGAGGTCACATTCTAGGGAGGAAGGTTTATAGAGAGAAGTGCAGGGGAGAGGGGCAGGCTGGTGGGCTGAGGGAACTGCATGTCCTCGGCCCAGAGAACAGCAGTCCCTGCAGCACGAGGAGCAGGTGGCTGGGTTGGAGCCCACCAGACGCAGGCTGCCTCCTGGGTGACCTGGCAGGGCAGGCAGGCCGCGTGTGCCCTGGCACCCGGCCACGTACTCCTACTGCCTCTTCCTCCTGCACCGGTACCGCACCCCTGAGCGTAGGGTCTGTCTTAACCTACAGGAGAGGGGACTGGCCACCAAGTGGAGGTGGGTGCCCCGGGTCTGTGGGGCCAGACCAAGCCCCAAGATGCCACCAAGAATGGGAGCCCCGGGCTCTGGGTTCCTCTGCCATGGCTCCCCAGCAACTCTTGTTGGACTTGGTGGGTTCAAGTGGAGTCTTTAGGATCAAGAATAAGTTCAAAATAAAAACCACCCTGGGCTTCCATCAGGCCCTCCCCATACAGGCACATTCTGGTCCCCACCCGCAAGGAGGCCCCAGTGTGTCTGAGCTCCCTGGGCCAGGGGCAGGCGAGGGGCCTGC
>CM053401.1:4766222-4798488 GCA_028644305.1 Xerus rutilus
GACTTTGCCGTCCCGCTGGGACTGGAGCCTCCAGACACATCTTCTGGCTGAGGGTACAGGACACTATGTTTTAGACTCTGCAGGTGAGGCAAGCAGTGGGCAGGTGCCTGTCCCCCACCTGTCCCCAGGTCGAGATCTTACCCGCTGCACTCTTCTCAGCTTGGCCCCAGCCAGGGCGGCGGCCAGTCCTGACGCAGAGCTGTCGTCATGGCTGGTTCCTGGGGCACCTCCCGCTGGCAGTGGGGGTGGCGGTGGGGGGGCAGCCCCTGTGGGTGGGGGTGGGACGGGGGGTGGGGGTGGAGGCGGAGGCCCACTACACGAGAGCGGGGCGCTGGCTGTAGATGAGGGATGCCCCGGTGGGAGGACCGGCCCTGGAATGGAACAGGAGCTCAGTTAGTCCCTGGCCCCCAGCTGGAGCTGAGTCTGGTTCTCATCTCAGGTCCCTGGGAAGAAGGACAGAGGGCAGCCTGCTCCTGAGAGGCACAGGAACAGATCAAGGTTTGGCCCTTCCAGGAGGCCCCTGGGATGCACTCAGGCCTGTTACAATGATGCCCTATTCTGGTCTCCTAGGCACTGGGAGCCTGGCAGGACCCGTAGGGTCATATGCGTGCTGAGCCCTCTTGAACCTCCTCTTGCTTGTTTGCTTTTCCAGGAGAGGAAGCTCTGGTTGCGTGAGCTGGGCCTTTTGCCGCTCTGTTCCTTCTCCTCACTTAGCACCTTTCTAGATGCTGGCAGAAGTTGGTCACCAAGATGTAACTGGGACTGACCCTTGGCCTTGGGGACCATGGCAAATAGCTGGGTCCCAGGGCTGACTGGGGACATGGTGAGGGAGCAGTGCTGAGTGCAGAGGGTCCACTGGGCATCCAGCCTGCCACCTTCCCCTGGAGGCTGCCTGAACCTCCACTGTGTGCCAGGCACTGTGCTGGGCACTGTTGAAGAGCCACAGGCTCCTTGCTTAACTGCCCAGGCCTAGTGGGAGACAGTCTTGAAGCAGACAGCCTGCCACAGCATCAGCATGGAAGCAAGCTCTGATGCAACCAGAGCAGGTACATGGGGCCACGGGAACCGTGCAGTGGCTCCAACCTGGACGGGAGTTCTTGAAGGACTGTGGGATGGAGTGGGACTGGACAGGAGAGAAAGAGTAGTGTTAGGCAAGGGGGTGTGAGGGAGAGGAGGGGAAGGGGCTGCAGGGAGGAGTAGAAAGGATAAGCCAGTGCGCTGCAGTGTGAGGCGGGAGAGCCTGGGCTGGGCAAGGCAGGAGCCATGCAGGGCCACCACAACTGCAGGCCTGGGCCGCCCCAGGAGCACAGCATGGCACTGGGGGATGCACAGCCAGCATCCAAGAACAGGGTGCCCAGGGCTTGGTTTCCTTCCCAGAAAAACAGGACAGTGTTCACTTGCTCACTTCAGAGGACACTTGAGCAAACTAAACAAGGCAAAGGACACACATCCTGTGCCCATAGCCAACACGACAGCCGCCTCCTTTGATGTGCTGAGCTGCAGTCAGGGCTGAGGACAGCCTGGCGGCCTCTCCTCTGGACAGCCCCCTTGGACCCAGCTGCCTCTGGGCTTCCTCTGGGCCTCCAGCCTTGTACTTCCCTTGGTCATGCACTAGTATCAGGATAAGCGTTTGCTGGACAGGGGGCTCTCTGTCTTGCCCATGGTGTATCCTCGGCCTTGGTCCAGTGCTTGACACACATCAGGGTCTCCCTGAATGTCCACTGAGGAATGAGTGACAGAAGGGCCAGAAGGACAGTGGACAGGGGCTGGAACCAGCTCAGCGACCCCTAACCCTGCTCTGGTCTCTTATTCTTGCCCATCTGAAATGACAACTGTACCTTGAGGTCATGTGACCAGCCACTCCTCAGAGGCCTGCTGTGCCCAGCCCCGTCTGGGTGGCAGGGCGGCCACCAGCTCGTGTGGGCACTAGAGGGGGCGGGCTCTCACCTGTGGCTGAGGTTCTTCTCTCCAGAGACTCCTGACGGTGCTGCTGCTGCTCCATCACTTGTCTGAAAGGCAACCAGGCAGGTGCTGAGCCAGATACTAGGACAACAGGCTCTGGCCTGGGAGCTTCCGAGCTGGTCCCCCAGCACTCCCAAGAGCCAGTGCACCAGGCTGCCTCCACTGAACTGAGGGGCATGTGTTGGGTTTGGGTTCTCAGGTGGGGCATGTGGGTGGCCTCCTAAGCCTAACTGAACCTCTGGCTGGTGGGGGTTTACCCACTGTCCTGATCAAGCTTTTCCCCTGGGGCTGACAGGCTCCCATGGCTTTGGGGGGCTGTGGCCTTGACTGGTCTGCTGCAGGAACACCTGTTCTTGGTGCACGTGGCTGAGCTCCCTGAGACAATTCTTAGGTATCACTCACTGGTTGTCAGGAGAAATGGACACAAAGGCCACAGGCGTCATTCATTCTACCACAGACTGGCTCAGGCCCAGCCCCCATCCAGAGGCCATCTGCAGAACCATGCTATGTGGACTTCAGTGGGAACTGGCATCTGGCCTCTCATGGCAGAGTGGCCTCAGGGTGCTCTCATAGACTGGCTGAATGAGGACAGTGACCCACAAAAACATGCACAGAACCAGGGACTGAGATGGTGGCATGGGAAGGGACTTCTGGAATCATCTACGGACGGCAGCAAGGCTGTACCTGGGTGGAGCAAACTCCAAACATGGCACAAGGTCAGGTGCTCTGGGCCAGCTCTGGAGTGGTGAGGGAGGTGCTGGAAGTAGACTGGTCTCTGCCACATGGGGAAGGGGCCAGGGCAGTGTGGGTCTGGGGACCACAGCCTGCATTCTCAGTGTGTGGTGAGCTCGTGGGGCTCTGGCCTGCGGAGGCTCAGAGAGTGCCGTGTAGAGGATAAATATGAGCACCTTGCTGGGCAGGGAGCTTTCTGGCTCCTGTCTGGGATTCATGGCTTTGTGAACATGGGCAAGTCATTTCCCTTTCCTGGGCCTCAAGTACTTGTCTGTTAAGCGAGCATTCGGCCACCTGCCCTGGGCTCTTGTAAGGGGTAAGCCTGAAGCCAACAAAAGGAAAGGAAAGCCCCCTGGCCATCAAAGGTGTGTGAGGAGTCCTAGTGGCATCCCCATTAGTCACCCCACACACTACCAGAACATCACCCAAACCCCCACCTCCCCGCAGACCCATGAGCTTAGAAACCAGTAAAATGAAGATATCTAAAAAATGTTTAAAACTTGGGTCTGAAGTTATGATAGTATTTGCATGAAAATGAGTTTCCTGTGCTTGGCATCACTGCCTCACTGTGTGGCCCCAGCAAGCTACCTCTCCCCTGGGCCACTGAAGTCTGAAATGACCCCTGGTGGGCGGAAGGTCTGGCGTTTGGCTCCTGTGGTTCAGAATGCAGGCTGGCCCTGTTCTGAGGAAGGCCCCCTGCAGCCCACTGCCAAGCTCACCTTTGACCTGGGCCCTGGGTTAGGATGGGCAGTGTTGTGGGTGTTTAAGCCGTGCTGGGGGAACGGCCGGAGGACTTGTACAGCAGCCGCCTGCCTCTGCACACCCCACCTCCGCCTGTCCTGCTGGGGAGCGCTGCTTGCACTCCTCTGGGGAGCTGCGCTGCATTCAGATCTGCCTGCCTGCCGTGTTCTGCTCAGGTCCCTGCTGACTTGAGCCATCCCCACCCAGGCTTCATTGGCTCATCTGGGAAACAGCAACGCAGAGACAAACCTTCCGGGTGGTATGAGGACTGAGACCTTCCCAAACCACAAAGAGCTGGACTTCTGAGGCTCTAGAAGACAAGCCTCTGGGTCCGCAGAAGTGGCTTGACAAAAATGAGTTTGTCACACCTACTCTGGGAAACATCTGCCCATCTGGTTCCTCACATGCTCGAGACAGGCTGAACAAGAGTAATGCTGTTTTCAATGAGGAAACTGGGCTGGAGTGGTGCCTGCCCAGGGTCATGATCACTATGTTAGAGACAGAGGCTCAGGATGGTTCACCCCTAAGGTTCTCGCTCCTTGGCATTGGAATAGGTCAGGGAAGAGGAAGACTTGGGTTTGAGAGTAGTTCCTGGCAATGTGACTGTGGGAAGCCACTCCACAAGGAGCCACCAGGACCTCTTCTATGATCTCAAGACAAAGCACTGCCCTTCCTCCTGTGAGGGCCGATCACTCTTGTCCTGTGACCCTTGGGTGCTGCCTCCCCACAGGCAGCTCCCTCCATGTCAAAACTACCTCCTAGCGCCCTTGGGAAGGTGAAATTAAGTGATGGATGGACAGTGGGCGGGACCTGCCAGGCTATCACCAGGGTTGCGTAGTGAAGGCTGGCAGCCTCCTTGTGAAACACCCAGGATCCCGCAGCAGCTGGGCCGACGTTAGGGAGGTGCTGCTGCTACTTTGGCTTCTGCGTCCTTCCCGGCCTGGCCAGGCCTCTGGGAGTGCTGGCTTGGGCTGCATGGGTGTCCTCGCTTGCTGAAGGATGCCTCTAGCACTATGGGGGAGGTTGTGAGGCTGGCCGCTGCTGGGTGGGGTTACCTTCTCTGGATGTCCGTCTCCTCAGGAGAGGGGCCATTCTGCACCTGGCGCTGGGTGGAGGGGCCTGCAGGGCAGAGAAGCACAGGGCAGAGTGGTCAGCGCAGGGAAGAGACCAGCCAGCAGCCCTGCTGCGCCCCTCTGCTCCTCCTGGCTGCACAAGGGATGGCCCTGGCCTCCAGACGGAGTGTGGCCCTCACACTTCAAGGTGAGGAAGGCTGAGGGCCGTGCCCACCTGGGGGCTGGAGGACAGCCTGGCCTGCCCGCACAGGCGCCACCTGCACGGGGGGAGGCGCTGCCTTTTGTCCCACCTGCACCTCTTCTCTTTTAAAAGCTCGCCTCGCCCTCCAAAGATGGAATTTTTGAAGCAAAAAGCTTCTTCCAATTGCCACCAAAGCCAGCTTTGAATAAAACCTGTTATTTTCCTGTCAACTGGACTCCAGATTAATTTGTGAGCAGCGCGCAGTGTAGCCGGCTCCTTCCTCAGGCCGGCAGCGGGGTCGGCAGGTAACAGATCCAGACTTCCACCTGGTTAAAAACCATCCCTTTTAGCTGCTGACCCTCTCTTCTTGCCTTCAGATGACACTTGCTGCTTCTGCTTCCTTACCTGCCACTGTCCCTCCTGATTCCCTAACACTGACTCTAGCCTAAAATCACCAGCAGACTTGGAATGGTCAAACCCAATAGGTCCGTTTTATTCCACTTTTTTTTTTTTTGGTGATAGTAGGGGTGGAACCCAGGGGTGCTCTACCTTGGAGCTACATCCTCAACACTTTTTGAATCTTATTTTGAGATAGGGTCTTGCTAAGTTGCCCAAAGTGACCTCAAACTTGTGATCCTCCTGTCTCGGCCTCCTGAGTTGCTAGGATTATAGGTGTGCGCCACCATGCCCAGCATATTCCACATTTTGGGTAAAGGACTGACACACAGAGAGTGGGTGTCAGAACCCCAGCTGGAACTGGGACCATGTGGGCGGGGCCTGGCTCCTCTGTGCCCAGGGCCACCCTGCTGCCAGCAACAGGGATCTGGGGTGGCTGTGGGGGAAGCAGAGTCCTGCTATCACTGTTGCGCTCAGGGCTGACTTGAAACCTTCAGGGCCACACCTGCCCTTGGCCCCAAAGGCAGGACCCTGGAGCAGGTAAGGCCTGTGGGGGAACCTCGCATTCAGAGGAGGGCTGCTGCTGGGGGCTGCGCTAGGGCACCCTGTGCTGCAGCCAAGACTAAATCCAGGCTCAGCCAGCCTGAGAGCGAGCTAACTGTGCCTTCTCTTTTCCAGTTCAGGTGTCCCTTGGGAAACACGGAGTCACAGTAACTGGGGGAGGGACTCTGGGAAAATGGCTTTGTTTCTACTCTTGGATGAGGTGGCACAACAGGAGGGCTCCAACATCAGCACTGATACGGGGGAATCCTCAGCCTCCTGAGCCACAAGGCCCAGGGTCCTCCTGGTGCTTCCTGCTTTGTTCTCAGGAACATGAGTAACTAACAGGTGAACAGCTCTAGAGCAAGGCCCAGGTGCATTTCTCACTTAAACTGAATACTAGTTCTCACAACTGTGAAGACAGCTCCCTCAGGGGCCTGGGACAGCTGAGAAACCAGGCCCAGGATGGTCAAGTGACTTGCTAGCAGTCTTGCACATGGCAAGTGGCAGAGCACACAGCAAGTATCCAGATTCATGTCAGATGGAGACCGGCGAGGAGACTGAGGGGCAGGACTCACAGGCACCAGATGAGCCAGGAGCTGCTCTTGGCTGGGACTGGTGTCTCTGTCCCTACCCTCTCCTGGCTGAGGCAGGTTTCAAGATGCCCCAACCCCACATGCTTGGACTCTGCTGTCAGCCTAGCCCAGGCCCAGGGCTCTCCTGGGACAGTGGATCTCTGCTTTGTTCCAGGACCTGGTCTCAGCAGCTGGGCCTGCTCCCAAGTCTGACTCTGTCCTTCTCCTGGGGCTGAGTTCCTGTCTTGGCAACCTGTGTAGCCCTAGTTTGAGGCCTGGTTCCCTCCTTGGACCCAAGCTTGGATGTCTGGGCTCCCCTCGCTGCTGCAAGGTCCCCTGTGTCTGCTGGCCGGGTCACTGTGACCGGTTCCCTCTTCTGTCAAGACCCTGGATGGCAGCCAGCTGTGCACAGTGGTCTGTTGTGGCCATGGGCTTTGGATTCCTCATGAGGCCTCCTGGCCTCCACTGACCCCCTCGTTTCAGCAGACATCTCTCTGGAGGCGGGGCAAGGCAGAGAGGAGCCTGACCCCTCTCAGGGCACCATGACCCTGTGCTTAAGAGAGTTAGCAGTTTTAGATGCTGCAGAGCAGGAAGCGGCAACCAAGGCCCTGCACACGGCCTCCCAGGCTTCTTCAACCAAGGCTGGGGCTGCTTGAAGCTGCAAGTGCTCTGGCATTATGAAGCATGGTCCCTTAGTTTAGGGTAGGAGATGAGGGCAGGGGTCTCTCTGGTATCACCCCGTGCACCCACAGATTGAGATCCCTACAGTCTCCTAACTCCTGGCCCCCACCCACTGGCCCAGTGGCCCCATGGCAAGGACAGGGCAGAGGGACAGGGAGAAGAGTTGCTCCTCCAGGGCAGCTGCTGGGCCCTGGGAAACCCTGGGCAACAGCCCACTTGTAGGTGCTTCTCCAGAGAAGGAGCTGCTTCCCAGGCAGGAGCAGATGCACACAGGATGGTGCCAGGCATCAGATGCCCAAATGTCCTGCTGTTGAGCTACTGTGGATGACCTCCCTTCAGGATGTGGCCAGAGGCCAGGGTGGAGGACACATGGAGTCGCCTCTTGTCTCCTGAGCTGAGCTCGGATCCTGTAGAATCCACAGGGAGGAGGTGCCCCCAGTGCTCCTTTCTGGCCTCCCACAGCTCAGAAGTCAGCATCTTATTGGTCCTGCCTGAGCCACAGACCCCACGGGCCTCTCCATCTACCCCTAGCTGTCTTGGCCTCTCCCTCCTGGACCTGTGCTCCAGTGGACCTGCAGGGCTCTCCCTCCACTCTCTGTCCTTTCTCTGCTTGCCTTCTACAGTGACGCTGAAGCCTAAGCCACCTCTGGAACACACAGACCCAACCCTTGCAAGGTGATCCAAATGAGTCAAGAGTCCTCAGGCCTGGCCCCACCCAAGACTGCTCCTGGACACGCCATCACGGCTGACCTCCTGCGTCCATCCTCTGAGCCCATCCATGTGCTCCCCGCTCCATGTGTTCTATGGACTACTCGATCCCCCTGCCAAGGCCTCCAGGCCCAGCTTGACGGTCACCTCTGCCCGAGGCCTCCCCGAGGCCTCCCCAAGGCCCAGCCTCCTTGTTTCATCACACCCATGTGCTTCTCCCACAAAACTCACAACTTTCTCGCTCATATCTCAGTGACGGGGGCCATCCTCTTTCTAGCTCCAGACCTCGGGCTTCTCGAGGGCAAAGAGCACAGGGCACTCAGCTCAGGCCTTTAACACTGTGTGTTCTACTGAGCTGAGCTGCAAAGGTTAGTGGGGAGGCATGGCCACCAACCCTGGGGGACAAAGCTGGGTGGAAGTGGCCCGAGTGAAAACGGACAGCCTAAGAGGTGGCCTCAGAACCACAGGCCAAGAGGGCACCAGGAGGTGGGAACTCTGTGGGGTGAGTGGCCCAGGGGCTCCCTCTCATAGAATCTGTGCCGTCATTAAGTGGATCCAGCCTGTCAGGCTCCTCTCGTGCCTTCTGCTTCCACCAGGGGACGGTGCGGCAAGAAGGCCCTTGCCAGATGCCAGGCCCCAGATTCTGGACTTCTGGGCCTCCAGAATGGTTGGCCAATAAATCCGCGTTCACGATAGATTCGTGAGGAACCACGGGTGTTCTGTTATAGCAGCACAAATGTACTAAGACAAAGGAGCCACCACATTCAAGCTGTTCAGGGAGGAGGCTGATCCAGGGGCAGCTGCTGGTCTAACTATTCCCTACCAGTACCCGATTCCCAGTGCTGAGCCAGGTTGTGGGGCTGAGCTGCGGGGCTGGGGCTGCTGCCCAGCTGTTCCGGGCGCTGTGCTTCAGATGTCCTTCTGCCAGATGTATCTCTGGCCCTGCACATAGCTGTGTGGATCTGAAGTCACCTCTGTGCTCCTGTGGTGCTGCTCCTCTGTACAGGAGACCTATGGTGGACACTCATCTGAGGGCCACTTCTTAATGGCCTTGTTCCCAGAATGCACCAGGCGGGGCTGGTGGTAGGAGGGAGGGCACCTGGCCTGAGCTCTGCCCCCACCATGCACTGTGTGCTCCCACTCAATCGCCTGTGTCCCCACCTATAAGGGGGGATAACACTGTTGTGGTTTGGATATGAGGTGTCCTCCAAAAGCTCCTGGAACTTTCCCAAATCCTGGGACTCATGGTACTGGCCTCGGTGTCCCAAGCTTGTCAAATCTGGAAGTCTGAGTGGCCAGCCACTGGTGACTCCAGCTAAGACGGTCTTACCCTTCCCTCGCTCACCTCAGGCCAGCTTTGCCAAAGTCAAAACAAAGAGCTTATCTGCACCACTGACAACTGAGAGAAAGGGGACTTCAAGGTGGAGTGTCAAACACTGGCCAGACAGTGGCTGTGCCCTGCCGGTTCACCCAGGTCCAGCCTTGGCAGCAGGCAGGTAGAGGGAGGGAAGGACCCCCTCTCTGAACGCAGAGCTGTGCGGGGACAGGGGCTGAGCCATGGTGACACTCAAGCTCACGCTGTGGCCCACATGCTCGTGCACCAGCAGGCTTCCTGGGCAGTTGCTGGCTGTCCTGGAGGCCCACTTCCCACACTTGGGGGCCTCCCATCAGCACCCGCGCCTCCCGAACAGCCACAGCTCCGAGGAGCTCCTTTCATCCTCGAGGGCCACGAGGTGGGGCATCTGGGCATGTGAACAAGGTGGGGCCAGGCAGGGAGGGCGCCAGACAGCCCCACGAGAGGGTCATCAGCCACGGGTCCCATGTGACCTCCTCAGGGTGCTCTGGGCGGGAGTAGCTCCGACTTGAAGGCCGGGAAAGCCTGAACAAGCCCTCTGCCTCGCCTGCTCTGGGCACCCTCTCGTTCAGGGGCACTCAGCCGCAGGCTGCATCCTCCTCCTCCTGTGAGCTGTGCAGTAGACACCTTGACATGTGGGCGGTGCTAGCAGGTGCCTAGGCACTCTTCGGGGACCTGAGGGCCACTGTGTTGCCACCACTGACCTTTCATTTGGGCCTGCACAAGAGTCCTATGGTGACTTTTGAAGTCAGAGGACAGAAAACTCCACCTCAGGTCATGCCAACACCACCATTTCATTCTTTTCCTTCTTACCTGTTTTTGGCACTGGGGATTGAACCCAGGGGCTCTGCCACCCAGCTACACCCCCAGCCCTCTTCATTTTTATTTTGAGACAGGGTCTAAGATGCTGAGGCTGGCCTCAACCTTCAATTCTGCCTCAGCCTCTTGAGTCTTAGAGGTTACAGGTGTGTGCCACCATGTCTGATAACACCATGTGTCCCATGAAGGGCAGGTGGCTCACACATGTGCAGGCCACTGATCACTCCACCTCTGACCTCCTCTCCCCACACTATAAGCCACCCTGCCTCTTATCCCATAAACACCCCGATCCCTATCCTCAGGAGACAGATCCGAGACTTGCTCTCCATCTCCACATTTGGCCACCTTGTGAATAGAACTCTTTCTCTTTGGCAAAATTCCCGGTTTCCATGACTGGCCTGGTCCTGTGACACAGTTGCTGTCCCTTCTGGAAGGCTTTTACACAGCCGCCTCTGACAGATTCGACCGAGGATTTCAACGCGAGGTCTGTCATCTGCCCGTGTCCCGGGAAGGGGTAGAGAGAACAGAGAGGAGGAGGAGGAGGCTGGACCCACCCCATCAGCCTCAGGGAGAGTGAGCAGATGCAGATGATGCTCCAGCCCGCCCCCACACCCTTACAGCCAGGCTGAAGCACCAGGGCTGACACGGTCACCTCACCGGGTGTAGAGGGCCTGCTCCCTGCACTCACCCAGCTCCTGGGGCATAGTCACGCTGACGGAAGGAATGGTGAGCTTCAGAAAAAGTGTCCCAGGATCTCCAACCAATGGCTGAGACTACAGTAGGTGACAAGTTCTGAGAGAAAATACCAGGAGTCCAGTGCCCTGAGGGCTCTCAGAGCTGGAGCAGTTGCAGCTGAGCAGGGCAGCATGCAGCAGGTGAGGGGCTGTAGGTGGCTAGCAGGGGCGGCAGGAGAAAGCAGTGGGAGGGCCTCACTCACCAGGCCTTAGCCATACTAGGTACCAGGCCCTGTGGACACCTGGGTACCCTCACACTTATCTCAGAGCTGTGTTGTGAGTGCCAGGGTCTCCCTGGAGGCCTAGAGGCCTGAAGCAATGGTGTCTCGGTCCTGGCCGGTCAAGAGTGGAGCTGGGTTTAACCTCAGAAACAGAGGACTCTGAAGCTCATGTCCCCTGAGCCACTTGACTGCAGGGACAGAGCAAATGGGAGGAGAAGAGGGAAAGGGCAAGAGAGACGGGAGAAGGCACAGGAGAGGAGGGAGCCGCAGCTGTGGAAGGTGCAGGAGAGCTCTGCCCGGAGCACACAGGCCAGCTCCTTTGCTGGACAGACGCGAGGCACCGCAGCCTCTCAGCACCCGCGGCCCCACTGCCTCTGTGCCCCCTGCTTCGTGGCAGCTGGGAGGTGGGCCAGGAGAAGGCATTGCTGGGTTCAGCTGGGGCAGGCTGTTCTCATGGGCAAAATGTCTGCCTCCTCGCTGACACTCGTCTGGCCAGGGCTGCCCACAGAGGCCCAGCAGGACCATAGGGGTGGCTGTGCAGGCTGGCTTGGTGGGACCTGTGCTCTGTCCCTTCTGGCCCTCCTGCTGTTCCTCCTTCCTGTCCTCCAGCTCCTGCCCACCCCTGGAATGCCTCAGGGTGATCTCTGTGGAGCTCTGCCACCCAGCAGTCAGGGGCTGTGGGGGGTCCCTCCCGCTCCAGACCTGTTTCCCACAAAGGAGAAAGATGGAACCAAGGGCTGTGTAGCCCCGAATCTCTACAATTCAGAAGGACGAAGAAGGAAATGTCAGATTGGTTACAGTGGCTCGTTGGAATCATAGGATTCTTCCTTGTTTGGATTTGTGCATGAGTAGCATGCACCACCTTTGGAATAAACAGATGCCAGAGTCCCTGTGGAGAACACTCTTCTGTGACCCTACCCCCTGGGAGGTGTGCATGCAGGTGGCAGGAACCACAGGCTTCCGTGGAAGGCCTTACGTTTGGCTGACAGCCCAGGTGGGCAGGTAAGATGTGGCACTGCTGACACCTCCTGAGAAGGACTCCTGCTGCCCACGCACATGGTCCAGGCTCTGGACACCAGCCCCCATCTCCTCTGGGACAGAGGGACAGGCTCAGTTTCTAGTTCATCTCTGTAGGAAAGCCATCCCTTGGCCTCCTGAGAAGAGGGAACCTGAGATCCCAGGAGTGTCAGAGACAAAAGATCCAGCACCTGCTTGGTGACAGTGATGCTTGATGGAATTTCTGGCTGGTGAACGGCATCCACCTGGTCTGAGCTGGGCAGAAGCCCAAGCACTCCTGAGGGTCCTGCCCTGGGCTCTTGCTTTCCCTCCATTTTGGACACAGCCCAGCTGCAGTCTCCCTTGTGGGTGTCAGTCCTCTAGCAAGGTGGTCAGTGGCTGCGAGCCCTGGCCCGGCCACTACCCTTATATGTGGTGCTGAGGATCGAACCCAGTGCCTCACGCATGCTAGGCAAGCGCTCTACCACTGAGCTACAGCCCCAGCTGCGGCCACTACCCTTAGAGTTGCCTGGCCAAGGCCACACAGGAATTGGCGGCGGAGTTGGGATGGGTACCCAGGAAGAACGTCCCCCAGCGGGGCTCTGCTCCCTGCAGCACACTGATGCTCCACTCTGCCAGACAAGCAGCCCCACCTCTGTCTAGGAAACCAAGGCAGCTACTGTCCCCACTTGTGGTACCTGGCTGCCATCCCAATCCCTGCCTTTGAGCTCGCTTAAGCAACTGAGTGTTCCAGTCTTTCTTGCCTAGTCCTCACTACATGGCTTAGGCTCACAGTGGCCCATAAGCCCCATGCAGGTCACCAGTGCCAGCTGATTTGTCGTCCATGGAACTCTAGCCACAGACTCTCATACCTCAGCCCCAGTCCTGGGCTGGGCAGTGACAACCCAGCTCCTTGACACCTGATGGGTGACACAGGGCGTAAGAGCTCAGACTGTAGAACACCTGCGGGGCAGAAGGCATCCCTGGCTGACGTGGAGATGTACTTCAGAGAGGCCCTTGCCCAGGGCACCTGGGAAGCAGTGCCCGTCTGTCTTCATAATTGTGCTCCAAAAGTGGCATGGCACAGAGGAAAGGCTCTCTTCTAACTCTGACAAGTAATGGTGTAAGGCCTGCTGCCCCCTGGGTGCCAGTGAGCAGCACCCCTCGCCTGGCTCCTGCACCCCCACTCCTTGAAAGGAAAGGTCCTGGTACCCAGGACAGGGCAGGGGCTTGCCAAGGTCACACCCACACCAGGGCAACATAGGGCCAGAACCCAGCCACGGGCAGCCAGGCTGGAGCGGCCCCACACAGGCATAGTCCCACTCAGGCTGCCGCCTCAGGGGAGCAGCTGCCCCTTTCCGAATAAGCACATTTTAGAACGTGACACAAATCTTGAAGTGAACCTCAAACAGAATCAACTGCGTTAACCATCTTTCACACCTTTATGGTCTATAAAGCATCTTTAGCATTCAGTGATGAACCTGCCCAGTCGTCCAGGGTAGGGCTCATTAGCCCTTCTTTCTAGGTAGGGAAACTGAGGCTTGGAATGGGTGAGCGGCTTCCCCAAGGTGGCTCATGTTTCCAGGCAGCCCAGCACCAGCAGAGCAGCCAGTAGGAGCCCAGGCCTCCCGATGCCCAGCCACCGGCGCAGCTTCTACTCCGCCACTCCTGCAAGGACCTCACTGTAAACCCTCAGCCGGCAGTGACAGATACTCATCCCAATGTCCAGCGCTCCGGCCCCCCAACCCCCACCCAGGAGCAGATGGGAGTAAAAGGAGAGGCCCAGGCAGCAGGGAGGAGAGGGAGGAGCTCCCGTCACCTACAGGTCACTCTGCAAAGCACGGTGCAGTCACAGTGGCAGAAGCAGAAACAGTGGAGGGTCCACTCCCTGCTGACCATTACGGGCAGGGCTCTACGGCGCAATCCGCACCTCTCGCATCCTGGCACTTACCTGTCCTTCCCCAGTGCCTGGCTGGTGCAGTGGTAACTGATACGCGGTCCAGCCGCCCAGCGGGCTTCACCACGTCAATCTTTAATGAAGCTCCCAGCTAACCTATCAGAACCCTCCTGTCCACCTGATTCCAGCAAACTCCAAGGTCCCAAGGCTATCTAGGCCCTATAGGCTCACCACAGGCCTCCCATGGTGGCTCTCCTCATGCCTGTGGCTGATGGGATGGAATCGGGTAGGTGTGCAGAAGGGAAATGAGGCTTCGAGCTTCTCTCCTGCCCTCCGCAGGCTTCCCTGGGCTCCCTTTTCTCACTGTCACATCTTCTCTTTCCTAACCCATTTCCGTCATTCTCACTTTCCTTTTCAGCCCGAGCAGCTTCCTGCACAAGATCACTCCTCCAGCCTCTCTGGAGGCCATTCTGCCCTACTGCCCTGGGCTCTGCCATGGCTGGACAGCACCACCCTGTGCCCAGTCATGCCATGGGCTTCAGTGCCGCTGTACCTGTGTCTTCTGTGTGGCAGGCTGTGTGTCCCCACGCCCCTGACTGGCCAAGCCCTGGTATGGGTAGAGCCAGGTTAAGTGGCTCTCCGCCCCATGACACTCCTCCCTCTCCTCAGGCAGGAGTTTGCATGGCCTCCTCCTCTTGTCTCCTGCGTCTCCGGTAGCACGCTCTATGTGGCCTGCGTCTGAGCTTGCTACTGACACTGTGAGCTTCCACTCCCTGTGGGGAGCTCTGCCCCGAGGCAGGGCCTGCCACAGACTGCGCGGGACATTCCCAAGTTCTCCTTGCGGGAATCTAAGTCAGCATCCTCTCACAAAAACAGCACCCATCTCCCCACTATTGCTCTCGGCCTCTGTTAGTTTCTATAAACGCTGTCTCTTGGGTGCATCTCCTCTGCTCTGTCTAGATCCAAGCCTCAGGTGCTCTTTTTTTTTTTGGTACTGGAGATCGAACTCAGGGGCACTCGATCACTGAGCCACATCCCCAGCCCTATTTTGTGTTTTATGTAGAGACAGGGTCTCACTGAGTTGCTTAGCACCTCGCCGTTGCTGAGGCTGGCTTTGAACTTGCGATTCTCCTGTCTCAGCCTCCCTAAGTGCTGGGATTACAGGCTTGAGCCACCGCGCCCGGCTCCTCAGGTGCTCTTGCTTGGGGGCTTTCTGATACCCCCAGCTGGTCTCTGCCACCTTGTCCCTTCAACCTGTGGTCACAGGGTAAACATGAGGAAGCACAGCTCCTCCCTGCTCCTCCTGAGCCAGGAGTGCTGTGGTGCCCCCTGGTTTGCACGAGAAATCTGGACTTTGGGATCGAGGCCTCCTAAACTCCCACTGCCTGGCCTAGGCCCCGCCTGCCTCCTCTGCTCTGAGCACACCGACTGGAAGCCACAGAGAACCGGATCTGAGTGCTGGCTCTCTTAGGCCCTCGCTGCCCTTTCTCGCAGCTCCAGGTGAAAGCTCAAGCCCTAGGACATTACAATGAAGCCCAGCCCCTAGGCCCGAGCCCACTCCAAGCCTCACCTACCCTCCTGCCACGTGCACACAGGACCGGCAGTGCTCCTGTGAGCGGTATCAGGTCCCGTGCTGCTGCATTGTTTGCCTCCTCTTTTTGGACTGCTCTTTTCTCCTCTCCAACTGGCAAACTTGTATACACCCTTAAGACCTCGACCAGGCATGCCTGGCCCAGGGTGCTCCAGAAGCTCTCACCACGGCCTGCCTCCGTGTCTCTGCTCCAGGCTCCCACAGGCCCTGTCCTTTCCTCTGTCTGGCACATGACACCCTAGATGGACAAGGCCCTTTCTCCACCTGGCTGGGAGCTTCATGAACACAGGGCCCATATCTTATTCACCCTTGTGAGCTAGTGTAAAGCCCAGAAGAGATGCTCAGTAATTCATCAAATACCACGTGCTGGGCCCAGGGACACAAGTGTGGACATTAACTGCTCCCCTAGAACTTGCAATCAGGAGAGGAGAGATTGCAACAAGAAAACACATAACACAAGAAGAAAAAGGCCAGCGTGAAAGAATCGGGGTGGCACATGTGGGCCTACCTAACATGGCTACCTCTCTATTAGGTGGTATTTAAGCAGAGATGCAGTGGAGGTGAGGGAAGGGGTATGAAGTGTTTGGAGGAAAGACCATGCTAGGCAGAAGGGACACCAAGTGTATGGTCCCTGAGTCAGGGGCTTGCTTGGCACGTTTGGGGAACGGTGAGGAGGCCTGGTGAGGTGGGCAAGGTAGGGTGAGGAGGGCAAGATAGGATGAGGAGGAAGCCAGCCCAGAAGGACAGCCAGCTAGAAATGGTCACTACACCTGTCTTTCCAGCTACATGGGGGCTGAGGCAGGAGGATGGTAAGTTTGAGACTAGCCTGGGCAACTTAGGGAAATCCTGTCTCAAAAAGTAAATGAGTAAGTAAAATAAATAAGTGAATAAGTAAGTACCTGGCTGGGATGTAGCTTGGTGGTAGAGTGCTTGCCTAGCATGTGCGAGGTCCTGGGTTCAATCCCAGCACCACACATACACACAAAGTGGAAGAAAGCCAGCCAGTCAGCCAGCCAGGGCAGCACAGGTAGGGCCCTGCAGGCTTCAGCATGGATTCACTCTGAGTAATTCTGAAGCTGCAGGAGCTCTGAGCAAGGCCCGAGTTAGCCAAGAGCTGAAAAGTATCTGCGGGCTGCGTGGAGGAGAGGCGGGAGGGGGCAGGCTCTGGGCAGGCAGGTGGGGTAGGTGGCTGCTGCAAGGACCCACTTGTCTGTGGAGGCAGGCAGGCCTCCTGCCCACACCTGTCCACTTTAGAAACTGAAAGCTGCATTCCACTGGCAGCGACTGGTTTCTGGGCCTGGGGACAGTTACCTACTGATGTGAGCTGGCTCTCATGCTATATGAGCTAAAGTAGACAGAGGCTACCCATGAAATTTTCTTTGTTTTTTCCTTAATCCTTTTTCCTTTCCTTTCATACAGGGCCTCATTAAGTTTCCTAGGCCTGGCTCTGAACTTATGATTCTCTTGCCTTGGTTTCCTGAGTGGCTGGGATTACAGATGAGCATCACTATGCCCCGCTCATGAAATTATCATTCTTAGAAAAGAGACTATATATTACATGAGAAAATAAAAAATGAACATTAGTGAATTCTTCACTGACTTTAGAAGACATAGGCATCTGCCTCTAAAAATGGGCTTGGTTAGATTTCTCAACAATTAAGGGCTATGGCTTGGATGTACAGGCTGGCAGCCTGGTCCTGGACTAGGAACTAAGACACTTGAGCTCTAGGCTGCCTGGGGGCTCTCACTAGTGTGACCCCAGGAAAGTCACTTAGCTGCTATGAGCCTCCTAAAGTCCCCGGACAATCTCAGGGGATGCTGTGAAAACCCAGGGAGCCCAGGCCACACAAAGGGCATGGAGAGAGGGCTTGCTTCTTTCCATAGGGAGTTGTGACTTAGCCCTGGGGTGTCACTCCAGAGGTGTGCTGGGGGCAAGAGCCCGGGACAGTGTCTTGGGACTAGGGTCTTCAGGAACAACACAGCCTGCCTTCTCAGGTGCTTCATAGCATATAGGTCACATCCCAGCTATCTTATCATGATAGCTCTGAGGTGGTTAGATGACCACATAAAAGATGAGGAAACCACAGCCCATCCAGCCCTCACAGCTGCTCCATGTGACAGCCAGGGATGGCATGGACGCCTGCCTACAGACTGTGCTTCCAGTCACTTGTGCTGACCACAGGTGGCTGGCCCTAGCTGGCTCTCATCTACCTTCCCAGAAGCCTCCCACAGGGTGCACCAGGCAGGCACCGGTGTGGCTGTGCTCCTCAATGGCCCTGACTGGGCATGGTAGTGCAGGCTGTACCTATGGAAGACCTTTTGAGAAGCCTGGAGGCAATTTTGCCATTAGGGACAGGGAGATAACCCTGGGGCTGGCGGAAGGACAGGAGGTAGCCTTTCCTCTCTAGGACCTAAACTGCAATTGAGTGGACAGCCCCTGAAAGGATGACAGTGGCTAGAGGGGAATGTGCAGAATTAGGGCTCCACAAGGGACACGTCACACTGCCCAGTGCAGAGGGAACCTCACAGGCCAGGCACAGACACAACTCAGACCTGGATTTGAACAGACTGCCCAGGTCTGCACATTCTGCCATGCTGCTGGTCAGATCTCACCAGCGACCCCAGTCTCACAGGCCAGGCCCACTGCCCTCAGGGCACACCCAGCTACTCTGCCACAGTACGCCACCCGGCTCTGCTGTGTGAGCTGAAGTTGACAGTTACCTATGCAGATGGTTTTAATGAGGGACTTGATTGTTAAAGTAACTTTCAGTGACAAAGAACTTTTACAAACACAGTCTCCTGCTGTCCTCATGACACCTCTGTGACCCATTCTAAGATGGAGAAATGCCTGCCCCAGGGAACACCCTCAGCATGCTGGTGCCCGAACCCAGACCTGTCCAAGGCCGCGTGGGATGCTCCTTCTGCAGCACGCACCTCAGGGTGCATTCCTCCATGCAGCTGGCGGGAAGGTGGCCCTTGGTTTGGGGCGTTGCTTAGCAGGCCAAGGTGACGGGTGCGATGTCTGTGTGAGACAATTCCATTGACCATGTCCCTCAATCACAGATAGCACCCCTCACCTTGAGCCCAGTTTCACAGGCAGTGGTGCTGTTGGTCCAGGAACTTCCTCTTGTCTGCAGAGCTGGGTGTGGGTCAGGTGGTCTGGGTCTGTGCCCAGGACACAAGAGGAACAGGTGAGTCCACTCACTCATGCGCCTTTCCTGCCGGCACACCATTCTCTCTCTAGGATGCAGGACACAGGCGGGAAAGCAAGGCATCTGCCCCGAGGAGCTCACAGTCTAGCCCAGCCAAGGGTCCAAGACAACAGAACAGCAGCGGTGTTCTCTTCAGCTCACAGCTGAGGAGGGCACCCAGCAGCAATGCTAAGGAGGAGCACAGGCCACCAGCACACAGGCCAGGGACCTGCCAGGGCAGTGGCCTGAGAGATGAGAGCACTGCTGTCCCAAGGCAAGCAGAAGACTAAGACCAGACCCCGACCTCAGACCAGCTTCTTCCCTCTGACTGGGTAAGCTCCTGGAGGGCTGGATTTCCCAGGAGCCCAGACACTGCCAGAGCAGGCATCTTCCTTACCCAGGGGGTCTGGGCCAAGCTGCTGCTATTGCTAGTTATACCACAGGTCACATCTGTGCTGTGCCGTGTGCCCTAGAATCTTCTGTACACATCTTCTCCTTGCCTCTCCCCCTTCACAGATGAGGAAACTGAGGCCCGGGAAAGGGCAGGGATTTGCCCACATCCCTACCATGTACCTAAGCAGTACAGCCAGGCCAAGCCCTGGTCTCCTCCTTTCCTTCAGCACTTTGGCCTCTGGGTCCCCAAAGCAGATGGCAGCTCAGTGGGCACCACAGAGAAGGGCCGCTAACCTGGTCAAGACTAGAGGACAATTGGCATTCCACGTCCTAGGGAGGACACTGAGGCATCTGACCTGAGGGAGGTCACATAGCCAGGGAATGGTGGGGCCAGGACTAGGGCCAGGCCTCCTGAGTCTCAGCCCAGGAAAATAGAACCTGGAGTCTCTGTGGGGGGCTGCTGAGTTCCAGAAGGGGCAACTGCCAGGCAGTTCAGGGCAGACCTCCTGGTCGGCAGCCTTGCATCTCCCCTGCACTCGTGCTGAGAGGCAGAGGGAATGAGACTGCACAAACCTGCCACCTACAGGACCAGCAGGCTGGGGACTGACACCAAAGAGGTGCCTGCAGGAAGCACACTAAGCGTCTTGGTGCAATGAATGTGCAGAGGCCGTGGGTGCTGGCCATGCTGCCCCATAGAGGCAGCGATGTGGACTTGGTATGGACCGGGGATGGCAGCAGCCGGGCTCTCTGCAACACATGGCCCTCCAAAGCCTTTGGTGAGGCCAGCGGCCCTCGCTTCCTCTCCTGCAACCAGGGAGGCCGCTCCAAGGTCCACACCCGGAGGTCCTTCCCACTCTTACATGTGCCTGTCAGTGTAGCTCACAGGGACTGGACTGCATGATAGAGGCCATGCTTCTTTTTCAAGTCCCTGCAGTGACTCGTTCCAGGAACCCTTTCTCTAGCAGGTGACCAGACTTCTGCTTAACAGAGATCATGGTATTGCTGTTGTGATTAGTGTTTTCAAGGCCTAACTGGCTCATCCTCATGATGGTGGAGGCTTTGCCAGGGGCATAAATAGCTGCCCGTGAACAGGGAAACACACGGGTGAGGATGGAAGGGGTAGGCTTGGAGGACTCACTGGGCAGGGGACGTCCACCCAGGGGGAGTGTGGAGAGCAGCAGATTCCCAAGGGTGTCCACTAGGGAACCAGTGGACCAGCCAGCTTCACCTGTAGGGAGGCAAGACCCATGAGATAACTCAAGCTTCAAGACGGTGTTTTCCACATTAATAACCAAGTGGTCAAACATGAGACAAGGAGCAGCCAGAGTGGCAATGCAAAGGGGTGGCCGAGGGGGTGGCAGGGAGGAGGGAGACCTGAACAGAAGCCACCATGTACCGCAACGTCCTCTGGGCTGCTGGACGCACAGGCAGCCAGCCCTGCCCTCCTCCCCAGCCCAGCACCTCCTGGAATGGTCACGGTGGGTTTTAAAGCTGTGCGTATTGAGAAGTCATGGTGTTGGGAAGGGGCTGAGCACTGCCTGGGGATGCTCACCCTGGAGACGCGGTGCTGTTGCTACGGGGTAGGGGACAGCACACAGGAGTCCAGGAACCTCCTCAGTACAAGCACACACACGCACGCACACGTGCATTCACGCGCACACACATGCACACACAGTGGCTGCATGCAGGGCACCTGACTCCAGGCTTGCAGGAACATGGAGAAGGCGCGCATGTGATTCCCGTCCTCAGGGGCATATCTTCATGTACTGGCCACCCTGCAGCTCAGGTTGGGTGCTGTGAGTGTGCAGTGCTGTGATGAGTGCTGGGGTCCGGTGCTGCACAGGTCAGCCAGGCCGTGACATTACCAGGTGGCAGGAGCAGGGAAAAGGGTGCCTTACCCTGCCCTGGGCAGGGGCAAGGGCCACAGAAGTCTTCCCGGCCACAGACGCCCAGTGAGAGTAAAGTAAGTGCCCAAGAAAGAAAGACGGAGACAGACAAAGAGAGGTGGACAGGCAGTTAAGGGAGGCACAGGGAGGTCCTGGGGCCTGGGAGACGTGTCCAGGCAGGGAACGCCACGCTGGGCCGCGGGGCTGGGAATGCTGACGAGCAGAGGTGGCGAGAAAGTATGCCGGGAGGGGCCTGAAGAAGCCTGGCACCGGCCCTGCTGGCTCTGCCTTTTCTTTTCTTGACTCGGCTCGGCTGTGTGGCCTCACCTCGCGGCCTGCGTGGCTTCAGTGGGAACACATGGGCCTGCACACACACGCTCACACACAAGCATGTCATCAGAAGGCTTCTGTGGGAACTTCTAGACACTTTTGGTATGAAAAAAAAAAATTCTCTGGGAATTTTCAATCCCCTTAGAATCCTGCCTCTTCGACTCTTGTCCATTTTTTACAGTAGGAAACAGCGGGGCCATGGGGGCTGGATCGGCAGGCAACAGAGACACTTGGCTAGCACTGTTCTCTAAGGAGAAGAGAGGCGTGGGCGGGGCCTCCCCTCTGAGCCATGGGGGGGTGTTTTCCAGGTCTTTCAGCTCCTGGGCACCTGCCTCCGTGCTGTGCTGCACGCTATCTCTCTCAGAAGCCAGAGGCAGAGCAGCAAGGCACCCCTCTTGGCCTGCCAACACATGTCCAGATGCTGAACACTGAACGAGCAAGAAGCTCTCCTCCAGTGAAAGGAGAGCAGGGCATGCGGAAGGATGGACACTAGTATCTTTCTTGTGAGGCTATGTGGACGAGCACAGCTAGCAATAACGCCACCTCCAAGTAGACCAGGTAGACGACTTCACTGCAGCTTGGTGACAGAGGCAAATTCATCCCTGTCCATGCCACAGAGGTCTGCTCTGCCTCTACTCATTTGCTAAAGGGAATACGAGATCTGTTACTGCAGGTGGCGCAGGCTCTGGAGTGGGCCACAGTGCAGAGGAGAGCGCAGCTGCAGGAGGCGGCTCTCCTCATGGCTGCCCGGGCAAGGCTGCTGCTGAGAACTATGGAAACGCCCACCCTCACTAGTGAACACAAGACCAAACCAAAGGAGCTGGTTTGTGGCTCAGTGGTACAGCACTTGCCTAGCATGTGTGAGGTACTAGGTTCAATCCTCAGCACCACATTAAAAAAAAAATAAAGATACTGTGTTCATCTACAACTTTAAAAAAAAGAAATCCTTTCCCTTTCTCATGTGTACCAAGATTGATGGGAGGAGTAATGCCCAGTGCTGTGAACGCTGCAGGCAAGTGTCCCCTGTGCTGCACAGAACTTAAACTAGGACACTCATTCTGGAAGGCACTTGGTAGAGCATTGAAAGTATATATGTTGCCTGACTCTGAAACATTCCCCAGGACATAAGTGAGCAAGTGTGCAAAGAGACAGCTACAGGAATGCCCTCTGCCACAGGAATGCAATAGTGAATCACAGGGACAGCCAACATGTTTGAAAGCAGAAGGTCCAGTCAGGGGTCCAATCAGGGGCCATGGTGTGCACGTGTAGTTCCAGCTCCTTGGGAGGCTGAGGCAGGAGAAGTGCTTGAGCCCAGAGTTTGAGACCAGAGCTTGATGCCAGCCTAGGCAAGATAGTCTCAAGAAGGAAGGAAAAAAAAAAAAAACAAAGTCAAAGGTTGCTAATATCACATGCGTCTCTGCATGGTATTCCATAAAGCCCCCTGACTGCACAGAGGGTGGGCCCACACTCCTTGGCACAGAACCACAGGCCTAGGAGCCCTGTTCCTCTGCCCTTAGCATAGTACTCTGACACTTGTGCATGGGCTTCTGTGGATACTGGGTGTGTGTTCTCCAATTTAATTCAATTCTGACACAGACCAGAGTCTGCGCAAACCCCAGGGTCATGGGTTCGGTCCCATAGGACTGGCCCCCATTAGAGACTGACTCCAGGTTGTAGGCCCCCAGGCTACTTTGGTTTAGGTGGGCTCCTACACCCTCCTCAGGTTTGACAGTTTGCTACAACAACTCACAAAACCCAGGGAGACCTCTAGTTATTAAAAGGGTGCAGATGAATGGCCAGGTGAGGAGGTACAGAGAGTGAGGTCAGAAGACCCTGAGAACAGGGCTTCTGTCCCTAGGGCATGGGTGCCTCATCCTCCCAGCACTCAGAAATGCTCATCATCTCGTAAGCTATCTGGACCCTCTGCTTGGGGTTTCTAGGAGGTCCCTCAGGTAGGCATGATTGATAACATATCCGCAGTGAGTGTTTGGCCCAGTCTCCAGGCTTTCTTCCTTCCTTGAGGCCATGGGGTGGGGTGGAAAGTTCTACTTGTCATGGCTGGCTTCCTGAAGCAATCTAGGCTTCCAGCCACCAGCACCTCATTAACTTACAAAACACACATTCACTCCAGAAACTCCAAGGGTCTTAGGAGCTCTTGGGTCAGGAAGAGGGGGCTAAGATCACATTGTGACAAAGGATGCTTCGGTCACTCCTGCCACCCAGGAACTTAGGGGACTTTCAGTAGCCCTGTGCCAGGCAGGGGCCCAATCTGCATCTCATCAGGTTTCAGCAGGTTGTAGGACAGTGTGGGTAGACCATGCTGGGGGAATTGCCACTCAATCCCGTAGGAAGGGGCCTGGGGCAAAGCACCAGTGTAGCTCTGGGCTACAGGGTTATAGGTAATTCCCCCTTTTCTTATCCCTAGGTGACCAAAGACTGGTTCACTCGGTGGCTGAAGAGGGATTCTGCTCCTGGGAGGTGGCTGGTCCCTCAGGAAGTCAGGAAGAGCCTCCTGCTCCAGACTCCTCACAGGGCTATAGCTGCCTCAGCAATGGTTGTGCTGGCAGTGTCTGCGGTGGAACTAGCGTCCACTCAGCCTGGACCATGGACACCAAGCCATGATCAGGGCAGGAAGGACCTGAGGAGGTCTAGGTTAAGCCCAAATCTGCCCTTTCAAAGATGTCGCCATCTAAGGCTCACAGAAAGGTGACCTGTTGCAGGTCGCACCATGTGTTAGCTGTCATTCAAAAGCACACAAAAGAGCAGTCTCTCTGAGGCTCCCAGACCATGAGCTGACGCCTGAGAAGAGAACAAACTGTAGGCAGGGAGGGAACCTGAGCTGGGCGGCTTACCCAGGCGAAGTCATGCTCCCAGATGCCATGCGGGGCAGAGGAAGTCTGAGGGAGGAGCTTTCTGGAGTTGGTATCAGTGGTTCAACAACGGATGACTAGGCAGGTCACTTGCCTTGAAGCCAGCGAGGGGCTGCCATGAGTCAGGCTCACTGTGTCACCCGAGCCCTGATCCTCAAGGTGAGGAGACTGCCAGGGGCTGGGGCCACGGCTCAGGAGCAGGAGCAGCAGCAGGAGTTGGAGCTGGTGGTCTCCCCCTGACCATGGAGGCAGCACGGGTACAAGGAAGCAGGGGATTTCAGACAAAGCCCTAACCTTCAGTCCCACTAACCATTTTGGCATACACATCCCTGTTTGGGACCCCAGGACCCCAACTGAATAAGTGTGTCACAGAAGTGCGCCTGACCACTCACTGGAAATGCAAGCCAAGTAGGAAGTGCTTCAGAGTCTAAGGAAGTACTTCCTCAGCCCAAGAAGGACCACAGGGCTGCTGGGCTGACCTCCCGAGGCCACGTGGTTGGTGGGAGTCTGTCCTTAAGAGTGGGGAAGGGACACATGGACAAGTAGACCGGCAGAAACAAAACGCAGGCTGTGGGGGAAGAGCTGGCGCCCCACTGCTGTCATCACCCCTCATCTTCCACCAGGCTGACAGGCCCCGAGTCCCCCCTGCGCCTGCGCCCCATCCATGCCTGTCATGCCTTGCCTTGTCACATGGCACCCAGGAGGGCTGGGTTGCCTGGTCTATGGTCACACTCTGTGGAGTGGACCCGCTGTGGACCCACATGGCTGCCACCTCAGCTAGGCTGCAGCAGCGCTCTACCCACGGCCCGGAGCCAATACCGTGAGCAGCTCCTTCCCACTCACTCAGGAGAGAGCGCTCCTCGTCCCAGACGCTTTCCATGTCCATCTTTGCAGTAAAGGCCCCAGGAAGCCGGGTGCGGTGGCACAAGCCTGTAATCCCAGCACTTTGGGAGGCTGAGACAGGAGAATCGCGAGTTCAAAGCCAGCCTCAGCAACAGGGAGGCGCTAAGCGACTCAGTGAGACCCTGTCTCTACATAAAACACAAAATAGGGCTGGGGATGTGGCTCAGTGGTCGAGTGCCCCTGAGTTCAATCTCCAGTACCAAAAAAGAAAAAAAAAAAGTCCCCAGGAAGCCAGGAATCGAGGGTCTCCAGCATGGAGGCGTTCCTGTGCACAGAGCTGCCTGAGACCACGAGACTCTGCGATTGCTCCTATACTGCTTCTCTCCACCAGGGAGGTGGACCACAGGGTCCTCCACTGCCATCTATCTGGTCTGTTTCTTTTTTTACTGGATAAATTAGTTTCCCCAGGTTGGGCCTGAAGCTGAAAAACTCACTGCCATAGGAAGATAGATTCTGTAGTCACTAAGTAAAAAAAATCAGAAAAACAGATCTTTCCAGGGTCAAATGTCTGAGTATTTCTTCCATGCAGAAGTTAAGCAGCAAAAATATGACTTTGTTGTACCCATTCCTACTCCAGAATAATGTTAGGCCTCCTGCCGGCAGTGGGTTCACTGTGGAGAGGCAGAAAGGAACCAAGGGGAGCACACAGAAGAGCCACGTCAGCACACAGTAAACCACATGAACGAGGGAGCTGTGGGTTGGAGTTCCAGCTAACGCTGTGGCTGTGGGGTACAGGGACGTCACTGCCCTTTCTGCGCCTTGGCCTCCTAGTCTGGAGAACGGTGTTATCAGGGCATCATCCTGCTGCAGGCCAAGAGCACCAAACTCAGAGAGCCATAGTCCAGAGGCAGCTGAGGAGCGGCCCTGGAAGGCCTCAGGAGCCAGACATCTGCCTGAATGAGATGCCACGGGGCAGGGAGAGGCGTTGTGTGTGTGAGGGGCCCAGGGCCCTGTCCATGACTTTGGAAAGTGGGACTCAAGTCCCCCTGTTACAAATAACTGCATGATCCTACAGATCTGTACACCAAATGCTCATATGACGCCCAAACCACAACAGCTCTGCCAACTGTGTGGAGGGGGACTTTGTTCTGTCTCAGCAGGGAAAAAGGTGCTTGGAACACTTTCCACCAGGCTAGGCAGCGGGTCCTGGGGTACACATGTGTAAAAGCCCCTAGAACTGCATGCATTGGACTGAGCATGATCCTGTAGGCAGGTTTATAGTCCACTGAAGAAAAGTTGAATCCCGGTAGGTCCCAGGATCTCCGATCTGTTCAAAGGAGGCTACAGCCAGCCGAACCAGAATGGACAACTGGACTCCTCAAGAAGGTTTCCAGGCAAGCCAACCAAACATATATTCCAAACCAGACTCAGCTCCATCCTGCCCCAGCAAACGTTCGTTCAATCCACAGCCTAGGTCTGCACCTGACTGGTACACCTGACCCACTATCTGACATTGCTAATGACATCCTCCTGCTGGGCCATGACCCTTACCTGGAAACAAGGGCAGGATTAACTGATTCACTTATCATGCACTCAATTCAATAAAATGATTAGTAGTTTTTATTTAATTTAAGCACTTGTTTTGAAAGAAGAATCTGACTAAGCCCCTTTTTGGCCCCTTAATGTATCTATATATACAGAGAAAACAGCTTCCATACCCTGGGGCAGGGAGGTAAGTTCAGATCAGAAACTTTAAACTCAGCTCACTCCACCACAAAGCTCGAGGCTCTTGGGTGGAAAAAAAGACAGTCTCATAAACATTTTTGTGGTGCCTACGATGCTTTAGGCTTTGTGCCCGTTACTCAACACCGCTGTAGCTGGGAACCTCCTTACTGAACATTCCAGGTTCTAGGCAGAAAACCTGTAGACTTCTGGGGCCTGCCTTGACAGGGAAAGCACGCCATAAACACCTGCTTTGTGAGCAACCCCCAGAGGCATGCCCAAGACATGGCCTTCATTAAGCTATAAAACTTGCCAGGGTTTAAACTGGCCCGAGAGATATTAAGTGCCAGGAGCACCACGTTTCCCCACTTCCCTCAGTTCTGGTATCAGCAGCAGCAAAAATGAAAGACACTAATGCCAATAGTACTATCACTGAGTGATAAAGTGTGCCAGGTGGCTGCTAAGCATTCACCTTTTAGCTCGTTTACATGTAAGACAACCCTATCTGTCCCTGTTTTACAGATAGGGACACTTAGGCACAGAATACCAAGTAAGCTGCCCTGGGTTTCCTTAGAAAGCATGTGGCAGAGCCAGGACTCAGCTCTAGAGGTAAGATCCTAGGGCCCTGTCGAGGCAATCGCAATGTCTGACAGAGGCCTCAGCCCTCCCTCTGAAGCTCCCGTCACGTGTCCAGTGAAAGCCACACGCGGTCTTGCATCCTTGCTCTAACGTCTGTGTGCCAGCTTTGTTCTCACCATCCGGGCCAGGCCCTGAGCCTGTGCTGTCCTGCAGGGGTGCAGGGCCATTCTCGGCGCAGGTCCTGCCCTCCCAGTTTCCTAGCATCCTCTTCCCTACCTGCACCAGGTCCCAGGTGTGCTGTGCTTCCTCAGTCCCTCCTCTGCCTGAGACGCCCCCATGCACCTGCTTGGAGAAGTCCTGAGCCCTCACCACTCCAGCCTAGAAGTCACCACTGCTGTCGAAGCCTCCCGTGGCGACTCACATGGGAAGGGTCACCTGCTGCTGTTCCTCTGTTCCCCAAGTGCCCTGCATGTGGCTTTATTCTAGCACGTACTGCAATTACAGGTTCATGAACCTGTCTGCCCCGGAACACCTGGGGAGGTGCCTTGAGGGAGGACTTCTTATCTCTTCTGCCCAGTTTCTTGCATTTAGTAAGTATTTAGTGAACATTTGTTAAACATATGGATAATTGAATTCAGGAATAAATTGTTGATTGTTCCCTCCCATTCCTGCCAAAGATGTGCTCAGAATATGGAGGTAGGATGGCCAACATAAAACAGATCTGGACATGCAGCTTTAGGAGCACATCAGTACCAGCATGTATCTCACAGATGGCAAAAAGATACATGCACATCTGTAATCCCAGCAGCTCAGGAGGCTGGGGCAGGAGGAGTACAAGTTCAAGGCCAGCCTCAGCAACTTAGCAAGACCTCAAGCAACTTAGTGAGACCCTGTCTTAAAAAATATATATAAAAAGGGCTGGGGATGTGGCTCAGTGGGTTCAACTCCCAGCATTCCTCCCTACTCCAATACCCTCTCATTCTTCCCTTATTCATATAGTTAGTATCTTCCCACACTAGAGTCAGGCAGCAAGTTTCTCTGAAGACTCACGTAATGTTATTCCATGCAGTAGCAGTGCCAGGTTCAGGGAGGACAAGAAAGGTCTCAGCACCAGGCTGAGGCAGAGCCCCGCTTACCTCCCTCCTGGGAATTCATGATGTTCAGGGCAAACAGCATGGCGTTGGAGAACGTGGTTGCCTCTTCCTTACTTGCGAAGTTCAAGCCGTAGACCTGGCGGGCGTCACGCCACTGGTGGAAGGTCGGCGTTGCCTGATTGTACTTCAGCCCTTTGACGATGGAGTAATTGATCACAACCTGGGGAGGAAAGAGACATGTGTTGAAAATGACATGCGAATGAGCTGGCAGGAGCTGTGGGGTGCAAGGAGGCCGTGTCCCCAGACACAGGGCACGGGAGGGGTGTGACCAGGCACATGTCAGGCCAGGTCTATAGCACAGTGAGGGCTGAGCAACTCTGTTCCATGTAACACTGAAGCTGGGTTGCTGCCAGCTCCAGATGCCAGGCCTGGCTGATCAGGCCCCTGGGTCTCTCAGCCTCTGCCCTTCAGTGGTGCCACACAAGGTGCATGCCACACCTCTCTGGGGCCCAGTTTTTCCAGTTACAAAGTGGGGACAATGACCTCGGCTTTACTGCTCCTGTGGGGGTGGTCTGAGGATCACACTGTGCTGGGTATGTTATCCATGCCTTATTTGTGTCTTCTAGACATAGAGCTCCTCACAGGCACCTGTCTTCTGTAATTCATATTTCTCTTCTCACAGCCCCCTGCCTACTGTCTGGTACTTAGAAAGCATTGATGAGTCACTAGTTAAAAGGACACTTTGGGAGAGTGAATGCAGTGCACAGAAATACAGCATCGCTAATGTACTTATTACTCATCAATTAGTACGCATCAACTGACTGCCGGGAGCAATGGCAGGGCCGGCAGGGAGAGACGTGGAGGAGACAGACAAGCCAGACCCGCAGGGCTAGCAGCAAAGACTGCCGGTGAACTGTCTGCCTCCTAAGCTTCTGATTCTTAGACACTTGGAAGAGAAGTATTTCAAGTACTTCAGGACTCTGTTTAGTAAGAGGCACTTGTGAAGGCCATGGAGGCTGGAGAAGACACTGGGCTGGAGCTGCAGTGGTCTCCTGACCCTCTAGCTCATAGTCACATGGCCTAACACAATGGAACTTCCTAGTTACCAGTTTTCTGGTCTGTAAGATGGGAAGAATATGATAGAGCTGTGGTATAGTGCCCTCATGATGTTCTTTTTTTTAAAAAAAATTATTCTACTTAGGTATACCTGATAGCGGAATGCATTTTGATTCATTGTACACAGATGGAGCACAACTTTTCATTTCTCTGGTTGTATGTGATGTAGAATCACATCATATATGCAGTCATACATGAAGCTAGGGCTATGATGTCCATCTCATTCCACCATCTTTACTGTCCCCATGCCCCTCCCTTTGCCTCCCCTTTGCCCAAAGTTCCTCCATTCTTCCCGTGTCCTCTCCCCCATTATGGATCAGCATCCACTTATTAGAGAGAACATTCGGCATTTGTTTTTTTGGGATTGGCTTACTTAGCTTAGCATGATATCCTCCAACTCCACCCATTTACCTGCAAATGCCATAATTTTATTCTCCTTTATTGCTCAGTAATATTCCATTGTGTATATTACATACCACAGTTTCTTTATCCATTCATCTATTGAAGGGCATCTAGGTTGGTTCCACAGTTTAGCTATTGTGAATTGATCTGCTATGAACATTGAAGTGGCTGCATCACTGTAGTGTGCTGTTTTTAAGTCCTTTGGATATAGACTGAGGAGTGGCATAGCTGGGTCAAATGGTGGTTCCATTCCAAGTTTTCTAAGGCATCTCCATACTGCTTTCCAGATTGGTTGCACCAATTTGCAGTCCCACCAGCAATGTCTGAGTGTGCCTTTCCCTCCACATCTTTGCCAACACTTACTGTTGTTTGTATTCTTGATAACTGCCATTCTGACTGGTGTGAGATGAAATCTTAGTTTTGATTTGCATCTCTCTAATTGCTATAGATGTTGAACATTTTTTCATATGTCTGTTGATCAATTGTATATCTTCTGAGAAATGTCTGTTCAGCTCCTGAGCCCATTTGTTGATTGGGTTGTTTGTTTTTTTGGTCTTAAGTTTTTTGAGTTCTTTATATATCCTGGAGATTAGTGCTCTATCAGATATGCATGTGGCAAAAATTTGCTCCCAGAATATAGGCTCTCTGTTCACCTCATTGATTGTTTCTTTTGCTGAGAAGAAGCTTTTTAGTTTGAATCCATCCCATTTATTGATTCTTGATTTTACTTCTTGTGCTATAGGAGTCTTTTTAAGGAAGTAAGGTCCTAAGCCGACATGATGAAGATTTGAGCTTACTTTTTCTTCTATTTGGCATAGGGTCTCTGGTCTAATTCCCAGGTCCTTGATCCACTTTGAGTTGAACTTTGTACATGGTGAGAGATAGGGGTTTTTTGCTGCATATGGATTTCCAGTTTTCCCAGCACCATTTGTTGAAGAGGCTATCTTTTCTCCAATGTACGTTTTTGGCACCTTTGTCTAGTATAACTGTGTTTAAGTGGGTTTGTCTCTGAGTCTTCTATTCTGTACCATTGGTCTACATGTCTATTTTGGTGCTAGTACCATGCCTTTTTTGTTACTATAGCTTTGTAGTATAGTTTAAGGTACTGTGATTTGTAGTATAGTCTGGTATTGTGATGCCTCCTGCTTCACTCTTCTTGCTAGGGATTGCTTTGGCTATTCTGGGTCTCTTATTCTTCCAAATGAATTTCATGATTGCCCTTTCTTTTTTTAAAAAAATCTTTATTTTGTTTATTTATTTATTTTTATGTGGTGCTGAGGATCAAATCCAGTGCCTCACATGTGTGAGACAAGCGCTCTACCACTGAGCCACAATCCCAGGCCTGCCTTTTCTATTTCTATAATGAATGACATTGGGATTTTAATTGGAATCGTATTGAATCTATATAGTGCTTTGGTTAGTATGGCCATTTTGACAATATTGATTCTGCCTATCCAGGAGCATGGGAGATTTTTCCATCTTTTAAGGTCTTGCTCAATTTCTCTCTTAAGTGTCCTGTAGTTTCATTGTAGAAGTCTTTCACCTCTTTTGTTAAATTGATTCCCAAGTATTTTATTTTTTTGAGGCTATTGTGAATGAGGTAGTTTTTCTAATTTCTCTTTCAGAGGATTCATCACTGATGTATAGAAATGCAATTGATTTATGGGTGTTTATTTTATATCCTGCTACTTTGCTGAATTCATTTATTAATTCTAGAAGTTTTCTGGTGGAATTTTTTTGGATCCTCTGAGAATAGAATCATGTCATTGGCAAATAACCATAGTTTGAGTTCTTCTTTTCCTATTTGTATCCCTTTAATTTCTTTCGTTTATCTAATTGCTCTGGCTAGTGTTTCAAGGACTATGTTGAATAGCAGTGGTGAAAGAGGGCATTCCTATCTTGTTCCCATTTTTAAAGGGAATGTTTCCAATTTTTCTCCATTTAGGGTGATGTTGGCTTTGGGTTTAGCATAAATAGTTTCTACAAAGTTGAGGTATGTTCCTACTATGCTTAGTTTTTCTAGTGTTTTGAGCATGAAAGGGTGCTGTATTTTGTCAAATGCTTTCTCTATATCAATTAATAAAATCATTCTTATCTTTAAGTCTATTGATGTGATGAATTACATTTATTGATTTCTGTATGTTGAACCAACCTTGCATATGTGGAATGAATCTCACTTGATCATGGTGCACAATTTTTTAAATATGTTTTTTTTTTTGGTACTGGGGATTGAACTCAGGGACACTCAACCACTAAGCCACATCCCCAGCCCTATTTTGTGTTTTATGTAGAGACAGGGTCTCACTGAGTTGCTTAGTGCCTCACCATTACTGAGGCTGGCTTTGAACTCACGATTCTCCTGTCTCAGCCTCCCAAAGTGCGGGGATTACAGGCATGCGCCACCGCGCCTGGCTCCTTAAATATGTTTTTGTATGTGATTTGCCAAAATTTTATTGAGAATTTTTGCAACTATGTTCATCAGGGATATTGGTCTGAAATTTTCTTTCTTTGATGTGTCTCTGTCTGGTTTTGGTATCAGGGTGATACTCGCCTCATAGAATGAGTTTGGAAGGGTTCTCTCCTTTTCTATTTTGTGAAATAGTTTGAGGGGTATTGGTATTAATTTTTCCTTGCAGGTC
>CM053401.1:4798588-4915163 GCA_028644305.1 Xerus rutilus
CAATTTTATTTATTTTTTCAATGAACCAGCTTTTAAAAAAATTTTTTTTTTAGTTGTAGATGGACACAAATATCTTTTTTATTTATTTATTTTTATATGGTGCTCACACATGCGAGGCAAACGCTCTACCACTGAGCCACAATCACAGCCCCTGAACCAGCTTTTTGTTTTGTCCATTTTTTGAATTATTTCTTTTGTTTCAATTTCATTGATTTCAGCCCTGATTTTAATTATTTCCTGTATTCTGCTTCTTTTGGTGTTGGTTTGTTCCTCTTTTTCTAGGGCTTTGAAATGTAGTGTCAAGTCATTTATTTGTTGACTTTTTCTTCTTTTAATGAATGAGCTTAATGCAATGAACTTTCCTCTTAGCACTGCCTTCATAGTGTCCAAGAGATTTTGATATGTTGTATCAGAGTTTTCATTTACCTCTAAGAATTTTTTATCTCTTCCCTGATGTTTTCTGTCATCCATGCCTCATTCAATAGTGTATTATTTAGTCTCCAGGTGTTAGAGTAGTTTCTATTTTTTAATCTGTCATTGATTTCTAATTTTATCCCATTATGGTCAGATAGGATGCAGGGGAGTATCTCTATTTTTTTGTATTTGCTAAGACTTGCTTTGTAAAATAACATGATCTATTTTGGAGAAGGATCCATGTGCTGCTGAGAAAAAAGTGTATTTGCTTGTTGATGGATGGAATACTCTATATTTGTCTGTTAAGTCTAAATTATTGATTGTGTTATTGAGTCCTATGGTTTCTTTGTTTAGTTTTTGTTTGGAAGATCTATCCAGTGGTGAGAGAGCTGTGTTAAAGTCACCAAATATTATTGTGTTATGATCTATTTGATTCTTATAGTTGAGAAGGGTTTGTTTGATATACGTAGATGCCCCATTGTTTGGGGCATAGATATTTATGATTGTTATGTTTTGTTGACATATGATTCCCTTAAGAAGTATGAAATGTCCTTCTTTATCCCTTTTCACTAACTTTTGTTTGAAGTCCACTTTATCTGATATGAGGATGGAAACTCCTGCTTGTTTTCGGGGTCCACATGAGTGATACGTTTTTTCCCACCCTTTCACTTTCAGTCTGTGGATGTCTTTTCCTGTGACTTGAGTCTCTTGAAGGCAGCATATTGTTGGGTCTTTTTTTTTTTTTAATCCAGTCTGTCAGTCTATGTCTTTTAATTGATGAGTTTAGGCCATTCACATTCAGGGTTATTATTGAAATATGATTTGTAATCCCAGTCAATTTTGGTTTATTTTTGGTTTTTACTTTGACTTGGTTTCTCCATTGATTGGCCTTTCCTTTAGTGTAGTTCCTCTCTTTGTATATTTTCATTGTTGGTTATCATTTCCTCCTCATGGAATATTTTGCCAAGAATGCTGTGTAGTGCAGGCTTTCTTGCTTAAATTCTTTTAACTTTTGTTTATCATGGAAGGTTTTATTTCATTATCAAATCTGAAGCTTAATTTTGCTGGATATATGATTCTTGGTTGGCATTCATTTTCTTTCAGAGCTTGGTATATGTTGTTCCATGATCTCCTGGCTTTTAGAATCTGGGTTGAAAAATCTGCTGAGATTCGAATTTGTCTCCCCCTATATGTAATCTGATTCCTTTCTCTTGTGGTCTTGCTGTAATTTTGTACATTTGGTGTCCTGTAAGCCTCTTGTATTTGATTTTCCAATTCATTTTTCATGTTTAGGAAATTTTCTGATATTATTTCACTGAAGAGATTGTGTATTCCTTTCGTTTGAAATTCTGTGCCTTCTTCTATCCCGATAAATCTTAGATTTGGTCTTTAAAAAAAATTTTTTTTTTTAGTTGTTGATCGACCTTAATTTATTCTTTATTTATATGTGGTGCTGAGGATTGAACCTCAGCCTCCCACATGTGAGGCAAGCACTCTACCACTGAGCCACAGTCCCAGCCCTTAGATTTGGTCTTTTGATGCTGTTCCATGTTTCTTATATGTTCTAGTCATGACTTTTTACCATCTTCACTGTGTGGTCAACTTTATTTTCAAGATTGTGTATTTTTTCTTCATTATCCAAGGTTCTGTCTTCCAAGTGATCTAGTCTGCTGATGATGCTTTCTATCAAGTTTTTTATTTGGTTTATCATTTCCTTCATTTCAAGAATTTCTGATTTTTTCCCTCCACAATCTCTAGCTCTTTCTTAAAGTAATCTTTTGCTCCCTGTATTTGCTCTCTTATCTCCTTGTTGGTGTGATCAATGGTTGCCTTTATTTGCTCTTATTTCTTTGTTGGAGTGATCGATTTTTGCCTATGCTTGTTCACTTAAGTCATTCTTTAATTTGCAGATCATTTTAATTATGTACATTCTGAATTCTTTCTCTGACATTTCATCAACTGTGTTGTCAATGGATTCTATTATTGTAGTATCTTGGTTTATTTGGGGGCACTTTCTTCCCTTATTTTTTCATATTGATTATGTATCTTTCTTTCTTGCAATGCCGATCTGAGGTATTGTAGTTTCTATCCTATAATCTTATAGTGACTCTATAGATTACCTGTATCTCACCTTGGAGTTCACTTCCAGTCCCCAGCAGGTGTCCCCAGATGGACACTACTGCCTCTAATGATGGTCGCGTCAGTAGTGGAGGTAACTCAAGATGGCAGTGGGAGTGGCCCAAGATGAATGCAAACACTTGCAGAGATGGGGCTAAAAGGGTGAGACTTACAATGGCTTTGGGCTGATTGATCGAAGATGCAGTGCTTTGGCTGGCCACTGCCTCCAAGCCCTGTCTGTTGACCCAAGGTAGAGACTAATACATGGGAAGAACTATGGGGATGGCTGTAGTATACAAGATAGATATAGGAAGGGAGCAATAGCGTGAATCCCCTCTATGTGCAGGGGCGGGCCTGGGCCTGGGCTCTCACACAGACCTGTGAGGGCAGTCCTAGGCCTGATCTTGGCCTGGACTCCCTCAGGGATTCCAGGTGGTGGGTCTAGCCCTGGGCTCCCTTGGATCTGCAGGAGCTCTGGCACTGAACTGGGGGTAGTGGTAGGCCTCAGCCATAGGGGTCCTTAGAGGTAGTCCTTCACCTGGGTCTGGGTTCCCCTGTTGATTGGTGGATTGGTGGGTAGCAATTTTGGGCCTGAGCTTGGCTGGGCTCCCATGGACGTCCCTGAAGGTGGTCCTGGGCCTTGGCCTATGCTCCCACTGGTGGGCAAGGTCTCTGGTGTGAAACTGGGGGCAGTCTCGGGCCTTACTTAGGCCTCGTCTCCCGCAGGGGTCCCTGGAGGCAGTCCTTCACCTGGGTCTGGGTTCCCCTGTGATTGGCGGCTAGCAGTCTTGGGACTGACCTTGGCTGGGCTCCTGCTGCGGTGCCTGGAGGTGGTCCTGGGCCTTGGCCTGTGCTCCTGCCAGTCGGCAGGGACTCTGGCCCCTTATGATGTTCTGTGAGGACTAAGTTATATATGGAAAGGCTGGATGTGGTGGCACATGCCTGTGATCCCAGCTACTCTCCCGATGCAGGAGGATCGCAAGTCCGAGGCCAACATGGGCAACTCAGTGAGACCCTGTCTCAAAATAAAAAGGGATGAGGATGTGGCTCTCTGGTATCGCACCCCTGGTTTGATTCCTAGTAACACAAACACAGACACACAATTATATATGTGAAGTCTGGCAAAGGTATAGGTACACAGTGGGCTGTTACACATCAAGGACCCTATAAATCAAGAATGCAGGCAGAGTCCAGATAAGGCTGGATGGCCGCCGTTGGGGACTCAACAGATGGGTTTTGCTTTAAGAGAGGTGTAAGATGCTTCTCTGATCTGGGGAGGCTTTGAGCTCCAGGTTCTGACTGAAGTTGGAGACTAGTCTCTTTACTGAGCCCCTGCAGAAAGGTGAGCTCAGGAAGAGGTCTGAGGCGCCAAAGGGCCATTGGCTAAGGCACCTCAGGCACCACCAGCACACTGTCCTGCTGCTCTCCTACTGCTCCAAGCACTGCACTGCTGGGAAAGATGATGCTGAGGACAGAAGGCAAAAGCAACATCTGGATCGGTGCTCCTCCCGTTTTGGCCAGGTGGAAGGTGGGTTTAGTGTTCCTGAGTGAGCAGCGGGCGGGTAGGAGAGCATGTGCACTAAGTGAGCCAGGGAACGCAGTTGTCACACTTCTCACATACCAGTGACAGATGTTTCCAGTACCGTCTATGCACAGGCTCCTGCCTGGCTCTGCAGTGGTGCTCTCTGCACCAGGAATACAGATTCATGTTCTACACAGCTGAACCAACAGGACAGAGCTGAGGTGACAAGTGCAGTTCTGGGTCATCAGGAGGGCCCGGAGGCTTCCTGGAGAGCACACATTGAGAGGACTGAAAAGTGATGGTAGTTACGAGAGTTTTAAGGTTCAGGAACACTTTAACGCAACGGTGGTCAGAGTGTGGGCAGCAAGAACTGGCTCCATTCTGCTGTGGCAAGTCCATGTTGGAAGCTCTGTGCTCAGTTTTCTGTCACTTTAGTGGATATTAACAAACTGGAGCTGGCCACAGGAAAATATTTTAAGTGGAAGAAGTTCTAGAAACTACATATGAAGAACATTTGAGTGATAACAAAGCAAGTGTAAAGACTCTCCCAGGCACCTTGACGGCCGCCTCCAGCTACTGGAGGGGATGACATGGGAGGCGAGGCTTAGCCTCCTAGGGTGTGACATCTCTGGCTGGTTACGTTCTTAAGCGGGAGAACTGAGAGGAAGTCAGTGTCCACCCAGAATACGGAAAAATCACGAAGGGAACTCACTGAGATTTTGAATTCAATCCTATTTTCACAGTTGTGAAGTTGAGGCTGGGGAGAAGGAGTGACTCATCCCTGGTTGCAGGGAATTAACTGGAGGACTGGACTGGAGGGCGGGCCTACAGCCTAGGACGAGGAGCTGCCTCCTAAAGCCTGCAGGATGGATTGACCCTTCTTCCCATAATCCCCTCTGGTCTTACCCTGACCTCTAAAGCCTTGCAGACTGGATCTGGCTGCAGGAGGTTCAGGGGGCTAGATTGCGAGGGCTTATGCTGTCTTCCTAGGGGGTACATCCCTGCTTTGTAGTTCTCAGGGTCCTTGGCTACATATTCTGGCTCTGACCTCATGCTCTCAGGTCAGTCACTGCTGTTGGATCTGCACTTGGAGACTACAGGCTGCCCACCAGTGCTTCCTGCTGCCATCCACCTGCACCCCAAATCCTCAAGTGCTTTGGAGACTGTCACTGTACCAGGGATGAGGAAAGCAAAGGGTTTTGAGTCAAAGGGTTTGGATTAAGATCCTAGTTTTACTGCATTTCAGTTGAGTAACTCTGGACACATGGTATCAGTCTCCTCATATATAAATGAAGAGACTATCATAAACAACGCTGCGCTGGCTATCCCTGAGAAGAAGCTTTTCTATAGGAGTTAGGAGACATTCCTAGGAGCAGAACCGCTAGAAGGGAATGACCATTTTAAAACTCATTTTGACTGTTTGAAAATATACTTGTAAACCCTTCTAAGGAAGGAAAGTCTGATGCAGTATGTTTTGGATACACGTGTTGGTGTATCCTTGACCATACCCCTGTCCCTTGACCATCTGCAGGGAGGGTCCTGTCAGACAGACCTGACCGCTGGCTGCTCCATCTCAGTACCCTCTGGGTGCTTCCATTGCTCTGCTGACTCTCCTTAGAAAAAGTTGTGAACCCTGCTAGACATTGTATTGAGCCAGGTCCCCTTTCGGATATGGCAGCTTCACTTAGTGTCCCTCTCCAAACACTGTCCTGCAGAGATAACCACATATCTGACTAACTTTTGCCTGTTCTTGAACATCATAGAAATGGATTCATATGGTCTATATTCCTCTGTTTCTGACTTCTTCCACTTCACACAATGTCTGGGAGTCATTCATTTATTGCCTGCATCAGTATTTTTTTTTTCAGTACTGAGGACTGAACCCAGGGGTGCTACCACTAAGCTTTGTCTCCAAACCTTTTTATTTTGAGACTAGATCTCGCTAAATTTCTGAGGCTGACCTTGAACTTGCCATTTCCTGCCTCAGCCTCCTGAGTGGCTGGGATTACAGGTGTGGCATTTAATTCTTTTTGATTACTACGTGTGTTCCATTTTGAACCACAAATAACTTCTCCATTCTCCCGTGGGTGGACTCTTGGACAGTTTCCAGCTCTTAATGTCATGGGTAAAATTGCTATGAGTATTTTCCAACATGTCTTGTAGACAGCACTCATTTCTCTTGTGTTTGTACAGGCGGGAGGGGTTATATGGCAGGTGTGTATTTATTTAATTTTAGTAGGTAAAATCACATAATTTTTCAAAGCAGCTGTTCCAATCTTCCCTCAGCAGCGATATGTGGGTGCCAGGTGATTGGCCCTTGGCCCTGTTGGTCTCCTCAGTCCTGGGCTCTTGGTGCATGCGGTGCTGTCACTGCAGTTTCCTTCTCTGTCCCTCTGCTGGCAGGGAACCCAGGGCCTTGTATGTGCTGGGCGACCCCCCTACTGCTGAACCATGCTCCGCGCTCAGTGGAGCTCCCTCTTGGACTGCCCTGGTGAGCAGCAAGCAGACCTTTCACACGCATACTCGTGCTTCCACTGTGCTTGAGAAATCTGTGTTCAAGTTTGGTTTTTCCTCAATTTTGAAAGAAATATCTGTCTCTTACTAATTTACAGGAGCTCTACATATATTCTTTGTCTCATTTAAACATATGCATTGCAAGTGTCTTTTCCCAGACTGTGGTTTATCTTTTCTTACTCTTAGTAGTTTTTTAATAAAGAAAACATCTCAATTTTAACGAAGTCCAACAGCAATTTTTCTTCTACAGTCCATGTTTCATGTGTCCTATTCAAGAAGCTTTGCCTTCTCCAACATCATGCAGGTTTTCCCTGAATTTTGTTCTAAAATGCAAATCTTCAGTGCAAATGTAAATCTTCCATGCAAATCTAAAATGTAAATCTTTACTGATTTACTTGTCACCCTGTTGTGATGAGGTCTCGCTGTGTCGCCAGGCCAGTCTCCAACTCCTGGGCTCTGGTGGCCTCTCACCTCGCCTTGAGTGACAGGGACTGCAGGGACAAGTCCTGTGCCAGCTTGCTGTTAATCTCTTTTAATTGGAGAATTGCGTCAAGGCCCAGTATGGTCTGTTTTTTTTTTTTGTGTGTGTGGTGCTGGAGATTGAACCCAGGACCTTGTGCATGAGAGGCAGGCACTCTACCAACTGAACTATATCCCCAGCCCACATGGTCTGTTTTGGTCAATGTTTTCTGTGCACTTGAGAAGACTGTATATTGTCTAGCTGGTGGCTGTAGCTTCTACAAACACAAATTAGTTCAACTTTTCTATGCCTTTGCTAATTTCTACTGCCCACTACTGTTTAGCCCACTACTTGGAGGTATGATTACACTTTCCCCATATGCTCCCGAATTGGTCTATTTCTCAGAACTTGAAGATTGGCCCATTTTTGTCTATATTTAGAACACATAGTATTAGATGCATACAAGTTTAGGGTTGCTCTGACTCTCCTTTCAATTGACCTTTTTATTATGAAAAAGGTCAGTCTTTCTCTTTAGTAATTCTTGTTGCCTTGGGGTCTATTTTATCTGATGTTAATCAACCATACCAGCTTATTTTGGTTAAGTGTTTATAAAGGTTATCTTTTTCCACTCTTTTACTTTCACACTCCTCCAATTAGCTTTATTTTAAAACTCATTTTTTAAGATTTGGCAGGACTTATCTGGATGGGGCTGGGGGTATGGCTCAGCGGTAGAGCACTTGTCTAGCCAGCTCAAGGGCCTGGTGTGAAGATTAGATGACCAGGGAGAAGATGAATTTAAGCCACTCGGCAAGGCTTTATTGGAATACACACCCTTGGGCCAAATTCCCCGTCCATCAGAGCGTGTCCAGGAGAAATGGCGCTGGATCTTGCATGCACAGAGAATTTCAAGAAAACCTAGTCAGGAAAACTCGCTGATTGACAGGAGGCGTGTCCACTGGTGGCATCAGGCTTGCTACTGCTCCGCAGCTGCTGACTGGTTCCCCTAATTGGACATTTTGGACCCTGACCAGACCTAACACCTGGGTTCAATCCCCAGCCTGCAAAAAAACCCAAAAAAATACTCATCTGGATCCTTGTTGAAGGATCAGCTTCTTTTAGAATATTGTGCTTCCTGAATAGGAGCCCATAATTGCAGTGCTTGCTCGGGTTTTATTTTGGGGTGTGTAGGAGTAAGGGGGACTGCCTTTCCTAGTCTTTTCAAGGAAGCCCTGCAAACTCTAAATACTGTCTAATACATTTCCGAAGCCTCTGAGTAAAAACAGTCAAGAGCACTTTATAAAACAAGCTGTTGGACAAGTATCTTCTTGACCCTATGCATTTACTTGCATCTTGAAATGACAGGACCTGCAGGCTGGCAAAGACTCTTGAGGCACTATCTCATCCATATCTCTGCCTAAGGATAGAATGTTCTTAGGATCTTACCACAGGCAGCCAGCCTCAGGGGCTGGCAGTGTAATACTCCACATCTTACAACAGTGTGCTTCTGTATTGGTCTGTTTTTCATTACTATAGTGAAATACCTGAGGGAGTCTAAAGAAAAGAGGGTTACTCATGTCATAGTCCTGGAGGCTCATGGAGCCATATCTGGTGGCAGCCTTCTTATCAGCAAAGTCCCAGAATGGTGCAGGGCATCCTATGGTAAGAGACAGGGAGCCTATGGGCGTGCCCCTTCTTGTCTCACTCAATTCAACCACAGGGGCTCTGCCTCGATAACCTTATCCAATCCTAATAACCTCCCCAAGCCTCCACCTCTAAACACCATTGTTGGATTAATTTCTCCTTCCTAAAGATGGGAATTAAATTGCAATATGCGAACCCCTGGGGGACACCCAAACCTACAAACCACGCAGCTTGTACATAAGCTCTTCCCGAATGAGATGCTGTTAGAGTTTCTGCGTTGGTTCTGGCTCTGGGCCAGGTATGAAACGCAAGATTCCCTCAATGTGCGCCCTTCAGGTGTGAGAAGGGAGCTGGCCTCCTCTTTAGCCTTCTCCAGGTGGAGGTGCTGCTGCTCTGAGGTTGCAGACCTGTCACAGGCGGATCCCCCTCCTTGGGGCCTGCAGTCAGTGGCACTCAGGTTTGGCCCCAACGTTCGGGGAGGAGTCTGGGCAGCTCCCAGCAGAGCAGGATTGTGCCTCTCTTCCTGCGGACTCCACCTCGACCAGTCCAATCAACTTCCTTCACACTGCCCTCCTAACTCAGCCTGAGAGCTCACTGACAATTTCTCGGTGTCAAAAGATCCTTAGGGTTTTACTCTTCTATGAAAGAGGCAGAGAGGTGCTCAGGATCCCAGCTCTCCAGGCTGATGCCCTTCCCAGAACACCATGCTGTCTTTCCACTGTGCCTTGGGGACGACCAAGAGGCCTGAGGGCATCAAAACTTGTTGCAGCAGAAGCCACCATGTCAGGAGCAGACCCTAGGACTCAGGAGCTGTGCCAGGTAATGGGCCTTGTGTCAAAGGCTCTCAGCCAGGTGATTGTGCCTCACCCTCCAGCTACCATGAGGTGATCTGGAAATCTGTGCCATGGTTATGGTTGTTACTGTAATTGAGGCCAAGAGTGCTATGTCCCCTGCAACCTGTGACACAGTGTCTTTAAAAGGCAGATCCAGAACCAGTGAGTAGGAAGAACAGGGAAGCAGCTTCTATAGTGTTTCTGGAAAAACCTTCATGCCATGAAGGCTCACAACAAAGGAGAGGGCTGCCCGGACCACCTCCTATTAGGGCCCCCGAGGTGGGGACGCCCTTGTAGCCACAGAATCTGAAAACTAACAGGACTGTTGTGTCAAAGTGGAGACCCACTCAACATGCAGCACACTAAAAGCAGAACCCCAAGTTCCTGTTCTCTTTTCTAACTGCTAACACTGTGCTTCCTTCGGCCACAGCTGGCAGCCCTCATCTCCACCAGCCAGATCTTGCCCAGCAGAGGCTGCCGGAGTCCTGCTTAAGCAGAGTTTCTCAAGGCTACTGAAAGCCCAGGTCAGTGCTAGGGACACATGGTCGGCCTCGGAGGAGACAGGAGGGAGGGCAGGGCAGACGACAAGGTCGCGTGGGCAGGCCTACAGCCCACGTCTGCGTCATGTCATTCGCGACATGGGTGGACTCAAGAATCGCCTAGTATTCCTACCGGTACTTACCAGGGTCACAGACGAGACTCATGTGATTTGCCCACGATGTACCATTAGGGAGGGAAATAGTCTCCGTTCCCCAAGCATCACAATACTCTTTCCAAAGTAAGACGTAAGGACTGCTCAACACAACTCTGAACGGTGCCTACGTGTGGACACGAAGCACAGGCTAACTTGCACACTGTATTTTTCAAAGCTTTTGCACATCTACTATTTTATTCTCATCAGACCATGACAGTGAAGAAGGCAGGGTGAAATTACTATCTGCTCATGAAAGCTAAGAGAGTTTGCTGAAGGCCTCATCGCTTGCAGTATGAGGCTGCAGAGGCAGAATGAGAACCTGGAGGCTCTGATGCCAAAGACTGACCTTTTTCTTTCTGGTGTCTTCCCAGGGGGTGAGGAGTTGGCGTTCAGGCTCGGGGCCACGATCTGCGACTCCAGCACTCACCTGCTGATCCTGTAGCTTGACTCCAACGACTCTGAAGCTGTTGCTGGCAGTGTTGTGGTAGATGTTGATGCGGCTGAATCCCTGCTGGCCAGGCTTGATTGGTACCCATTTCTTACTGGTGTCATCGTAGACCATCACGGAAGCCCGGGCTTGGCAGATACTCTGTTCACTGCAGAGCAAGAAAAACTCAAAGTGTCAGCCTTGGCTGTAGTGCATGAAGCTGGCTTTGCCTTTTTTTGGAACCAAGGCCACCAGCTACTTGACATAGACTGCCCACCTTCTAGCTGTGTGAGGAAGAGCTGCCCTTGAGGTGATGAGCGTCATTCTTTAAAGACCATACGGAGCAGACAGGAAGTTCTGAGCCAAAATCATGAAAAGCTGGGAAAAGATTCTCAGCTTTGCTTTCAGGGAAAAGGCACTTGAACGAGAGAAACTATTACTACAACTTGCCCGCTGCCTACAGTATTCTAAGTGTTGCGTTAAACAAGACAATGCACTAAAGCACCTGTGCTACATAGCTTAAGAAGTAGCTACTTATTACCCCTGTTTTTCAGAGAAGAAATGAGTGGCTCAGAGGCCAAGGGAGAGGCATACAAGTCCACACAGGTATTCAGTGATGCATTTGGGATTTCCAACCAGTTCTGTCTGACACTAGAGCACAGGACACAGAGAATATCCTTTGCAATGGCCAAAAAAATGCTCAATTTATGATGTGAGGGAATAGCATCAGAAACTCCATGTAGACAATGAAGGGTTTGGGTAATCCAAAGAGCAGGTGACCAATCAGAACAGGCAGGTGGCCATGCTTCCCTTTGCTGAACGCTTTACCTGCAAAGCAACCACTTCTGTCCAGAGTGATTTGGAAAACCAGGTAAGAAGCAGGAGCAGCCCTTGCAGGCATAAACGTTAACACTAAAATTAGGACACAAAAATGGTCTTCCCACTGGCTTTCAGAGCCTCTGGCTCTTCACTCACAAAAGCCCAAGATCTTGAATGCAGTTCCAGCCTCCAGCACAGCAGGATCCCCAAATTCAAGATGTGTGAAAGGTAGACCCTGAGGACAGTAGGAAGGGCAGTTATCAGAAAGGCCACATAAAGACAAGGAAGAACCTGTAAGGAAACTTAGAGCCCAAGGATTCCGGAGCAGTAACAGAAGCAAAGCATGCATGACAATGACAATGGTGGTGAGACCAGTGGTCAAAGAAAAGCCACATCCTGTCCCTGTCATCATCACACTTAAAGAAGGCAAAGAACCAAAATATTTGGGAAAGATCTGTCTTCCTAGCCCTGTGGCTACTGAGTAACTAAAGTAAAGTTTTACAAATAGATTGGTCTTCAGTGACTTGGAACCTGTTGGGTCGGATCCTAAGTGTCCCAGAGGACTGGGATTCCTCGGGACCTGCTCTGTTGCTTGGAGACTGCGGAGGATGGAGTGTGGAGTTTTATGATCTTAACAGCACTTCTGGGCATGTAGCTGAACGTGTGGCTGATGGGCTCCACCTGCTCTCAATGCCCCCTGCTGGCTCCTCACTGGGCCACAGCTGCCGGCTCCAGATCTGCAGTTGAGTAGTGTGGGGCGGCCACCCTCACCTGTGCGGGCCTGTGCTGGGGGCCTGGCATGGCTGGCAGTTGTACCAGGACTGAGCAGCCAGGGTTTAGGTCTATGGTCGAGCCACATCCTTTTCCATGACTCATCCTCCATCTCACCAACACTTAAGAAACAGCACCTACATTTCTGTGTCTCAGAGCTTGGAACGCTGTATCTTTTAAGAGGGTTTGGTTAGGAGGAGCTGCCGCCTGGTAGTGAAGTCTCTGGTCATAAGTCTAGTAGACATCAGAGTATGCCGTGCACACCATCACTCTGACCTCGGTCGAGTCTCTCAATACAAACTACCTGCACACCAGTTATGGGCTAAGCTCTGTCACTTACTGCTGTTGGCACACCCTGTGCTCACCGTGACTGGGGCAAGAGGGGATGTTTTCCAGATACTTCTCAGGGACTGGAGCCACTCTGAGATGCAGCAAGGTACCAGCCAACAAAACATGCCTACACTGTCACAGCGATCTGAGTTGGGTCCCTGCTGCACCACTTGCCGGTGCGAGAACACAAAGCCCTGTGATGACTGGTGGGGGGAACCATGTGATAGGGCAGTGCCACTGACAGTCCCTGGGCAGCCGTGGAGTGGCTTTGACCTCCTTCAGGAGAACCTGTCACAGGAGCAGAGCCGACCTATGGTACCCGGTGTGCACATTGAGGCTGGGTTCCCAGCCACTGGGTTCCCCAGGCCACTCCAGCCACTGACCAAACATGGCAGGGGGACCAGGCATGGTGGCTCATGCCTGCCCAACACAGTGTGAGGACTGCCCATCGGCCTGGACTTTCTCAGGGCTGCGCTGTGGTCCAAGAGGTCTCTGCTCCTCCTGCCCTTTTCCTACACACACTTTCCCCTAGACCACACCTGGACTCTGCTGCCCACTCTGCTCCCTTCGTCCTCCACCAGGGTTTCCCAGAAAATCCTCCACATGCCAACTGTCTGCATGGTTTTGGCAGCTGCTTTGCAAGTCCCAGGATTACACACTGTGATGGTACAGGTCCCATGAGGCCAGGCACATGCCTGTCTCATTCTCTGTTGTGCTAGGATCTGGCACATAGCAGGGTGTTTAATAAATGCTCACTGGAGATTCAGTGCTGAAAAGAACTCTAGACAATCTAAGCCTCTCAATGACCAGTGACAACGAACCTGTGAGGGATGGGGAACTCACTGCTCTCCCCAGTGGCCCCTGCTGTCACGTGGCTTTGATTTAGAGAAACTTCCTTGCTCTGAGTGACATTCTGTGCACTGCTCTGTTCTGCACAGCTGCGAGAGTGGACACCTGACAGCTGAAGGACCGATTTGGCTCCTCTGTAACTATCTGCACGACACTGCCGGTCCCTTCGCCATTCCTGTGACTTGAGTCCCTCACGTGTCACATTCTCCTTGAGGGTCTGGGTCCTAAAGTTGGGCATGACATTTGGGCCTTGGTCTGACAAACACAGATGCTGGGACTCACAGTGAGACAAGCCAGGAGGGCTGGGAGCCAGGGCAGTCTTTCTGAAGAAAGTGCTGTGTGGGCTTAAAGAAGGAGACAATTCAGGAAGCGGATGTGGGACTCCAGGCGGAGGAGACAGGCAGCCCAGGCAGGGGAGGCGAGAACCCCATGGTACGCACAGCTGCAGGCCCTTGTGGGGGTGAAGTGTGCCTGGGGGTACCCCACATGCCTTTCAGGGTGTTAGGAGCAGAGGTGATAAAATGAAGGGTTCGTCCTGGGCTGCCACCTACTAGATGCTCAAACACCAGCGACTGTTTTAGTTATTGCAATTATAGCCACAGGTTCCTTTCCCCCCTTGTTGTTTTTAACGCTTTAGGTTCAAATTAATCTTGTGGTTAACCAAAACCTCCGGGTGTCCCCATGTGATCAGTGCTTATCTGTCTCAGCTTATTTCATTGCCATTAACAGATCTAAATGCAAGAGAAAGCACATTTATTCCACTCCCTGTCTGTCTTGCTAGTTTGAGTTTATTACCCCGTGGGTTTTGTTTTGATTTTGTGACTTGCAGTGGCTCTCCAGCCCAGTTGCTGCCTGGGCCCCATGTGGCTCCATGGCACTTTCCCTGGTGAATACCCAAACTGTAGCGCCCAAGCGTTCCTCAGCATCGAAATCATGTGAAAGAGTGAGCTACTTTTTGAAAACACATACATACAAAGTTCTCTTTACTTAATAAAAGACTGTTTCCTCGTCCTTCTACCTGGCCGCAGCCCCCGCCTTCCATGGCTCTGCAGAGAGGGTAAGACCGCGCCTCACAGGCCTTGATCTCCCACAGGACACTTCTATGTGAGCAAGCAACCAGGTGGTCAGTGTGCTGAGAGAGAGGTCGGTCAAAAGCCATGGTTCAGGGTATTCTGGGGTGGGGCGGAAGATGGATGGGCTTTCCCCAGGAGCTCAGGGCTGTTCGGAGTGGCATGCCTAATGGGAGTTCTCCTCCTAGGAGAAGACTCTTAGAACAGCAGCCCGATGCTCTCCCCATCCTGGGCTTCTGCACAAGTGTCCGTGGCCCTGTGACTTCCCCCCAGCAGCGTGAGACAGACTCCAGCACTGTCAGCTGCACTCTTGTCTACTCAGAGGAGAAACTGTGTGACTCTGGGCTTGGTTTCCTCATCTGCACTGAGGCCTTCTCTGATCTTGGAGGTCCACAGACAAGTGAGCCCGCCCTGACTCTGCCAAGGAGCCCACGCTGGGCAAGAAGGGAGCAGGCACAGTTTATGTCCTAGCGCTGGGCTGGCAGTTTTCTTTTTTTAGACCACAGACCACTTTGGAACATGCTGAAATCTCTTACTTACAAGGAACAAAGACAACACAGCCTGTGTGTTCTGCACACAACTCTGGAGCCCAATTGTGGATCAACATGGGATTTCTTATTTCAACATAAGAAGTGGTTAGAGATAAGACTAACATACAGAAAAGCTCATGGCACACTCTCGGGTGACAGCCACCTGCAGTCGGCCTGTCTCCTGCTCTATTGGATCCTCCCAGAAAAGTGCAGGTTCCACCCCCACCACCTGTGGGATGCTGGCCCCACCAGTCTGGTGGCCAGGAACAAGGTTGCTGAATGCCCCCTGGGCTCACCTAGGCATTCCATCTTAGTCCGCTCTTTCCTGAGCCCAGTTGGCCTGGGGTACCTTCTGCTTTATGAATGTCTTCAGGCCTTTCAAAGCACCTGCTACAAGGACTTAGAGAGAGCATAAATACTCAAAGTCAGGGCAGTGGACATTACAGAGTGGAGCAGGGCCGACCCCGGGAGACCTGCTGGAAAACACAAGGTTGGGCTGAGCCTGAAAGGCCACAGGACTTGGCCCACTGGAGAGAGCTGGCTTCTGCCCATATGTGGCACAGCGCTGAAATCTCTTACTTACAAGGAACAAAATGCCACAGCGCTTCTCAGTTTGTCCTGTTTCTCAGTGTCTGACCCACTGGACTGTGAGCTCCTCGAAAGCTGGGGTTCTGCCCTCTCCCCTTGGCAAACTCAGTGTTATGGGCTATAGACATGAATAATTGTTGAACAAATGACTCCAGGAACAGAAAAAAATAGTGCATCTACGACTGTGTGCCCATGGGGATGTCCCACTTGCAATCCTACACCGTTCATGCTCACAGTGAGCAGCTGTCAGCTAACAGCAGGTATCACAGACACCATCGGCACTTGGCTTTACCCCGGCCTGGGGCGGAAGTCAGGAAGCCACAGCACTGAGGGTGGCGCACTGTGCAAAGCAGGACTGATGAGGCAGCCGAGGCTGTGGCTCCAGGTGCCTCTCAGCTCAGCCCAGGCCCAGGCCCAGAGGTGGAGACCTATGGGGAGGCTGGCCACAGTGTGACCTTTCTTTGAGGTCTTGGGGAGCGCAGGCTGTCCTCCTCTGCTCCCAAGGAGGGTCCTCCTACAGCCACACTTTTAGTTGCTCAGGTCTCTTACTGGTTTCCCCCAGAACAGCACAATGGTCTTGCTCAGCCCGATGCCCTGACTTGGTAGCTCCCTTCAGACAGCTCCTCCTCCTCTGTCCTGGGGACTCAACTCGTCTCCCGACCAGGACTGCGAACTAGCATCTGCCCATGCCTGAGGGGCACCCTGGGGGAAGAGCACTCAGGGATGAAGCCAGACAGGCCCAGCCAGTGCCTGGGGGTGCACCCGACAGAGCCCTGTGAGCTGATGTGGGCTGGTGCTCACCTGGCTCCCAGCGGCCCCTTCGGCTCCTCTGCTTTCCCCTAAAGTCCTTCTCTACGTCTTCCCCTTCCTCAGCACGTGGTCACTCCCAAGCCCCCACTGAACCTGGCTTCTATCCTGAGGATACACTGAAGCAGCTCCAAAGGTGCCCTGACCCTGCTCCGGAATCAATCGCCGCCAGTGACACCTCATCCTCATTTTTGGAAACCTCTCCCGACCGACTCAGTCCTCCACTGTCTGGGGCCCCCATTTACCTCTCAGCCGTCCCTTCTAGCCTCCTCAGAGCCTTCTCCCCACTCACCTTGACATTGAGGGCCCTGAAGCTGGGCCCAGGAAAGGCCTTGCTAGTCTAAGAATCCTCTGGAATGGTCTGCAGACGCGGGTGTGCATGCTGTTGGAACCAGGCTACAGCAGCATGCTCAATTGGGACCTGCTTCAAAGTCACCCTCAGCTTGATGTGGCTCAGCAGTCCTCCTCTTGCCCATGCTCTCAGAACCGTGTGCTGTAAGGCTCAGTGAGGCATTTACGGGCTCTTGCACCCTCTTCAGCAGAGTCTGACGAGAGTCTGGGGGCCTGGGTCTCCACGTTAACACGCACTCCGGCAAGCAATCCTTGACTGAACCTCACCTTCGGATCTTTGCTCTTTCACCCCTGGTCAGAGTTTACACAACTGCCAGTATGTCGACAAGCCCTCTGCTGACCAGTCTGATCCTGACCCTCCTAAACTAGGAACCAGATCTCCAACTTCTAGATCTTCCTGGGATAGCTCAAAATCCAAACTGTGCAAGCAGGAAGCATTCTTTCCACCGTTCCCTGGTTCAGAGAATGGCAACAACTCCCCCGCCCCCCGTCATGTCTGCAACCTGAAGGTCACTTCAAACACTATTTGTGCCTCACAGACCCAAAACAGGCCATGACAAATAGGCCATCCACTGGACTCTTTCTTTTCTTGCAGTGCTGGGGATGGAAGCTGGGCCACCTGCACACTAGGCAAGTTCTCCACCCCTGAGACACACCCCAGCCCCGACAGACTTCTTAACCTCTCTCAGGTCTGCTCCTCTCTCCCGCTCTGTGGCCAACGCCTCAGCTCTGGTTGTCTCTCATCGGATTCTACCATAGGCTCTAGCTGACCCTCCTGCTTCCAGTTCCAGGTCTCCTGACCCCAAACTCCCGGTTCACAGTGTCACCAGAGGTGTTCATCAAAGGCACACCAGAAGCTAGGCGTGGTGGTGCATGCCTGTAATCCCAGCACTCTGGGAGGCTGAGATAGGAGAATCGCGAGTTCAAAGCCAGCCTCAGCAACCGCGATGCGCTAAGCAACTCTGTGAGACCCTGTCTCTACATAAAACACAAAATGGGGCTGGGGATGTGGCTCAGTGGTCGAGTACCCCTGAGTTCAATCCCCGGTACCAAAAAATAAAAATAAAAAAAAATAAATAAAAACCAAAGGCGCACCAGACTGTGTCTCTGCCCTCACTGGGAGCTCTGTCCCTCCTAGCGCTTTGATTCAGAAAAGCTACTCAAGTTCTCTGCTGTCCCCCCATCTGCACCTTACTGTGTCTATCCAATCTCTCCTTCCTCTTTCCTCATCTTCCTGGGCAAGTGTGTGGAGAACTCAGAGGCTTGCCACGTGGAGCACAGCACAGGGAGTGTGGTCAGCTCCCTGCTCCTGCGGCCCTCAGGCTCCTCACCTTCCAGCCTTGCCCCCAATCCTAGTATTGTAGAAATAGTCATGGCCTTAACAGATACGGCCCTCCATGTTCCCTCTGCCCAGACACCTTCTCCATCCTAGCTGATGGGTAGTTTCTACTCCCCAGAGCCTGCAGATATGCTACCTCTTTTAGAAAGCCTTCCTTGAGGCCCCAGGCTGAGTTAGGCAGTCCTTCCATGAGCCCTAGTATCCTAGTATCCCCCTAGTATCACACCCCAGCAGCCCTTGCCAAAGTGTACTGCAATAAGCATCCACTCTGGGCCCCTCTGTGGACGATGCCTGTCTCTTCCCTCCAGACAGGCTCCCAGGTGCTGGACAAAGGGCCGAGGCCACAGCTCCCTTCAACCTGCGTGCTTTCCTGCCCTGTTACCTTGGATTTCCAGAGGGTCTCAGATTTGGCTCCAGAGTCATATGCGGAAAACATGGGATGAAAAGTTTCCTTTTTGTTCTTCTTAAGTGAATAACAAAAGATTTCAAAAGATGTTCTAAAGTGGTCCATAAAAAGCTGCCAGTGTCAAAGGTCCAAAACAACTGGGCTGATTCTTGGTCTTATCCCCATGAGCTTCCTTCCTAGCTCTCCTGGACCTGCAGTCCCAGTCCTGCCCCATACGTTTCAGAGAGGAAAGTGGGCTGTGTGGGGCCTGCAGCCAAAGCATGCCCCTCATGCTTGGTCTGATTAAAATGACTCTGCCGGCATCACTCAAGTAATTAGGAAGGAAGATATTTACTAAGATGCTCTCTCCTTCCAACGCCCCGAGCTTGGACCTTACCTTTGCTCAAGGCTCAGGTCAAGCACCACTGCCTTCAGTGACAGGTCTGTTCACTGCCATCCACTTAATAGCTACTGAGAGTGAGGTATGCTGCTTTGAACCTGGACGTGCCGCCCTGGAAATTGCAACCTTGCAGGAAAAGGACAATCGCAAAACAGGAACCAAGAGTGCTAGAGGAGAGAGAATACAGGATCTGGGGCAGGAGCTCCTCTCTGTAAAGCAGGGCTAACACAAACATCAGTGTTTCTCTGCAGTGATCTACACACAAGGTGACACTTGGAGTGGTCTGTGTGCTCAGGAAGTCTCTGCCTCTGGCCTGCTCCAAGGTCCTGTGCCCTTCTGATCAGTTTTAAGATTTCAGGAAAGCTCTTTAGAACCTATCTGCCTCCAGAGAACATGAGCCTCGGCTGCATCTGAGCCACCTGAGCCACCTGAGCCCCATGTCCTCCTGAGTGTGGCTTGCGAGTGTGGCCTGTTGCCTGACTTGACAGGCCAGCACCAGGTAGGTGGCAGAAGTGGTGAATGGTAGCGCCTGGAGACGGTGTTCCAGAGCAGGCTCCAGGCCACCCCTGGAATCACCATTTGTTTACTACCTACACAGGAGAGAGGAGTAAGGGAGCCTCTGGGCTGGGAGCAAGGTGGGACTCACAAACACCTGTCTGCTGAGTATAGCTGAGGTGCTATTACCTCCAGAGTCCAGGAAAAGGACCTGGATCAGGTGGCTAGAGCCTCTTTTTTTTTTTTTTGGTGGTACTGAGGATTGAACTCAGGGGCACTTGACCACTGAGCCACAATCCCAGCCCCGGCTACAGCCTCTTTGCTGAATGCCAGCCTCTCTCTCAGAAGCACATCATGTGCTGGTTGAGTAGCCCCTCACGGGATAGCCTGCCTGATTTCCTGAGAGCTCAAGACAGCCACCATGAGGTCCCTGCTCCACTTAGCCACTTCACATCAGGGGACTTGTCAGAAGTCACACTCCTCCACCACCTTGGACTTGTCGCCCCTTGGCCCCCTAGCCTCCCTGTTCAAAAACCGTTCCATGGTCTCCTGTGAGTGCTAGCTTGGCTCCTTTTCTGACCACTGTCTGTTTCAAGGAGAGAGGCAGAGAGAGAGAGCACTAGAGGAAGTCTGCTTGGCTGGTGCTGGAGAGCAAGGCCTGGCGTAGCGGACAGAGGCCACCATGCAGACCCTGGGAAGGTAAGGCTGGCTGCGCCCTCAGGACTGTCTTTTAAATCTGCTGGAGATCCAATAAGACTGAGGAGATAAATGGGAGAGCAGCTGACCCGACAGGATTGGTGCCTGGCTGATGCCATCTTGAACAAGGAAAACCAACGAAGCCGCACGCGGTGAGCCCTTGGTGGGGTTAGTCAGGAGCTGCCCTGTGAGCACGGTGTAGCCACTGCTCTCTAGGATTCTTTTCACTGCCCAGGAGAGAAACAAGGTGGCAGGTCCCTTCTGCCACTGGAGAAGCACTCTCCCTCTTGGGGGTCTGTCTTTGTGGAGCATGCCAGGACCATCAGGAGTATTGCCAAGGTCCACAGGAGGGCTGGCGGACCACCTCCAGGCCTCGCTGTGGGCAGCGTCCACTCGCCCGCAGTTCTCCTCACCTGTCACCTCCAGGGAGCAACTCTTGGGCCTCGGAAAGAGCAGGCTGATGCGACACGCTGCCCTGCATGCTACACCTCTTCACCACTCTGCCCGCACAGGCCACTGTCCTGTTTCTCTCTCCCTCTCTGACTCAACACAAGAGCCCGAGACAGGTTGTCTTCTGTTTGCTTTTTGAAGTATTGTTTATCACTGCGGCTCCAGTTACTGGGACCCTGGGACGGCTCAATAAATATCTGAATAAACACTTGCTTTTACATTTGCTGAGCTTTGCTGAGTGTTCTGTTTCTTAGCATTCAAGGATTTCTGGTGGGGGACATGGGATCATGACTCACTTGAGCTCTAGCCACCTCTGTTTTCTCTTGGTCTGTTTCTGCATTCACTGAAAAAAATAAACCCCATATACTGAATACTGACCATGTACCAAATGTATTGCCATGCTTAGGACTTAAAAAAAACCCAACTGTCTGTTGGATAAAAGATGTGATCTGGGGGCTGGGATTGTGGCGCAGTGGTAGCGTGCTCGCCTGGTACGCATGAGGCACTGGGTTCAATCCTCAGCACCACATAAAAATTAAATAAAGATATTCTGTCCACCTACAACTAAAAAAATAAATAAAATTAAAAAAAAAAAGAAAGATGTGGTCTGTCCCCAGGTGGAGGGCAACGTGCACACGTGGAGTCACTCTGCTTTGAGTCCTCTCTGAGGTGCATGCAAAGTGAACCACCAGAGCAAGAGAAGGCCCATCTGGCTCCACCCAGGATCCCAGGGAGGCTGCCAGGAGGAGAAGTGAGACTTTTCAAGGAGGGAGTGAGGCCTTGGAGGCAGAGGGAGGTGTCAGCGAAGGCATGAGGCTGGGGGTAGCGGAGACAGCAATGAGAACAGTGAATCAGACCTGCATGCATTACCACGTGGACCAACAGTGACCAAGCCTCACTCTTGTGAATGTGAGAGATTAAGACAGGCTTTGGGGCCTGGGATTATGGCACAGTGGTAGCGTGCTCGCCTAGCACGCGGGAGGCACTTGGGTTCAATCCTCAGCACCACATAAAATAAAATAAAGATATTCTGTCCACCTACAACTAAAAAATAAAATATTTAGAAAAAAAAAAAAAAAAAAAAAGACAGGCTTTGGGTCAATGAAGCCTCTGTTCAGTGTCCGGCCCATTCATCTTTTCTTCCAGCCACACTGGATGAAGGAAAAGACTGCCCACCACGGGCAAGCCAGATGTTGGCCTTTTCTCCCCCAGCCACGTCCTGGGTGCACGCAGCTGCTCCCCACCTGTGTGACACGAGTGGAATCTCAACAATGACATAAGTACCACCTCAGTGAGTGAGTGACAGGACTGAAGGTGGTGCACACCTGGGAAAAACCCAAAGCTCCACAGATAATAGGAGGCTGGGCAGGGTGGAGCCTCCTGCTGCCCCCACGTAGACAGTCACTCACTCATGCTGTGTCTGCTGCTGCCATACCCTGCTATCAGCCGGTTCCTGCTTAGGTCAGCCTTGTCCAACCAACAAGCTCTGGGGACCTGTTCGGTAGAGGGCTGCAAACCCCACGGGAGCACTGCCGGCTCTCTAGTGGCTGTGTTAAGCTACGCGTCGTGGTAAAGGAGCCACCACCCACCTGAGTCATAGTACACTCGCTGTTTCCCTTGCTCACTTTGGATCCATTGGGAAGTCCTGCAGTCATCACTCCCAAGTCCACGTCTGGCTTCCTGTCTCCACCTATGTTAGACATGTGTTTCCCTTCCACCCATATAGGATCCACTGGGAAGTCCTGCAGCTACCCCTCCCAAGTCCTGCACCTGGCTGCCTCTCCCCCTCGCCGCCCTCACTCATTCTGGATGGCATGGCAGCCTCCCAGGAAGCCTTCCTGTCTCTGTTCTTGTCACACTGAGACCATCATCCATACAGTGGCCAGAGAGATCGTCCTCAGGCTGCTATTGGTGTCTCTTCCTTTACCAAGAACCCTCCGACGTCTCCCCAGTGTGAGTTGATCCAAGGCCTCATGTGGCAGCTGTGCCAGCAGGCTACTGACCTCTCTGCCCTTCCCCTTCCACACTCCCCCAGTCACATGGCACCACCTTCCTATTCCTCTTCTGGCCCTGGAGGCTACCAAGTTGTTCCCATCTCAGGCTACTTGCTGCCTGCCCCCCAGCAGTGCCCCCAAGTTTTCATCTCCAGCACTTCTTGAGGCTGCCTCACGTCCTCGCCAAGGGACAGCTAAGGGGCAGCCCGATCTTCTCCACCTCTGGCTCTGCTTGCTCTCCTATCTTTCTTAACTGTGCCCCACCCTACCCCAGCAGCTTTGGGAGGATAAGACTGTCCACCTGGCTCATCTGTCTCCTAGCACCCACAGTGGCCCTGGCTGACCCAACACCTGCTTGGTCCCTTTTTTAAAAACACGTTCCCTATCGTTCAAAGTTCACCTGGGAGCCCACTCTCCTGGGCGTCTCTCTTGACCGCCGGCTCCCGCGCCCACTGCCCTTCCTGCCTGCACTTATCATTTCCCACGCTGCTTGGTCCTCCCCCAGGACCTCCTCTCTTCTGTGAGTGCGTGTCCCCCTCTCCCCAGGGCAGAGGCCAGCGCTGGCTCCATGTGTAGGAGCAGGGAGTGTGGCATCTGCAGTGGGAGGCGTGAGCCAGGCCTGGACCCTTCACTTACTGGCTTTCTTGCCAGGCTCCTCTTTCCCTCTTTGTCTTCGTTCTTCCTCTAGAAACAGAAATGCACTGTGGGCAGTATTTGTAAAGGAGTCCAGGAACTGCTGACTGCCATTAGGCCACGCCGGGGAGCAGGTGGCTGCGACGGGGAACAGCAGCTGCACATGGCCTTTCCCAAGTGCAATCTATTGCCATGACAATCCCCCAGCTTCCTTCAGGAAGATGGCCCTGGAATCTCAGACCTGGCTCAGACAGGCTGCTACCTGTTCATCTGCACACCCAAGCTCCTTTCTAGAATCTTCCACTCTCCCCAAGCTGCCTATATGTGCCCTCTCCCCCTCCCTTATGAAGAGGACACATCACCCCTTAGGGATCTGCTGGGATCTGGTGTTCACTCTTCCTTCACAAAATGTCCTCGTGCGAGACATTGGCTCTTTAGGCCATTTTCTTCTGCTAGTCTGTCTATGTCAGTTTATTTCAGAGATCGAGCTATGGACCTGTGGAGGGAAGGGAAGCTCCTCTCCCTGCATTCATTCCCTTCAGAGCTCTTGTGAGAATTACAACAGCGTTCTGTGCTCTGCCATGTGCTGGAGAGAGTTCCGGCTCCCGACCCTTGCTCGGGTGCTCAGGGGCTCTGGAGCGTTTCCTGAGTAAAGGGCACCAGAGCCAGGGTCCTGAGGTACCTTTCCATGGTAGGAAGCTCTCTGTGGCCCCCAGAGGCCAGGGTAACTCATAATCTGGATGCCTTGGGGTCCCCATCCCACAAGGGCCTGCTTCTGAGGCTGCCACACTATAGCTTGGCAGATGCTGCTCTCTGGAGAGTCACTGCGAGTGGGATCACAGTCCGCCCAAGGACAAGCACAAACAGCCTTGATGGGGGTCAAAGCACCAGGGAACCTGGGGTCTGTCTTGGTTCTGCCACTAGCATACTGGGCACAGAGAAGTCCTGCCAGATGCTGGGCCTTGAGAACTGAACTGAATCAGCAGTCTTCAGACTTCAAAATCAGCATCAGCTACAACCATGCAATGCTTTTACCTCTCAGTGAACATGGGGGAACACACACAAGATGAGGCACAGGGTTGTGCTGGCCAAGGTGGAGGGCAAGAGGGTGGGAGCATCCATTTACATAGCTCTGCACAGCTGGTCTCTAAGGTCTTTTCCAGATAGAGATTCCTCAGATTTCTTTCTTTTTTCCTTTTCTTTTTGCAGGGGGAGGGGTGGGTGGTAATGGGAATTGAACCCAGGGGTGCTCTACCACTGAGCAACATCCCCACCTTTTTTTTTTTTAAATTTTTTGTTTAGTTGTTGATGGATCTTTTTATTTTATTCATTTATTATTTATATGTGGTGCTAAGGATCAAACCCAGTGCCTTACGCATGCTAGGCAAGCGCTCTACCACTGAGCTACAGCCCCAGCCTGTCATTCCCATCCTTTTTATGTTTTATTTTGAGATAGAGTCTTGCTAAGTTGCCCAGGCAGGCCTTGAACTTACAATCCTGCCTCAGGAGCTGGATTACAGGCATGCGCCACTGCACCTGGCAGCTTCTCAGCTTTCTCAATTTTAAAAGACCTTTAAAAAAAACTTACTGTAGGGGCTGGCATTGTGGCTCAGTGGTAGAGTACTTTCCTAGCATGTGTAAGGCACTGGGTTCAATTCTCAGCACCACATATAAATAAATAAATAAATAAATAAATAAATAAATAAATAAATAAAGGTATTGTGACCATCTACAACTGAAAAAAAAAAAGTAAAAAACCCCACAAAACTTGCTGTGATCCTCCTTATTCAAGACTATTTTCTGCCATCAGTAATTCACAGGGTACAGTGAGCTGCCTAGACCATTGAATTTACAACTGAAAATGGCTTTGGAAGTGAACATGCCTTTGAATGGAAAGCCTTCCACAGAAACCCCCACAAGTGCTTCAAAGCTAAAGGAGATTTACTAAAGTGGTAGAGAAGCAAAAACCAAAACAATGAAACCTGTGTTTCCCTGGTGTGACTAGACGGGGCCTGGAGACAAGGGTTCCAGGTGTAGCAGAGACGGTGCCAGGAGGTGAGAGCCGTGGTCCTCTCGCTGCCTGGCAGGAATGCCGGACAGGTTCCACCTATTTTGCTCCAGCTATAGGCAAGCAGTCGTGTGGCCTTGGGCATGAGCCTCACAGCTCTGTAGAGGCTAAGCCTCCCCCACACCCCCCACAAGGCAGGAGCTGTAACACCTTCCTCACCCCCAAGGGGACAACGGACTCACAGAGGATAACTGCTGAATAGCACTTTGGAAACTATGAAGTAGTTTTTAAAGCAAAGGATCATTATTTTATGCTAAGACACAAAGCTGTAGCTATGAAGTCAATCAAAAAAGTCCCACATTCCAGAGCATAAAACTGCCCTGTCGCCTGTCATCTTCCATGAGGTCACAGGATAGGGGACAGTCAGGTGCAAACCATAGTCTCAGCTTTAGGAAGAGCATTCACAATGAGCAGGGTTTGCAGATCCACAGATGCTCCTGCACCTTCCATGGCCACAGTGGGACCTGTGGCCTAAGGCCACAAGTCTTGCTGGGAGGTCAGGGTCCCAGTTGTTACAGTTCATCAAGTTTCTATTGAAAAATGAACTGGGGTTCTCCCCTCCTAACACACAGCCTGCCCCAGGCCATGCAGCAGAGAAGTGCCAGGACCCCACCAACCACACCTCTGAGTCAAGAGCAGTCCCTCTCCCTACTGAGGCAGGTAGCCAACTTCTGGTAAGGCTGTGGCTCAGACGCCTTTCACGGTTGCAGGCATGAAGAGACACAGTTCTGGGAATGGAAAGACCAGGAGATGGGGAGTGAGGTCACTAGCTTGCTTTGTGACCTTGGGTAAGTCCCTTGCCCTCTGGGCCCGGATTCCACAGTCACTGACTGGAATAGCAGGGGACCTTGGAGATTCCCATGACCCTTCATCATTAGGATTCTGGGTTTCCTCCTGACACCCCTCTGTCCCCCATGGGTCCCAGTACTCACACCGTGGCCATGGCTGAAAGGCTGCAGCACAGGGGCACCTGTGCTCCACCAGGCTGTGTGGGTCAGAGGAACACAGACCCTCTGAAGGTAGTGACTTGATTTTTAGACTCTACTTAAAACCAAACAGGAAAAGGAAGTTGAAGTAGAGACAAAGGGGAAACAAACCCAAGCTAAAAACTGAAACCTAGGTAGAAAATAGAGAACCAAGAAGCTAGCAGGGCAGGGGCCCATCGTGTGGGCGGCTGGGGGTGCGACAGTGAAGCCTGAGATGGCAACCTCAGGCTTCTGGGAGCTTCCTATAAGGGCCAGGGCGGTTGGTGTGGAGCCACGGCAGGAGTGACTGGGCCGTGGTGCAGCTCCACCAGTGACCAGCAGCTCCATTCTCCACTTAGTCAAAGACATTTGGGGTCTGGGCCTGGGTTTTGTGTGCATAGACAATGTAGGGTCAGTGCGGATGACTTCCTGCTGGCTCCTATGAGGAGGCGGCAAGAGCTGAGGAGTCTTGGCTGATCCTCAAGGGAACAGACTGTAGGATGATGTTCAATAGCTCGCAAAGACTTAAGGTTTGACCGTGGAGTAAAATCTGTTTTCTAGTGAGGAGACACTTTGAGTTTCAGTCAGCAATTTATGGCAAGAAAGGCAACAGGCAGAACCCTGGGAACTTAGCATTGCTGCCTCATTAGTGAGCGACGCCATGGCCTGTGTCTCCAGTTGGAAAATGGGATTAGTAATCCTGACTTTGCCTATCCCCCAGGTTCTCATGGAAAGGAGAACCATTCCTAAACTGGCTTTCACAGTTTACTGCAAATCTATTAAGAATCATGCATGGAGCCAGAAGCCAGAAACCAAATCGAAAGGAGGGGCCATACTTGTCCTGGGAGGGGCTTAGCATTCAGAAAGGGGGAGGATGATAAGAAATGGCCATGCAAAGTTCAGTATAAAAGGAAGGTCCATTCTAACTGGAGAGATGAATGTATTCTGAATGCTGAAAATGTGCTTTACAGGTTTTAAAGTCATGCATTTCCTGTTGGGTTCTGTGTTATCTGCAACCCAGAATTCTCACATATTGTGGTTTTCATTTTAATTGCTCAAAGTATTTGTGATCTTTCCCTTGTGATTTCTTCTTCTATCCATAGATTACTTAGAAGTATTTGTTTAATTTTGAAATAGCTGGTATTTCCTACACTATTGCTGTTTATTTCTAGCTTAATTCTGCTGTGGTCTGAGGACAGGATCAGGATGATTTCATTTGTATTTCCTGGTATGGTTGAAATCCTTCTGCATCATGGAGTCTGATCTTATGGCCCAGCATAGTCTATTTTGGTGAATTATCATGATCACAAGGCAAGAATGTGCACCCTGAAGTCGGATGTGTGTTCCATAAATGTCAATCAGGTCAAAGTGGTGAACAGCAGTGCACTGAACGTGTATGTTCTCACGATTTTTGTTGTTTGCCGTAGTCAAATTGTTCTATCAGCTGTGAGAAGGTCTTAACATCTCTGACTGAGATTCTGGGTCTCTTTCTGTTAATTTTTATTTCATACATTTTGAAGCTCTTCTTAAGTACATTTTCCATCCTGGATTTTTTTTTTTTTTTTTTTTTTTGCTGCTACTGTAACAAATCACCACAAAGTTAGCACTTACAACAACACATACTTAGTCTCACTGGGCTAAAATGAAGGTATTGGAAGTGCTGTACTTCCAGAGGCTCTAGAGAACAATCACTTCCTAGCCATTCCCAGCTTCCACATACCAGCCCTATTCCCTGGTCCACCGCTCCTTCCACAGAGACATCTCTTTCTGACCAAAGCCAGGCCAGGTTATCTGCTTTTTAAAGACTCACAAGATTAGAATGGACCCACTGGAGGGTCTAGGATGACGAGTCCATCTCAAGGTCCCTTTGACTATGTAAAGTAACACATTCACATGTTCTGGGGACTAGAGAGGTGGGTTGGCATTACTCTGCCTACTACACATCCTTTTACTTTCAACCTACCTGTGTCCTTGTATTTAAAGAGGATATCTTGTAGATAGCATATAATTAAGTCTGGGTTTTCTTCCCGTTTGACAATCTCTTAACTGGAGCATTAGGCCCATTTGTATTTAATTTATTGATATGGGTCTATCATTGTGCTATTTCTTGATGGTCTCATCTGGTTTTGGTTCCTCTTTTCCTGCATTCTTTTGGGTAAGCTAAACACTTTTTAGAATTCCATTTGAACTTCTCTATTGACTTTTCAGCTATGCCTCTTAATTTTTGGAGCCTATTCTAGGGGGAATTAGGATATAGACTTAATTTTATGCAGTATACTTAGAGTTAATATTGTACTGCTTCATGTGAAATGCAAGGACTTTGCGGCTGCATAATTTCACCCCTCACTCTCGTGCAGCCATCGTTACTACCAGATATTCAAATACATTCTTAAGATATTTTTGTTTCATAACTGCCTGTCCCTCTCTCTCTCCATACATATGTATATATACAGATACATTTATTATTTTAAAATAAATTAGGAAGAAAAGTCCTTTACATTGACCTACATATTTCTCTTTTCTGTTACTCTTCCTTCCTTCTCCCGTTATCATTTTTCTTTAGCCTGAGGAACTTCCTTTAGCATTTCTTATACAGCAGTTATGTTGGCAATAAACTCTTTTGTAGTTTTCTTTTATCTGAAAAATATATTTTGTCTTCATGCTTGAAGACACTTCTACACAGAGCATTCTGCAATTTCTTATCGTATTTTAGAGGTGCCACCCCACCATCTGCTGGCCTCTCTGGTTTCCGAGAAGCCAGTCACCATCCTAGATAATGCTGGTTAGACATCTTCTTTCCTCTGGTCATTTTAATATTTCCTTTTTCCTCTGGTTTCCAGTAGTGTGACTATGATGCCCCTAGGTGTGATCCTCCTTGAGATTCACAGAGACTCTTGGACTTATAAATTAAGATTTTCACTAAATCTGGCTGGGCATGATGGTGCACACCTGTAATCCCAGCAGCTTGGGAGGCTGACAGGAGGATCACAAGTTCAAAGCCAGCCTCAGCAAGGCCCTAAGCAACTTAGCGAGACCTTGTCTCAAAATAAACAATAAAAAACCGGGGATGTGGCTCAGTGCTTAAGCACCCCTGGGTCCAATTCCTGGTACAGGAAAAAAAAAAAAAAGATTATCACCAAATCTGGAGAATATTTTGTCATTATGTCATCAGATATCAGTTCTTTTTCTCCATTCCTTTTGGCACTCCAGTTACACATATGTAGCCCTCTTGATACTGTCTCACAAGGCATCGAGGTATTCTCAATTCTCTTTCTAAAAATATTTCTTGTTTCTCAGATTAGAGGATTCCTATTGATCTGTTTCCAAATCTACTACTCTTTTTCTATAGTTTCTGATCCACTTTTAATCTGACCCAGCAAATTTTTCATTTCATTTCTAATGCTAGAATATTCATTTGGTAAATTTTTAATTACTTCCATCTCTCTGTTGAGATTTCCTATCTGTTTACTCATTCAACTGTATTTATTTTAGCAACTCTGAAGTACTTCTCTGCTCGTTCTGACTTTGGGGCATCCCAGGTTTTACCCTAAGCACAGGTCATGTTTTCTGACTCTTCACATGTGTACCAACTCATGGCTGCATGTTGGACACTGTTATGATCACTGCAGAGTCTGGATCCTGCTGTCTTCCTTTAAAGGTGTCGAGCTTGTTCTGGCAGGAAGGCAGATGATAAGTGCTATCAAGCTTGGTTCAAATCTTTTTAAAGTTCCATTTCCACTTTGAACTTACCCCTACGGCAGGGTGCCCTTACCCAGGGGCACAATCCTCTTCATCAGGAGTTCTGGGGTCTCCAACACTGTCCTGAGGTACTCAGTGAGGACTCTCCACTTAGGTAGAGCTGGACCTCCAATGTCTCCCAGCACCTGTGGCCTCTGCTGTCTGTCACCAGTCAGCTCCGCCAGGCCTTATGGAGAGTCTTCCCAGCTCATGCACAGCCTACTTTAGCCAACAACCCGAAGTGAATCTTTACACAGAACCGGGCTATCCTTGGCCTTACCACAGGTCTCCCTCTTCTCTAGTTCCTTCTGTGTTAGTTTTTTTGTCATTGTGGCCAAAATACCTGAGAACAAGTTAGAGGAGGAAAAGTTTATTTTGGCTCACTGTTTCAGTCCAGGGTGGGCTGACCTCATTGCTCAGGGCCCACGGTAAGGCAGAGCAACACGGTACAAGAGCAAGGAGGAGGAGCCTTGCTTCACTGTTCATGGTGGCCAGGAAGTGGGGAGAGCGACTGGAAGGGCAGCAGGGAAGATGCATCCTCCCAGGCACATCCTCAGTGAGCCTCCTCCTCCAGCCACAGCCCGGGTGCCTACAGTTACCACAGTCAGTCTTTCCAAACTAGGGTGCACTGATTAGATTACAGTTCTCGCAACCTGATCATTTCACCTCTGAATGCTCCTGCATTAACAGGAGCATTTGGGGGACACTTCACATCTAAACCATAATACTTGCACCATCCAACTATTTCAGTAGCCTGGTAGTCTAATGCCTGCTTCCTGGGCTCTCTAAGATCACCTTCCAGCTCAGACTCCACCCCTCTGTGCTGAGACTGGAAGGTGGATGCAGGCAGAAGGCCTGGGACCTCATGGGGCTTATCAGGGTGTTTTTTTTCTTTCAGTGGCCGAGTCTCGTGCTGCCTGTGCAGTGCCTGACAATGGCGAGGATTTAATACTTGTGTGATTTCAGTACCTTTCATGTATTTTGTTCATTTGCACAGTTGTTCCTCTGAAGACTGTAAGTCACTGCCATTACTCTGTCATGATCAGAAGCAGGGGTCAATTATGGTTACTGAAGTACCAGAGTATTCTTCTTATTTCCTGAAGACAGTAGCCCAGTGTGAGAAAGTCTGACCGTGAGAAAGTCTTTCAGTTTCACCCCCCACTTCCTCTGCCCTTCACACGTCACTACTGCCTTTTATTGGTTTCACTAGGTAGTAAGTAAACACTCCTTTGGGGGTATTTTTCCTTTCCTGTGAACAGCCTAACTTTCCTTCTCGCCTCTCTTGGGGTTGACCATTAATGAAGTGCCTGACACAGGCTACTTTTGAAGAAATGCAGCCCATGGATTCAGCTCCTGGTTCCGCAGGCTCTAGTCTAGGATTAGCAGCACTGCGTCTAGGCTCTGGTGAGGGCCACACATCATGGCAGAAGTGTGTGGGGAGCAAATCACTGACAGACTCGGGTCCCACAAGGCCTCTGATGACCTAAGGGCCTCCTACTAGGCTCCACTCAAAGTTCCCATCATCTCCCAGAGGACCACTCTGGGGACCAAGCCGTTAACACAGAGGCCTCTGGGAGACACTCTATTGAAACTCCAGCAAGCATAGAAGTTGCTTTCACAAAGAAGTGCAGGATTGAACTAGGCCTGCACAATCCACCATTTCATAGGAATCTGTGTTGAAAAGAAGGCCCTTGAGTCCTGAGAGCAGACAGATGGGCATCTAGAGTTAGCCACCACTGCAGACGCGTTATGAAATGGTATTAGCTGTGCTTGCTAGGCATGTTTAATATGTTATTAATGCGATCATTATTTGAGACTTAAAGCCTTAACTATAGCTTCAAAAATCAAAATGCAAATTGCATCTGCTGGAGATCCTCATGTCTCCTGAGACCTGCCTGACTGGCCATTCTTACAAGATCAGCACTAGAGCAGTGCAGCCATTCCCAGGATGCCACCCATCCCTCTGCTCCCTTGCACAGCCCAGTCCCTGCCTAGCGGCTAGGGCCTGCCTATGCCACCTGCTCTGCAATGTTGACTTTGTCACTCACACTAGAGGCCAGACATTAGGAGTCACAAACTCAGACAAAGGAACCAAATTCCAAATTATCTATTTGTAGTCTGGGACTCAACCCTGAGTTGTGGGGCCTGGAAAGGGTAGCAGCCCAAACAAAGATCCCTTGCTGTCCCTTGAGGAATCTTAGGAGAAACAACCTGCTCTTCACTGACACTTGTGACCCCATGGACTCAGCGTCCCTGAGGACATTTAGCTGTGCACCTTGTGCCATGTGCACCTTGTGTCATCTCGGAAAGGGAGGAGAAGGAAGGGAAAGGAAAGGTAAAGCCAAGTCACTGGACTCTGGTTTCTCACACACCCTGGCGGTCCAGGCTTCTGTGCCTTGGTGCCACTGTTGTCCTCACCGGAAATCACCTCTCACCCACCTGCACTCCAGCTCAGTTTGCCATCAGGACCCAACTCATACATCACCCTCTCGGTGCAGTAGATACTGAGTAAGACACAGGAAGTGGTCCTGCTATGTGCTACTCCAGTATTTTGCAATGTTATCAATTTAGTTGTCAAAGAGCACTGCCCTTTATGTAGGGACTACCATTTTTTATTAATCTTTTGTAACCAATCACTACCAGCACAATTCTTGGTATAAAAAGTGTGTTCAGAATCTTTGGTAAACTATTCTTCTGAAAGGACTGGACCTCAAGAAGAATACAAATTACTACCAGTACGGAGGGGGGATAGACATGGCCTTGTATCCCTGCCCCGCCTCATGTCTCAGTGTTTGGAAAGAGAATGCCTGAACCCAGCCTGCAGTAAATACCAGGGCACCCTGCCTCGGGGACTTCCCTCCTAACCAAGTTCCAAACTTATCTGCAGCATCAGTAGGCAACATTAGCCAAGGCAACTGGATGTTCTAAGAAAATAGAGATGAACTCTCTGGGAGAAATTGCAACATCTTTGAGAAATGCCAGTACCCTAAAGACTTAAAAGACACACAACAAATGAAGCAACCTCTACCATGGGAAACAGAGTTTCAAAACTCAAAGGCATAACAAATGCCTTTCAAGAGATAAGGGAAGATACTCGAAGATTAAGTGGAAATAAGCAATGAGGAAAGAAGTGAATATTTTAAAGTATAAAAATATAATTGTTAAAATAAAGAACTCAACAGATAGGCTTAGCAGAACAGGCAGAGATTTAAAAGACACAAAATCAGGTCAAAGAATTGACCCAGACACCACCAGGAAGGGAAAAAGACAAGGGAGAACAGAAGCAGATGTATCAGTGTTGTGTAAAAGGCATCTAAGAGGGAAGGAAAAACAGAGGTCAAACATTTGCAGAAATAATGACAGAATTTTGTAGAATTCTAAAATGATGTTAAGAGTTCAGACTAAAGGTGCTAAAGAAGATTGATAAGAGAAAAATCTAAATGTGAACAGGCAAAAACAAGCCTGGATTTTAATATTTAAAAACAATGAAGAAAGAGAAAATTCCAAAAGATTTTCAAATGAAAGCAAATCATCTACAAAAGAACAAAAATCATACCAGACATCTATATCTTCAGTAAACAATGGAATAGATCCTCAGACTGCTGGAGGCAAAAAACTTTGAACCTTACATTTCATGTCATACCTAGCTAAACTACCATTTAAATGTGTGGGAGAGGTAAATGCATTTTCTGACATATAACATCTCAGAAAGTTTTCCAGCTATAGACCTTCTCTGGATGAATGTCCAAGAAGGATTTTTTTTTTTTTTTTTTTTTTTTTTTGGAACCAGGGATTGAACTCAGGGTACTTAACTGCTGAGCCAAATACTCAGCTCTTTTTATTTTTTAGTTTGAATCAGGGTCTCACTAAGTTGCTCAGGGCCTTACTAAGTTGCTGAGACTGGCTCTGAACTTGTGATCCTCTTGCCTTAGCCTCCAAACTGCTCAGATTATAGGCAAGCACCACCACACCCAGCAAGAAGGAAATTTTTCCTAGGTATAAATAAAGATATAAAAAGAAGATATAAAAAGTGGTAGCATACAACTGAGTATGAGTCAGCCATGAGAAAGGAATGAGGTATGGGCATATGCTACAATATGGATGAACGCTGGGAAACACAATGCAGAGTGACAGAACTCAGACATGAAAGGCCATCTACTTTGTGATTCCATTTGTATAAAATATTTAGAATAGGCACATTTATAGAAAGAAAACACAGATTAATGGTTGTCACAGGCTGGTGGTGAGGGTGATTGGTACTCAGTTCTTAATTTATAGAAATGGCTGTGTAAGGAAGTGGAGAGGTCCTTGCCCCTGAAAGGATTCTTTGTCCTTACTGTTGCCCAGGCTGGCCTCAAACTCCTGGGTTCAAAGCTTCCTCCTGCCTCGGCCTTCTGAGCAGCTGGCACTACAGACTCACATCTCCATATCTGGCTTACTGAAAGGAAAGCTGAACGTTACTGACAGTTCAGGCACTGTGTGACATGCAGGGCCACAGGGAAAGCACCAGTGTCAGTCAGGAGGCAGAGAAGTGAAGGCACAGGCCCAGCCTTTCTTGGAGTTTCCAAGTTAAAGGCAGGGCAGGGCAGGGACTGGCTTATGACTGGCTAGTTTGGTAATTCTGGAGGCTTGGAGGCATGGGGACTGTTGCTAGTTGTCTGGTACCCAACCCTGGGTTGATTTAGAGCAGAGGAAATACTGGCTTGGTGAGTGAGAGACTGAGGAAGTGGTTGCTGGGGATGTCCTTGCAACTGTTGGCTTTGTATATGAAAGAGAGATTCTTCAAGAAAAGCTGCTTACTGTTGCTAGGATCAGCTAGTCCTGGGATGGGTGGACCCTTCCCAACCAACAAGGACCCAAAGATGTCAAAACATTAAAAAAATACAAAAAACCTGGTTAATATAGGGCAGGGAGATGTGGGAAGAAACTTCTTACTAAGCGTGGTGTTTCCTTTTGGGGTGATGTAAATGTTCTACACTAGATAGCAGTGGTGGTCATAGAGCATTGAGAAAATGCTAAATACCATGAGCTGCATACTGCAAAACATTTAAATGGCTTAAGGAAAAGTGAGAGAAAAATCCAGTGAAGTTTCTTATTGCCTAAGATCTAATCATGTTGGAGTAGGCGATGATCATCAATGGCCATTTTTAAAGAAAAGGGCATCTATGACTGTGAAGCAGAAGTTCCAGACACAGCAACTTTTGTGTACGTATGGGTTGTTTGTCTACAAGAAACAGGAGGTGAGACCCAGGGAAGCCGCGGATGCCGATGGTCCTTAAAACAATGGTAAAGAAAAGGAAGTCAGCCAGGCCACAGTGAGGTAGGAGCAGCCCCGAGAACAAAACAGGGCCTCTCACCTTCATTCAACTGAAGAAAATTGAACACACACACTAGAAGGCAGGAAAGAGGAAAACAGACAAGGAGAAACAGGATGAAAAAGAAAATAGGGAACAAGACAGAAGAATAAGGGTTGTCACTCCAGCCGCTGCTTGTGTACTGCTATGCACCAAAGTTAGCAGTGAGCTGAAGCCCTAATCTACAGCGGTCGCACTTGGAGACATGGCCGCCTCAGAGGTGATTCAGGTGACTGTGTTAAAGAGCATCAGTGTTCTGCTATGAAGACACCACAGACCTCACTCTCCGTGCGCACGTGTGAGCACCCCCACTTCACTCCAGGCAAGGACACAAGAAGGTGCCGTCTCTGAGCCAGGCCCCACAGAAACCAAAGCCACTGGTGCCTTGATCTTTCCATGGGGAAGGCAGGGCAGGGCAGGGCAGGGCAAATGGCTTATGACTGGCTAGTTTGATAATTCTGGCAGGTTTGAAGGCATAGGGACCTCTCAGCTTCTAGAACTGTAAAAACAAAAACAAAAACAAAACAAAAAAACCCCAAAATGTCGGTTGTTTCAACTACCCAGTATTTTGTTATGGTAGCTCAGGAAGATGAATACATGTGCCTTCTAAAATATTTAGAAAAACTGTATCTTCTATGTTTTCTTCATAGTCTATCTACAAATTTTCATGGTAAGTTTAAATGGTTGAAAGGATGAAATTATAGACTATATGTGTGCATTAAAGGTTGAATTTAGCCAGGAGTGGTGACACATGCCTGTAATCTCAGCAACTCTGGGAGGCTGAGGCAAGTTCCAGGCCAGCCTCAGTGACTTTGACTCTGTCTCAAAATAAAAAATGAAAAGAGCTGGGGATGTAGCTCAGTGATCAAGTGTCCCTGGGTTCAATCTCCAGGATCTAAATAAATAAACAAATACTAAATTTATAAATGCAATTTAATATCTAAATTTAAGCTTCTTTTAATTTAAAAAAAGTCTGCCATAAAACTTAATTGGTAAAGTCTGTTGCTCTGTCAAACCATTCAGGCAAGTCAGATTTGCTTTCTGTAAGAAAAATAAAAAAAGACTAACCTAATTTTTCAACTCCAACATGCTTATGTCATTCCAGGAAAGCACAGCACTTCTGAACTCTTAATTTCAGAACAGACCGCTGAGCAGATAAGGCACGAGCGAAGCCATGAGTTTGCAGCCTGGATGATGTGAGGCCTGCTCTCTTCACATTTCCCGAGTCCACCCCAGGCGCTTGGCTCCCCTGCCTGTCCCCCAGGGCCTAGGCCTTCTCACATTAGTCCCTGGGTCCATGAAGGTTACTGTGTGCTGAGGCAATGGATTACGAGAGATCTGGAAAGGGTGGGTGGTGTGCCTTCTTCTGCACAGCAAGGAGATGTGAAAAGTGCAGAGAGGAGGAGCAGCACAGGCAGACGTCCCCATGGTGCTAGCAGGGGTACAAATGGAAATGGGAGGTCAGGGCCTATGCACCCCAGGCATAATGTGCCCCAGTCTGAAGCTGCCATCCTGTGTCACAGAAATGGCAATGCTGCCAATGGGTTGAAACCACTGGTGAAGGGATAGAAAGGGCTGGACCAAATAGAAAGTAAAGGCAAGAATGACCTGGTCTACACACGGCAGCTGAAAGCAAAGGACGCTTCAAGAATGAAAATGAAGGGGCTGGGGCTGTGGCTCAGCGGTTGAGTGCTTGCCTCACATATGTGAGGCACTGGGTTCGATCCTCAGCACCACATAAAATAAAATATTGTGTTCATCTACAACTAAACAAAATATTAAAAAAAAGAAAGAATGAAAATGAAGACATGGAAAAGTTATGAGACGATTTTGGGGGGGGTACTAGGGACTGAACTCAGGGGCACTAGACCACTGAGCCACATCCCCAGTCCTATTTGTATTTTATTTAGAGATAGGATCTTACTGAATTGCTTAGCACCTTGCTATTGCTGAGGATGGCTTTGAACTCATGATCCTCCTGCCTCTGCCTCCCAAGTTGCTAAGATTACAGGTGTGTGCCACAGCACCCTGGCTATAAGGTGATTTGAAGTTAAAACAAAAACAAAACCAAAAAACCTAGTTAGCAATTGTAATCAGACAAATAGAAGCTAAGGATAAAAACATGATTAAGGAAGCTGAGGAGCATTTAAAACCTGAGAACATAACCATGAGTATGTGCAAATAATATAGCCTCAACCATGTAAAGCAATAACCAAAAAATCATGGATGCAGCCTGTAGGAGCACTCCCATACCTTCAACCCCTTCCCTCCCTCTTTCCCTATTCTGTGCTGATGGACTGCAGGACTGACACACAGCGGTAAACCTTGGGGCCATGATTGGTCCAAAGACCAATCATGTTCTTAAGCTGTTGCATTTCTAGAATAAATGGGCTCTGCGTCTGGCTCTGGCAGAGCAGTCTTACCAGCTCCCGGAGCCTGAGTGAAGTGGCTTCGCGGCCGACCACCCCAGACCTCGTCCTTCGGGACCCTTTCGTCCCTCCTGAGGACCCCTTTTCGTCCCCCGGGGCCCCAGCTCATCGGCAGACCCATGCAAGGCACAGGCACGACATAAAACAACAGCAGCCAACCAAACAATCCTAGTGAAGATTAAAAATAAATAATGTAGCCAGGCAATGTATATGTTATGTAAGTATATACATGTATCAAAAGTAGATCTTTTAAAAATAGACAATTGTTTTTGAAGCGAGAAGGCTCTTCACTAAAAGGTCTGTTGACATTTCTGTTTAAGTTATATATGTTTAAAGTTAGAAAACTCAAACTACAGAAAGATACAGAGGGTAAAGTGAAACTCCTCTCCTCCCTCCCCAAAGCTAACCACTGTTGACGCCAGGGCAAATGCTTTTCTGGGGTGAACGTGGGGGACTCAAAATCCTCACCACAGTCAGTGTTGCCTGCATCCTACCTCTCTGTGTTCCCCTAAAGGGGGATGGACTAAAACGAAGTCCTGCTTTGAAGGGAGGGTAGAAATCCTGTGCCAGTTAATGGCTCAAAGGGCAACGCAAACATGCTGGAACATGAACCGTAAAAACATTAGGCTAAGAGAAGAAGTTGGTCCCCGAGAGCCAGGGACTGCATGATTCCACTGATAGGACATGCCCGGAACAGGCGAATCCAGAGATAAGAGCAGACTGGAGGCTGCCTATGGCTGGTGGGAAGAAGCTAGAGGCAGAGGCTGGGCGCCAGTGAGTTGCTTCCTTTTGGGGTGGTGAAATGTTCGAGAGTTGACTGTGGCAATGGCTGCAGAACTGTGAATACACCAGAGCCTACCAAGTTGTGCTTCCAAGCATGTGACTTCTATGGCATGTGAATTGTATCTCAACAGAGCTGCTGATGCCCCGTATGCAGGCTGAACACATAAATGCTTTCAAGTGGGTTACGAAGAAGCAGCGGGACTTGGCAACTGTTGAAGACACCCCCACCACTACCATTCTGGTTCATAACAGACCCAATCCTCAATAGGAAGGGTCTCGTCCAGGGTGACAGGTCTTAGGCTATTTCAGCTCTACAGAGTAAAGAGAAAATAAATGCAGCCCAAGTGCAGTGCATGCTCTTGGTTCAAGGCAATTCCTGGGACCTCCAACCAGGCTTCAAGGCTAGCCTGTGAACTTGACCTGAGAACGATCTACTTCTCAAGCTGCTTGATGGCTTTGAATGTTTCCAAACCTTCTGCCTTTCTTTTAATAGTTTCCAGTGGATGGAAAGAGCATTAAGGAAAAACAGAACATTTGAGATGGATTTGGTTAATTAAGATCAGATGGACCCAAGGGAATATAATGAGGAATCCTTCTTCACCATGCATGTTATGGCAGCTGTTTGCTTCTGAACTTTCAAGTTTGGTTTTGCTTTTAGTTCCTTTCTATGAATGTGACAGGTGCAGGGATGCCTCAACCAGAAGGCAGGACAGCTTCAGCACCCCCAGCAGCGCTCTCCCTCTGAGGTTCGCGAGCCCCTCACCCTTCCTTCCAGCAGCCACCTCTTTGCAGAGTGCCATGCCCACGGACTCAGAGAATGGAACTTTCCTAACCGGCTCTCTTCACGCAGCATAAAGCCTTTGAGATTCATCGAGTTGTGTTTATTACTAATGACAGCAGTTTTTTTCTGAGTAGTATTCTAGTATTCTAGTAAATGTAGTACAAATTGCGTAGTTAGTTGAGGGCATCTGGGCTATTTACTCTTCCCCAGTGGTTATAAACAGGGGTGCTGTGGGGCTGAGGTTATGGTGCAGTGGTAGCGTGCTCGCCTAGCACGCGGGAGGCACTGGGTTCGATCCTCAGCACCACATAAAAATAAAATAAGGATATTGTGTCCACCTACAACTAAAAAATAAACATTTAAAAAAAAAAAAAAACAGGGGTGCTGTGAACTGTCACATACAGGCTTACATTTCTACAGAGTGAATGTGGAGGACTGCCGGGCAGTTAACTACACGTTTAACTGAAAAGAAACTGCCGGGGGCTGGGGCTATAGCTCAGTGGCAAAGCGCTTGCCTAGTGCATGTGAGACACTGGGTTCGATCCTTAGCACCACATAGAAATAAACATAATAAGGCACTCTGTCCATCCACAACTACAAAAACAAAACAAAACAAAAACCCTGCTGGACTCTCCTGCAGAATAGCTGTACTATTCAATGGGGAAAAGCTGCTGTTGCCCTGCACACTGCCTGCTTTTGGAACTGTCCATATTTGACTTATTTCAGCTATTCCAATAAGTGCATAGTGATTTCTCACTGTAATTTTAATTTGCATTTCTCTGATGACTTATGATTCTGTGTATCTCATCATGTGTCATTTGCCGTTGTATATTCTCTTTGTTAAAGTGTCCAAGTCCTTTGCACAGTTTAAAAAAAAGTAGGTTGTGGGCTGGGATTGTGGCTCAGTGGTACAGTGCTTGCCTCACATGCGTGAGGGACTGGGTTCAATCCTCAGCACTACATAAAAATAACAAAATAAAGATATTGTGTCCATCTACAACTAAAAAAATATTAAAAAACACTAAAAAAAAAAAACAAAACTAGGTTGTTTCCTTACTGTTAAGTGTTGAGAGTTCTTCATACATTCGGAAGCCGAGCCCTTTACGATTTGCAAATATATTCTCTAAGTCTGTCTCTTGTTTTTCATTCTCATGAGAATGTCTTTCACAAAATAAGTTTTAATTTTGATGAAGTCAAAATTAATTTGATAAAGTCCAGTTTATCTTATATGAATGATACTTTTGCTGTCAGGACTAAGAACCCTTTGTCCAAGTCCCAGGTTCTTCCAGAAGTTTTGCAGTTTTATATTTTGCATTTGAATTCATGATTCACGAGAGGTGACTTGCATGACACGTGAGGGTTAGGGCAAAGTTCCTTCCTTTCTGCATAGATGTCCAATCCATCTGGCACCATTTCTCCATGGACCTGCCTTTGCATCTTTGTGGAACACCACTTGACAGCTGTCTGGACCTGTTTCGGGACTTTCTGCCCAGTGTCCAACCTCTCCATAGTTATCTTGTGAAAACACAAGGCAAGCTTGTTGCTGTCATACACTTGTAACCTCAGAAAGCTAATGCAGAACCTGAACCAGGAAGAGTGACTGTGATCTTGATTTGTTTATTCTGACATCCACACCGTGGAACATGTAGCCCGTTTTTTCTCCAGGCTAGACCACACATGGAACACTGGGATCAGCTTTTGATATCACAGTTTCAGAGGTGCAGTGGCAACTGGAAATATTCTTAGAGAGTGACTAAGATGATAAGGCAAATGAAAATGGAAACAGATGGAGATTGGCTGAGGTCAGGGGCTGTCCGGCCTGGAGTCATGGAAGGAGAAGGCCATGGTACTAACTTTGGACCTGTGAAATGGAGCTCATCAGAAAGTCTGTGACCCCGAGGGAGAAGGCCAGGACTGATGGCTAGCACCAGGCACCGTGCCAGGTTCTGGGAGTTCAGAGATGGGGAGGGTACGCCTCCTGCTGTCAGAGGGGGATGCCACAGGGGAAACGATTTTGGTCTGACAGCAGTCATCTAGCTGATTGTAACACAGCGCTCTTCCGCTTTAGCTGAGATTGGATTGAATGATTTGCTCTAATTCTGATTTTGCACAGTTGCCAAAGATGGCCCAACAACTGACTATTTTGAACAAATGACTGTTTCTGTCTTGGGTTTAATAACCCCATGAAGAGACTGAAGTCACATGAAAGAAAGTGATTTACCTGCTCAAGGTCTTGAAATAGTAGTTGCAAAGCTGAGTTCAGAAACCAAGCCTTCTGACACTCACTTGGTCCAGGACTCCTTTCTACTAGTCAAAATTCTTCGTGCCATGTTTGCTGAAGGCTAAGCCAATGCCTCCTCCTTAGGTATACTGTTTCCTGGAGTTTCTTATTATTATGGTTGGATATGAGGTGTCCTTCCCCCTCCCCAAAGCTCCTGTGTTAATTCAGGAATGTTCAGAGGTAAAGTGAATAGATTAGATCATGAAAGCTATAACCTAATCAGTGGGTTAATCCACTTGATGGCTTAATAATTTGAAAGAACTATAGTACTAGGTGGTGACTGTAGGTGGGTGGGGCATGACTGGGGAGGTGGGTCACTGGGGGCATGCCCTTGGGGATTATATCTTGTCCTCGGCTCCTTCTCCCTGTTTTCTCTGCTGCTAGGAGCTGAGCAGCTTTCCTCCTCTATGCCCTTCCGCCATGATGTTCTGCCTCATCTTAGGCCCAGAACAATGGAGTTGGTCATCCATGGACTAAACCTCCGAAACTATGAGCCAAAATAAACTTTTCCTCTCACTGTTCTTGTCAAGTATTTTGGTTACAGCGACGCAGAGCTGACTAACACATATTTTGTGTTTTTGTTCTTTCAGGATGACTATCTCTGAGGCCTTAACAGAGAAAGGAATCCTACTGTTTTTTGAAATTTCAACACTTTTTCAATGACAAAATGGAAAAAAAAAATCAAATCAAACAGGTCTCTTCTGAAGATTTTATTTCTGCTATGAGTTCTTCTGGGTGACCTACTACTCTAATTAGGCTGGAAATAAACCTGGCTTTCATGAGATCTAGGATATGGCTGGAGGAAAAAGTTGTCAAGACTACTTAAGATCATCGGTGCCCATACTAGCCTCAGAGCATTCCAAGAACTCATCGATTCATTCCATAATTCATTCCACTTATTAGCCACACACACAGACACCCTGGGAGAACAGACATCACTGGTTGATTGAGATTAACTAATCTACCCAGGGCAGTAAAGAGATCAGAAAAATAATAGCACTGTAGCTTCTGACAGTCCTCCCATGGCAGTGTGGCTCAGTGGCCAGCCAGCAGACCAGCTCCACAGTCCTAGCTCTCTCTGCCTGGACGCACGCTCACCTATCAGATGGCAGAGTAACCCAGTCCTTTCCACCTCGCTGACTTGTGGGAAGGATTAAATGAGACAATGGTATGAAAAGAGCTTTGCAAACTGAGAGGCAGCGGGGATTTCCTCATCTAACAGACAGGTCGGGCACTCATCAAATGGCATGTTCTGAGCTAAACACCTGGGTATTCCGTTCAGTTAGACACAGCCAGCCCACAAGAAGACAATCAGATGACAGCATGTCAGACGTGGGACGTCAGGAGAGCACGGGGCCTCCATTGTTGGTCCCGGCAGTGAAGAGTACGCTGTGAGGAGGCCAGGGCGCACAGGCTTGAGAAGGTGCACGGTTATGGACTAGCTGCTGGGCAATGCCACACACTCCTTAACTTATTTCATACTTAAGACCATCCCACCAAGTGGGCATTGTTTTTACTATTACCCTCTTTAGTCTATAAAGAAGTGGCTCTCAACTGGGCCTGGGGCCGGGGCTGGGGCTGCTCCTGGCACCTGGTAGGCACAGGTCAGGGATGCCACAGAACATTCAACAACACAGGACAGTCCTCACCACCAAGAATCACTGCTCCCCAAGTGCCCCACTGTGTTGAGGCTGAGGATGCCTACTGTCAAGGAACCAGGCCCACAGAAGACACAAAGCCCAGTGTGCACGGCAATCAGTCGCAGCCCGCTGTGTGCAGAACCTCAGCTGGACTTCCAGGCCGTGGTGCTCCACCTTGGCGATGAGAAAGAACAGGGAGGATGAGCACCTGGGCAGGGCTTGACCAAGACCCAGGACACCCTCAAACCCACTGCGGTGTAGAATGCAAGGGAGGGAAGGCTGCAGGAGGGAGAGAGGAGAGGACCTTTGACTCTGAGATGGAAGATGCTAGACGTTTCGGTAGCAACCTGCATTTACAGAAGCTACCCTTTGTCTAAGTCCATCGTCACTGCAGTCTTGCCAGCTGTGTAGGGTGGTGGTGGCCAAGATCAATGTTCTGAATCTCTGGAGCCTTGAAAAGCGGACTGGGATGGCCAAGGTCTGGGGCTGTGCTAAGGGGGCAGGACCCAGGACGAATCCTCCCTGCCCCAGCCCCACCCCAGCTGCTAGGGCCTGAGTCACCCCCAGCTCACAGGCCGCGCGCTCTCTGAGGCTTTCCCTGGGGAGGCACCAGGTGAACTAGAAGTGACGCTCAGAACTGCTCGGTGAGCTGAGCTGAAGTGGAGGAGCAGAGGTGGGACTGGGCAGGGGGATGTGGACCACCTGGGCTCAGTGCCCGTGTTTCCACGAGCAGGTGTGACTTTAGGCTAGTCACCTGCCCTCCCGACAGGGAGAGGAGCACCGGAACACTGTTAGGAGAGCTCTCTGCTCTAAAGATGGAAGCTGGTGTATTTTAAAATGTTCTCCCCTGCTGCCAATGGCACTGCTTAAGTGTGGCCAATGGAAACTTCCTAGGGAGGCAGCCCACACGGCTGTTTCCTGGCTGGGCTGAGAAGAAATACACTCACTGTGCTAATGGATTAATTTTCCAAAAAAGAAAAAAAAACTGAACTCTTAAAGAATTTTTGTCCAAATTTGCTGTTTAGGCAAATTTGCCAGTAACGGCTTTAATCCGCTTTCATGAATTATCAACTGATGTGGCAGAGGTGGCCTCAGACAGGGAGGTGGCACTTCAAAGTCAGAGCACAACTTAACCTGTCCTGGGAGCTCAGGCAAACCGCTGGCCTCTGGAGCCCTACCGTGCTCATCCTGAAAGTGACCGGACTGGCCCAGCCAGCCCCTGTGCACTGCAGCACGGCCTCGCTCCCCCTGCTTCTCGGTTCCTTACGTGGCTGTGAAGACTGAGAGGAACGCTTCTCAAGAAGCAGAGCATTCCAGCTGCTTATCAGGGAGGACTGGAGGTGGTCAGCACTTCTCTTTATTGATGATCCTGATGGCCACTTACCTCGATCTCGACTCATTCGTGTATGGGGATTTTTAGTAGCCAAAGAACCCAGTGGTGCCAGGCGTGGTGGCACACACCTGTAATCTCAGTGGCTCAGGAGGCTGAAGAGGGAGGATTCCGAGTTCAAAGCCAGCCTCAGCAAGGGCGAGGTGCTAAGCAACTCAGTGAGACCCTGTCTCTACATAAAACACAAAATAGGGCTGGGGATGTGGCTCAGTGGTCCAGTGCCCCTGAGCTCAAGCCCTGGTACTTCTCCCACCCCCACAAAACAAAACAAACCAACAACCCAGCGGTGTGGGGAACAACTGCACAGAACACTGCACCCCTCAGTTATCGGGAGGCACCAGCATCCGCAAGAGTGGTATTGCTCCCCAGCTCAAGGCCAAAGTTATCCCTATAACCTCTTTCTCCCTAACTTATATTGCAATGTGATCTTTTTAGTGGAGAGGTGGAATTATTTTCTATACAACCCTGCGTGGGTGTCCTACCAGTGACTGCCACCACTTGACAGTTTTTCCATTTTAGGGACTTCAACTTCCACTGAATTTCACTTTAGTTTACTCAGTCTGGATCTAGGTAAAAGAATGCATGGTTTTTAGGTGTCCTTCAACAGATGAATGGATAAAGAAAATGTGTACATATACACAGTGGAATATTACTCAGCCATAAAGAAGAATGAAATTATGGCATTTGCTGGTAAATGGATGGAACTGGAGACTATTGTGCTAAGTGAAATAAACCAATCCCCCCAAACCAAAGGCTGAATGTCCTCTCTGATATGTGGATGCTAACCCACAACAGGGACGGGGGAGGAGAATAGGAAGAACAGAATTAATTGGACATAACTTTCCTAGCCTTGTGTTTGAATACATGACTGGGTAACTCTGAATCATGTACAACCACAAGAACAGGATACTACTGAGAATAAGTTGTACTCCATGTATGTATAAAATGTCAAAACACATTCTACTGTCATGTATAAATAAAAAGAACAGTAACAACAAAAAAGAATGCATGGTTTTAAGAAAGTTGTTTTTTGTTTGTTTTTATTTTAATCCTGGCCTGGAATCTGAATTTGAACATCTGTTTTTGACATATAGCACTCAAAACTTTTTATACTTCCAAAGGCACGTAAATCTACCAAGCATTTAGCTTGCTCTGGAGGCCACTCATCCAACAATACAGTAAAAATTTTCAAAGCAGCCTGGTGCAGTGGCACACACCTGTAATCCCAGTGGCTTGAGAGGTTGAGGCAGGAGGATTGCATGTTCAAAGCCAACCTCAGCAATGGCAAGGTGCTAAGCAACTCAGTGAGACCCTGTCTCTAGGTAAAACACAAAATAGGGCTGGGGATGTGACTCAGTGGTCGAGTGCCCCTGAGTTCAATCCTCACTACCAGCCCCACCAAATGTCTCAAAGCATGAAGTCACCTATTAGACAGTGACCAGCTGCTCCTTGCCAGGTCCTTAGAGTTCATCCATTCCAGCTCTCCACACAGCACTTAGCTCTTCCTAGAAACTTTTGCTAGCATTGGCCAATCTTTTCTCACTCAGCCTTAGCCTTCCTCTATTTTAAGACTATTTTCTAGAGCAGTTTTAGATTCACAGCAAAATTGGGAGGAATGCAGAGATTTCCCATGTGCCCCCGCCCCACGAGCACAGCCTAGGTGATGTTGTAAGGATGGGTATGTGTCATACATTTGTCCAAACCCATGGCCACTCAGAGCGAGCTGTGAAATCTGGAATCTAGGTGATTAGGACGTGCCCATGTAGGTTCATCAACTGTAACAAATGTACCACCAGTGGTGAGGGGTTGGTAACAGGAGGTCATGAGTGGGTGTGGCTAGAGGGCATATGGGAAATCTCTCCCTCCTCAATTTTGCTATGAACCTAAAATTTCTAAAAAAAAGCCTCAGCTGCTTATTCATCCCTCACTCTTCCCAACCTCTGGCAACCACTGAATTTTTACTGTCTCCGTAAGTTTTGCCTTTTCCAGAATGTCACACAGTTTCAATCAGACAGAAAGCAGCCTTTTCAGATTGGCCTCTTTCAGGTGGCAGTGTGCATGAGAGGTTCCTCCGCGCCTTCTCATGGCCTTCTCATATGGGTCTCTTTTTTAACCTTGAGTTCGTGGCCAGGGGTGTCCTCAGTCATGCTCCTGCCCAAAATGATTTGGATGGGACATGCCTGAGAACTCTGGAGGGGACTGCGCAGGGACAGTCGTGCTGCTCCCCATCTGCTTCAGTGCAGCTCTCGGGATCTCTGTAAAACCCGCCTGGCCACACAGGCAGGGACTGTCTCTTCCCTGCTCTGGCTCTGGTGGCACCTGGGCATCCGTTTCTGGGAGATAGGGCCTACTGCTGTGTGCTTCTGTTATTTGTTTAAGGAGCTGCTTGGCCAGCATACTGAGCAGCTTTGGCCACCCCAGGCCCCAAAGAAGGACCAAGATGCTCTGTGGTAGGAGTAGAAGGTTGTGGGTGGAGGACAGCTGACTCAGAGGAGTGCCGAGGGCTCTGGTGAGCTAGCCTGCCTGTGGGAGGACTTGAGTAAGGTGCATGCTCTGGGAACTCAGGCAGATCTCCTTGCCTTGCTATTTCACCACCTGCCCTTATTTTGCCATAGGACTGATGTGGAGATAGACGCGGGAGCCATGGGTATGCTACAAAGCAAGTGCAAATGTGAAGGGCTACTTAAAAAAAAAAAAAAAGGACCCTGGGGTGCTCTACCACTGCTACATGCCCGGTACTTTTAATTTCATTTTGAGACAGTGTCTTACTAAGTTGCTCAGGCTGGCCTGGAATCCACCACCCTCCTGAGTCACTTGAATTATAGGCCTGTGCCACCATACCCAGCACAAAGGGCAATTTTTACTTAACAAAAGGCTTTCACGTGCTGGCGTTTGGGATGGTGACTGTCAATTAAAACTTCATTGCTGGGTGCTTCTCACCCCACAAACATGAAGAATGCCAGGACTATCCCATGCACTAGCATCTTCCATAAAATCTCAAGCTTAAGAACACTTGTTTTGTGACCCAAAAGATAGAGCCCCCACCTAGGAGGCCTGAGACTTGCGCTGCTGCCGCTGCCTGTCCCACTAGTCCACGGGGGCCATGGACAAATGTGCCATCTCTGGGCTGTGACCTCTGAAGAGTGAAGAGAGACCCTCGCCTGAGCTCAATTCCTCCTCCTGCCAGCTTCTTTCTCCAGCGCCACTGCAGTGTTTTTACCTCTTTGGGTTGCCCTTCCCTGCTGTTGCCCTTCCCTAGCTGTCCTTGTCACTACACAGGGTTCATAGTGGCTCGGACTACATCAACATCCCCAGCCCCAGACAGTATTCAGCACACTGGCCGTAATTAGCTACCTCCTCTTCGGCTCTATGCCTACCTGTCCCTTCAGTATTTCTTTTAATTAATGCTGCCACAACTTACTTGGCAGCCAATCTGGAAATCCCTCTCCTTCACTGTCTAGTCCAGTTAACTGCCAAGAACTGGATCAGGTCAAACCTGAGCAGTTCTCATTGGACTAACTCACAGCTTCCTGGTCTCCCTCCACCTCCTCCAACTCTCCTTCCGTAGTTCCAGGAATGATCCAGGTCATTTGCAAGCTGACAACTGTATTTGCCCAAACACAACTCCGGGAAGACCCGACCCCAGTGGGAAAGTGGTAATGACACCTGTGCTGCCCAGCTGCCCCTGCAGACCCGTCGCTCAGCATACTCCTGTGTCTCTCATTGGCCACCCACGGCAAGGCTGATCCTGGCCCCAGTGGCTCCTGCTGCCCTGAGGACTCAGGTTGGGTTTGCTCTACTCCAGGAAGCCGGGCCTAGGCCCTGGGTATCCACAGGCGCCCAGGTTGGTCTCTGGCACTGCTCGGATCACTCCAATTAAGAGGGTCTGTTTCTGGGTCTGTCTCTATGCCATGGCTCAGCGGGCAGCACCACACCCTGCTCATCCGTCTTCCCCAGTATGGGCAGGAGGCGTGCAATCCGTGTGTGTCTTCCTGAAGCCTCGGCTGAAGTTTTCTGGATAGCGTTAACATGTACTTCTGGAGCAAGGGTTTGTTGGTGGTGGTGAGGTGTGTTTGAGCCAAAATTGCTATTTAGCAAATGTTGCATATCATGAAAAATTAAAATATTTAAAAAGGGAAAGAGCAAAATATTTCCTTCCTACCCTAGCTCCCTCAAGGCAGCTACTATCACCAGCTTCTTGTATATTTTCTCACTATTTGAAGCACATTCACACGTGACAAGGGCTCCCTAACCCTAGGTGCTCAGATGGGCTGCTTAGTTCATCAGGGTTCTAGATGTCTAGTCTGATAACCTTGAATGGCATGTGACTCTGAGCACTTGGCATGTGGCCAGTTTGGATTGAGAAGGGATATTGGTGTAAAAATAAGTATTGGACATCAAATATTTTGTACGAGGGCTGGGATTGTAGCTCAGTGGTAGAGCGCTTGCCTCGCATGCGTGAGGCCCTGGGTTCGGTCCTCAGCACCACATACAAAACAATAAAATAAAGACATTGTGTCCATCAACAACTAAAAAAATAAAAAAAATATTTTGTACGAGAAAGTAATGTAATGGCTGGGTGTGGTGGGGCATGTATGTAATCCCAGTGGCTCGGGAGGCTGAGGCAGCCACATTCCACATGTGGCTCTCTGTGGCTTGTGTGAGTTTCTGCTGGAGAGTGTGCTCCAGAGAACACCATTGGTTCCTATTTTCTGTTCTCCACCAATGCTTAATTGATTAATTTCAATCTCAGAAATGTTTTATTCTGTAAAACTTTCAAACAGGAATTTCTAAGTTTGGCACAAAAATTAAAAACAAAAATACATGGGAAAATATAACTGTACTTATGGGATCTGAGTCCATGGAGAAATTCATTTGACAACACTCAGAATGTAAGTCTAAAAATGTGACATCCGGGCTGTAAGTCTAATCATCTCTTTTGCATGATGTCACTGAGCACTTACCATGGGTTGCACTCTTTACATTTATTGCCATTATTTCCATTTTAGATATGAGAAAAACTGAAGCTTAGCAAGGAGTTACAGGCCACTGATCTAGTAAGCAGCAAGTAGCTAGAGCTGGGTGTCTGTGCCGCAGGAAGCTCTGCTAGCACCCTGCGCACTTGTGTCGCACCACACTACAGCTTACAAACATCTTTCAGATACATTATGTCACTGAATTCTCCAGACCATCCTGTGAAATAAACAGGGAAGTTCAATGACCATATTAAAAGTGGATGTTCAGGGCTGGGGTTGTGACTCAGTGGTGGAGCGCTTGCCTAGCACAGGTGAGGCACAGGTTCGATCCTCAGCACCACATACAAATAAATAAATAAAATAAAGTTTATGTCATCTGCAACTTACACACACACACAAAGTGGGTGTTCAGCCCTGGGTGAAGGATATCTCAAGGCTGAAAATGGACAGCACTATCTTATATCTAGGAGTTCTGGGGAAGAAAATTAAGAATATCCTTTCAAATGTATCTTTTCCAGTCATCCGGACAGAATTCTCTGCCTTTAATACTGATGGCCTTCCCAGGCTGGGAGTTAGAGGGACCTGGAGAGCAGGGACTTGCTGTCAGCAAGCACTTGGTACCATAGAAGCGCAGCTGCTTCCAAGCTCCTATTTCTGCACAACGCAACGAATATACAATTGAATAACAACGCCGTGAGCTCACAGAGTTGTGTCTTATGCACTGTCGTACCCACTATTTCACTTGCCTACCTGTCATTCTCACTTGAAAGAGGGAGGACCTGAGGCACAGGGCCCTGGAAAGGCCTTCACCTGAGCGCTCGGATCCAACTAGGCGAGATCCAACTGGGTGAGAATGCAGGCGGCCGTCAGGAGGGGACGCAGAGGTGCTGCTCACAGGCCTTTCCTCTGGCTGGTGGGCAGAGAAGCTGTGAGGGTGAGAAGCGCCCATTGGTGCAGACTGGGCGTTGTACAGCAAAGGTCAGGAAGAGCCAGGAAGAGCCTGCTTCTGGGGGAGAACTATCTAGGTTCTGTTTTGTTCAGTCAAGATAACAGTTTTCTGGGGAGCAGATTAGTAGCCACACTTTCCTCTCTCTCTGCTTAAGGTGGAAACAATGACAGAGAACTAATCCACACACAGAGGAAAAGGTGTAGCTTGAGTATAGACCAGAGGAGAGATGCAGGGGCAGGGCAGGACCCACACAGTGAATTAGAAACAAGTAGCATGGAAGAATTCAAAAGAGAAGAAAATAATCATGTTAAACATTCATTGAAACAGCCTCTAGTCCCAGCTTCTTGAGAGGCTGAGGGAGGAGGATGGCAAGTTCAAGGCCAGCCTGGGCAACTTAGTGAGGGGAAAAAAAGAAGTGCATTAAAAATGGAGAGGGAGAAAGCAGATTAAAGGAGCCAGTAAATGTTTGTAGTGAGGCAGCAGACTGCCAGTAACTGTCACCCTGCATGGAGCCCTGGCCAAGGTCGTTTCAGTGCCAAGAAACAAGACACAAAAGCGAAACCATTAACTAAGCTCATGGTGCAGCCACACCACCTGGGACATGAGCCAGGGAGGAGAGAGTGGGTGCAGACACAGACTTCAGGCGAGGAAGCTGCTCACCACCCCGCCAGGGCCCAGCAGAGACCTCAGGCTTCTGGCATGGGGTTCTCTCAGCATCTCAGCAAACCTAGTTCTTTTATCTATATTCAACATTCAAGTTATTAATTTAATTTCAAATTTTTGCTTTAAGAAACCTAATGAGGATTGTTTTAATCATCAAATCTTCATCCTAACCTGTACTGGGAAAGCTAGAAAAAGTGAAATTATGAGTTAAATATATGAGTAACTATGTTTTAAAAATGCTTATCCCCTGCAGGGGCACTGTCCTCACAACCTCACTTTGAGGGGCTCTAGTGTTCTTCCTGATGTCCTTCCCCCCATCCAGTCACGTGTTTATTTGGTGTCCTGTGGGCCTGACTAGAGGAACAGACAGTCCTCACTCTTGAGGAATGAGTCTGCTTCAGAGAGGTTGGGTGTGTTCAAGAGGACTCAAAGGAAGTCACAGAGTAGCCAGGAACCCACACTTGCCACTTACTTTCTAGTCCTTGTGAGTAACCAAAGCTGTCACACACACACACACTGGAACAAACCAGGATACACAGGGTCCTAGCACCAGAGACCATCCCAGCTAGCCAGCCACCCTAGTGGTGCCCTCTGCTGAGAGTTTAAGGTCTTCAGGGAAGTTCTAGCATCATTCTATTTGGGCTTTTTATTATGAGCAGTTTTTAATTTTCCAATTAATGAGACTAGTTTATTAAAAAGAGATACGCTTGTGGGAGCACAGGGACAAGTGTGATCTACATGGGACCTAGGCCTGGTCCCCAGGATGACAGGAGCCTGATTCAGGGCTGAGGGCCCGAGGGGCCCAGACTCCATAGGAGCAACGTGTGCTCCATCTCACTTGCCAGCTTGGCCATGGCTCCTGATCTCTGACAAGTAGGTCAGGACATTTATCGCCCAGCAGAGGGAGGAAGTCTGTCCAGACAGGGCAGCAGGGTGGCTGGCGTATCCACTCCGCCCGCCCTTAACTCCCCCCATCACATCTTCACGTTTTCACCCTTTCTCCTCTCAGTCCTCTAGGGCAGGCCAGTGTGGGGCTTCATCAAGTAGCTGCGGTAGCTGCTGGCTGGCTCTCTGTGCCGCCAGCTCCACACTGTGGCCTACACTTCCAATACAGGGCAAGGGAGGAAAAGCTGCAGCCTGGGAACAAGCAGGCCCAGTTCTGCTCCTGGCCTGCTGTTAGCCTGCTGACCAGGACCAAATTCTGATGACCTTTAGGTTTGTCTCTTCAATCACAATTAATTTCTAACTTGCTGAGGGTGCTAATTAAACAGTACTCTGTCAATACAGATCTTGGCACTTAATAACGAATAAACAGAAGCTGCTCCCTCGCGCATCCCTGATGGTGCCTGGATGAAGGCCGGGTCTTCCTGCACTGTGCCTGCCTAGGTCACAAGCACTATTCCCGCTCCCTCACACTTGGGAAGCATCTCTGGGTCCCTTCAGTCTGCTTCAGTGAAGTGAAAGTGAATACTGTCCCACAGAGTAACACACAGCGGTCTGAGCCCACAGATACCTAAAAAGTTTTTTATGTTGGTGTTCTCATGTTCTGTGTCTTGTTTGTGCATTTACTTTTTAAAATGTAACTGAGGACTTGGAACATGTGCTGAGTGCCTACACTTTCAATACAGGGCCAAGCCTGGAGTAAATAAAACGGCCCCTTCTAGCAGCTCATCAGCTAGCAGCTCGGGCGCAGGAGGATAGCAGAAGTGAGGTCGGTGCAGGGTTTTTCTAGAATCAGGAGAGACCGACTCTAGCTTGGGAGCAGGACAGGAGGTAGGCCCTGAACACCACGCAGAAGGCCACTGTTAGGTCTCCCTTGAGCTGGAGGAAATCCACGTCCTGTGGCTTTCCATGTCCAAGCTGCACCATGCAGGCTTGGTGAAGGGCAGCGATGGCTTCCTCTGGAGACTTCTAGCATGCACATGGCTGCCCTCTCTGTGGCCTCATGTGGCCTTTATTCTGTGTCTTTTCCTCTTCTCATGTGGACACAAAGCCTGTTGGACCAGGGCCCCATCCTTATGACCTTGTTTACATTTAAAGGCCCCATTGTAGGGGGTTAGGGCTTCAACTAGAACTTTGTAGGGAGACAATTCAGTCCACACTGGTGTCTTAGGGTACCAGAGTCCTCTGTCAAAACACCCAGACAGAATAGAAAATATCAACAATTTTTTAAAAATATTTTTTTAGTTGTTGATGGATCTTTATTTTATTCATTTATTATTTATATGTGGTGCTGAGGAGGGAACCCAGTGCCTCACGCGTGCTAGGCAAGTGTGCTACCGAGCTACAGCCCCATCCCCAATTTTATTTTTTTTGGGGTACTGGGGACTGAACTCAGGGGCCCTTAACCACTGAGCCATATTCCCAACCCTTTTTTATATTTTAGAGACAGGGTATCCCTGATTTGCTTAGAGCCTTGCTAAGTTGCTTAGGCTGGCTTTGAACTTGTGACCCTCCTGCCTCAGTCTCCCAAGCCACTGGGATTACAGGCGTGCACCACCACGCCTGGTGACACCAACAATTTTGAAGATGACTGCTATGGTCACATCCACTGGAGGTAAAAATGATATAAATTTTAGTTTGTGTTTTATTTCTCTCACAGTTCTGCATTATTCAGGACTCTGCTATGAGTAACAGATTCTAACAAGGAAAAATGAAATTTATTAGTTCATATAGTGGAAAAAAAATAGTTCACGGATAAGCCTGGCCTAACCATTTTGTCCTATCATCCCAGATGTGGAACACCTATAAAAACTTATGGTATATTATATATGATTTTATAATTGTTTTTAATAATAGTATTAATTAGTATAACACCTGCAGGACTGAGACCCCAGGGCTCATTAAGCAGGCCAGTGGCCTGGCAGCACACCCCACTGCTGCCACGAGAACTTGCTGTCTCCAGCCGTCTCTGGCTTCCTCTTCCCTCTCTGTCGGCTTCACTGTCACAGTCCTTCCCCACATGGTGGAAAGAAGGCCACCAATGACCTGAGGCTGTCACGATCCTGACAGCTCCGGAGCTCAGGAAAAAACGGCATCTCTCCTAAGGGTTCTGGTCCAAGTCCCAGAAAGTCCCACATGACAAACCTGCCCCCACAACAGTCATCACAGTCAGGGGCTCAAGTCTTGGCCTGGCCAGGCCTGGGTCAGGTGCCACCCAGGAGTGGGCGGGGGTGAGGGCCTCATCAAGAGACACATGAGGAGGCCGGGTGGCTGTGGAATGGGAACGCTAGTGCCCTCTGCCCAACTCCTCTCTACCCCTGCTATGGGCAAAACTGTCTCTCTAGAAATGACACTGCTGGTCTAGCACTCAACTTGGATGGTCTTTCTAAACCCCTCTTCCTAGTGAACACTTGCTACTGGAACAATCCCCACTCTCCTCTGCCTGTGGCCCATGCTAAGGGCAAATGCCTCAAGTAAGGAGGTCAGGAATACGCATGCTTAGCTCAGCCCTCTTCCTGTCAGTCATGGGTGTGCCACACCAGTGCCTCCAGTAGCTACATTAGTAGGGTGACACGTTAGAAATTCCTTTTAAAAAAAAAGAAAGCAAAAGCAGAAACCAGATGGCCACATCTGAGGGAATGAGCAGCAGGAAGAGGGAAAAAAACCAATACATACGCTGTTGAGTGAAATTTACAATTTTGGAACTCCTTAAAAATTTTCTTTCTGCCAGGGATGTGTCAGAAAAACAAAATAAACTGCCTTAGCAATCCAGAGTGGGGTATAATACAGTGAATGGAATGAACATGATTCCTGATTTTCTAGATGAGTGACTTCACTAAACTCAAAAAAAAAAGAAAAAGAAAAAGAAAAAGAAAAACAAAACAGCCAAACACAATCTAGAAAGAAAATTCTAAGTACAAAAAACATCTCATGAACTTTTTCAGTTCTAGGGGACTAGAAGTATATAGCTCAGAGCCTGCCCCGCAGGTGTAAGGCCCTGCCCTGGGTTCCAATCAGTCCCCAGCGCGGCAATTTTTTTTTTTTTAAGTTCGAACACACCAATTATAGAAGCAAGAGACACAGAAGGTGACATTCATTTACTCATCCCACTGTTAATTCCTTCTAATAATCTGGTGTGCTGTGCTAGATACTAGGATGGAAATGACCTTGGTGAATAACAATTTAAAAAACTTTAGCTTTTCAGTTTAGAAAGCATTTCTGCACAACAATCACTTTCCCTCACAACAGCCCCATTTTACAGATAAGGCAAGAATAAAATGATTCACTCCTCCTAAAACAAGAAATGATTCCCTCCCACTGCACACGCCGGGAGAGGAGACTTCCAGTCCTGCGCTCTTCTGCTGCCTGCCACTCGGGCGGTCTGAGGATCTCCCCTAGCTTCTCCAAGCCGCAGGCCCAGACTCCCCCCTACTGCAGCAGTATTCTTCAGAGTGCAAGCTCAGAAGGATCCTTCATCACATATGGGAAGCCAGGAGGAAGATTCCGCCCGCATGGCTTCTGGGAGCCCTGGCTACCACCACTGTGCTTTGAGGGGGTTTTCTCAAACTGACCACAGGAACCCTCTCCCCCAGGGCTTCTGGAAGCAGCTCAAACAGCAAGCAGAAGCACAGGTTGCACAGCCAGCAGGCCGGGAGTCTGGACGCGGCTCTGTAACGTCGACTATGCTTGCACACCTGTGCGTCTCAGGTCCTTCACCTTTGAAATGGGTCTGACAGTAGCAGCCACTTCCAGGGCTCTAGAGGAGAGGCATAGGGCTTACCACATGCTGCGTCCAGCAGATTCGATGACCACAGCCAGCATTCATTAAGTGTGAGCTGTTCAACAATTCAACAGAACATTATCCAAAACAAAGACTGTGGGACACCTGACAGGTTTTCTTTGTTTCACAAAATTAGAGTGGGAGGCAGCTGTGGCTTTTTTTTCTTTTCTTTTTTCATTTTTAGGATAGTTAGATCCAGCTTGAGCAGTGTGACTTTGAGAAGGTGATTTAACCTCTCTGAACCTTGGGTGCCTCTTAGGTAAAATGGTAACAATAATGTAACCACAGGCTCTGGAATATGTGCTTCTGAGTGCTGCTCACGGACTGGTGTGCACATCAGATGTGAGGTCCTGGAAGTGCCTGGAACAAAGCAGGTGCTCCTGCACACCGTTTCCTGCTACCAGTCAGAAACCACATGGATACATTTAAGATGTCACAGGCGATCCACGAACTCAAACCTTTCTGTAATATCTACACACAGCCTGTTGAGGCCTTCCCACGGATCTACTGTCCACACAGATGCTGTCCATCCACAGGACTCGCTCATTACATTTAGCATCTCTATCAAAATCCCCAAAGGCCTTCATGCTTAGGAAGGAGGCAACGGTCCCCTTGGTGCCATTTCTTCTTCTAGGGCCTACAATAGTGACTGGTGAGTGGCAGGGGGCTGAAGTATGTGATAAGGGGGGCGGGGGTACCAGGAAATGCAACTGACTAAATTAAATCATTATATTGTGTGCACGTACGAATATATAACAACGAAACCCACTGTTAGGAAAATATGCCAAGCATCATTCCTGCCTTCAAGTGACCTTCAATCTGGTTAAGAAAATAGGACTGAGAAAAAATATTAGATTATATGTTCTACACTCAAGTGTTGTATGGAGTTCAGAAAGAGAGAAACATGTGGCTTCTAGAAGTCAGCAGACATTTCCTAAAGAAGAGTGTGCGCACAGGGCTGGGTTTTGGAGGATTTCAGCCAGAAAAAAACAAAGGTATAGGACGGGGAGCAAAGTGGCTCATGCAGAGTCCTGACTAGCAAGCACAGATCTGGGGCAGAAAGAGCTGTGCTTCCTAGAAGCTAAGCTTTAAGAGAAAGGCAGGCAGACTATGCAGGGCTCCAGGGCAGAAACTTGGGCGGCACCGGCAACGAACAGAGTTCTACTTTACAGGTTGGTAAAGGGCAGGCCCCAAAGACTGCGCACCTTGGAGTACCAGAGGAGGACACATGCCTCTCATCCTCAAGCAGCAAGCTGTGGGCAAAATGAGCAGATTCTCGCTTGGTTCATACCAGGGATGTGACAATCACAATGTCCCAACAGAGAATTCCAGGGCAAGCCAGGAGAATTTCATCCATTGTAGCCAAGCGTGTCTGCCTTCACCTTGCTGAGGACTATCTTCTCCACTAAGCTGTGGATAATAAAAGTGTAGGCTCCACTCTGCGGCTCTGGAGGTGCTCCAGGTACACTGAACGCATCGCTGTCCAAGGAGAGGAATCCCATCGCTGGGGACAGGCCCGCCTTTAAGTCACTGTTTGCTTGTTGTCTTGCTTGCAGAAATCCATCCTATCCCAGCTTCTGTCCACCTCCTCATCTTCTCAAGAAGGCTCTGTTTTGACTTAATACACAGCTGTCTGATCTACCATATGTGGTGAAAAAAGAGTGACAGAGAGAGACATCTGAAAAATCAGGCCGAGAGTCCTGCAAGAGGCAGCCATCTCCCTGCTCCTGGACCTCTGTCCTGGTGAACCTGGTCTGCAGGCTGTGCCTCTGAGCAGAGAGTGTCTTCAAAGGTGGAAGCGCTCCAGGTTCTCACATTTTCTTCAGCGCTCTCCAAATCAGCGGAGGTAGCGTGTTTTCTCTCTTCCAGTGCTTGGGCTGCTGGAGATGGAGGTAGGTTAGTCTCAAAGAATGCACTTGAGACTGTCCCCTGCATCTGGCAGGCTCTGAACTGGTGGACTGGAGAGAAACCAATTCCTTTTGCTTGTGAACGAGTACCAGGTGCACTCCTGAGATCCAAATGGCTAGCCACAGAGGTACCAAATCCAAGACTGGGAACCAGCATGCGTTCTGGACCAGGCGCTGAGGTCTGCGTCAGTCACATGTGTAACACACCTAAGTTCAGTGGCTCAGGGTTGCACCTTTCTCTTTCCAGTGCTCTGGACTTTCCAGAGTTGAACTCGGCCTCTCTAACTTCCTGAATCACATCTCTGCAAACTAAATACTTCTATTTTTCAGGTGGAAAAGAAAATGTTAGTCAACTTTTCATGCTGTGCCAAAATACCTGAAGAAAACAACTCAAAGGGGGAAAGGTCTGTGTTAGCCCACAACTTCGGAGGTTTCGGTCCACGGCCGTGTAGGTCTGCTGCATTCGGGCCTGTGGTGAGGCAGAAGGTCCTGGCAGGGGAGCACATGGAGGACAGATGTGTACCTTGTGCGGCCAGAAGAGAAAGGAGCTGGGACAAGATACACCCTCAAAAGCACACCACTGGTGACCTAGTGCATCCAACGAGTTCCCACCTTCCAAAATATCTACCACTCCCAATATTCCACTAAATTATGAATCCATCAATGAATCGATCCACAGAGGTCAGAGCCTTTATGATCCAGCTGCCTTCCAAGGGTCCCACCTCTGGACGCTGCTGTCTCGAGGATCAAGACTTCAACACATGCATTTTTAGGGAACATTTCAGATCTAAACCACAGCAACTAAGTCTCAGTGAAGTTAAGGAATTTATCGAAAGCTGCATAGCATCATCAGAACCTAAAGCTGCTGGTTCCCAAGCTTGAGTTCTTCCTACAGCTCCTAAGGGGTGCAGAGTCATCACTGGGGCCTTAAAATGTACACGCCTCCTGCTGTCCAAGAGAACCACAAGGGCACCATCAGGGATGTCGGGAGGGCTATGGGCTCTGAGTCCTTCCTTTAATTAGCTGCTCTCCCTCCCACATGGCACCTGTCCAGCAGAGCCCAGACCAGCTCAATGGACACTCACCTATTACACCAGACTCGGGGATGATGAGATAACACGGAGGACTGGCTGTGGACCCAGTGTGTACGCAGTGTAGACTCAGACATTCTGGGACCTGCAGGACGTGTCAGCGCTTGGTGGTTGTATCGTCACAGCCAGAGAATCCTACAGTCCTCTGGTCAAGTGCAAGGAACTTGCTTCGTCTCTCAGATCAGCAACTCTACATGCCAACCTGGCCACTATCCCAGCCCTGCTGGCTAGTCACACCGCAGTTGGTTCACTGTATCACCAACTTCAGGAGCAGGACAGGACTGTCTTCCAAGGACTGACTTCTGGCACTCTGTCTGAACACCAAGGGGCAGGGAGAGAGCAGGAGGGCTCTGTCCTTCGGATGTGCCGCCTTTCTTCCTGGCTCCTGTGTACTTCTAATCCAGGACAAGGGTCTGAGGGCTGCTCTGCTGTTTATGATAAACTAGAGGAGTTAACTTACCAAGTCTGCACTAAGGCCAGGACCTTGCCACTCACTACGTATAGCAATCTCACTGAAGCATAGGAACTCCCAAGGTGAGCAACAGCTCCATTTTGCAGAGTGGGAAAGTCGAGCACAAAGCACTTCCACAGCTTCTTAGGCAACTGGGTAAGTGGATGCCAAGCCTTCAGCCTCAGTACTGCAGAGCACTGAGCAGGCTCCTGGGGCGAATGATTCCTGAAGGCCAAACGCTTTCACCAGTAACGGAGCAAACCTCAAGGTAGAGCCAGTCACCAGGCTCAAGAAAAAGGAACGTGAACAAAGCCTGTGCTCTGACAAGGCTGCCCTGGGGCTTTACCGGTTGAGGTGTGGACAGCACACACGGCACCTGGGCTCCAGCCTCCACTCCTGCCCTCCCAACCACATTCTCTCCAAGGCCCACCCCACAGGGCCCACTGTGGTCTCCATAACTCTCCCCGGCCCACTGCATGGACTCTCTTCCCTGCTCTGCCATTGGCTTTGTTTTGGCCTCCCTATCCCAGAGGACAGTGAGCTCCTGGAGGCAGGCTCCTGTGCATTTCAACTGTAGCTTATATGCAGTAGCTTTCTGGAAACATTTGTTGAATGAATGGTTATCCTAATAGCAGAAGGGTTCAAAAAGCCAGACCCAGGGTTTACAGAACCTGCAGGGATGGAGAGATTCTGCATCTTAGGTGGCTGGAAGAGTCACAGACCAAGGCGATACCCGTGAAGGCTCTGGGATGTTCCTCTGGGCAATGTGCCCAGGTATGCTCCCTCCGCTAGTCTGGTTTGGTTTCTGGCACAGGAGACTGCTAGTACACTAGCAAGGAGCAGCGGGGATGTCATAGAAAGCTTCTCAACAGCCGAACGTGCATGGATCCCAGACAGGACACAGACACAGCAGCACTGCCCAGCACTTTAGCACTGCTGTCCTTCCTTTTTCTACAAGAGGTGGCCATGCCAAGAGAAACTGTGACTTACCCCTGGTCACAGCTTTTACATCTCCATTGTAGGAACAGAGGCCCAATCTTCGGACTCCAGATCCACTATGCTGCCTCTCTTTGGGAAAATCTCACCAGTAACTATAAGACATATTCAGTAATGGGGATGGACGGTACCTCTGCTCTGCCTCCCCAGCAACCAACCTGTTTCCCACAATAATGTTTTGCTCACGCTTAGTCAGGCACCAGCAGAACTCGCATCACTGAAGTCTGCGGCCCTTCCCTGGCTCCTGCTCTCCCCAACCTCCCACTCGGGCCTACTTCTCCCACAGCGACTCCTGCAGGCACCTAATACAAAGATGAAATTAACACCTACAGTATAGAGATGGTGATAATGTGATCTGGCAAAGAAATAAAGCAGAATAAGGGAAAGGGATACCCTCTGTGGAGAGGGGCACGTTAAAAGAGGTCAGGGCACACCTAAGCCAAGGCCTAGAGGGGAGGCAGGAAGGCCCACAGCCTGGCAGAGGCCCAGGAAGACAGTGTGGGCCTACAAGTGAGTCAGGAAAAGGAGGGGGAAGGATGGCAGAACTGGAGGGCAGGAGTTGTCCCCGACCGGCTGGGGAGACTGGGAGGCTCAGGGTTAGGAAAGACTGAGCTGGGCTAAGCTCGAGATGCCACTGGGCCCCAGGCAGCGACCTTGACCTAGAGTGAGCAGAGGGACATCTGGGACCAGAGCTGGGGCAAGGTCTGGTTGGGACTCTGTTGCCATTCATGAGGCCTGGTGTGGGTTAAGGCCACTGGCAGTGTCTATTCCCCACCCAGCCCCGGTACCTCTCCTGTTGGCCTGGACTAAATTCTCCCATCCAGTGTGAAGGTCGGCGCACCTAACATGAGCTTGCTCAAGGGGTGACAGGAAAAGGGATCCCTGGAAAATGGCAGGGACTGAGCTGGCCTGGGCTCTTGGCCTGGGTGGGGTGCGCGGGGCTTGTAGACTTCAGGTCCTCCCCATGCCACTCACTCCAACTCTTTAATATTCTAGGGAAAGGGCGAGAAAGATTGTAACAGTCGGAAGTCCATAAATTTGAATTAACAAGGAATGAGAGTTAGTTGGAGTTTGAACTATAACCATTCCATAATAACATTTTTGTTTAAAAATAAAATAAAACAAAACAGACTCAAAATAGCAGCTTCCCATTTCCATGGGACCGACACATTCCAACTGTAGATTTTAGATCTTGGAGCTAGTGTGCCCCATTCTTCTGGAAATATATTAGAATAAATGAAGTACTGGAATTCTGAGAAAGTTTTGTGATTTGAGTTCCGTTCTCGCATAAGGGATTATGGCAAAAATTGTATTTAAAACTCAATTTTGGGGGCTGGAGTTGTGGATCAGTGGTAGAGCGCTTGCCTACCATGTGTGAGGCACCGGGTTTGATCCTTAGCACCACATAAAAAAGTGAAATGAAGGTATTGTGTCCATCTACAACTAAAAAAATTAACAACAACAACTCAATTTTGGTCCTGTAAGGGAAAGCCGTCACTGGTCTGGTGTAGGGGTGGAAGGAAAGTGACATGGTGTTTCACAAAGCCTCAGGGATAATCTCTGCAGCATGTGGTAATGGGCAAATGTTAACTTATAAGTTCCCATTCAGTGCATGGCTTGTCTAAGACTGATTTTTAAAAAGGCAAAAACACCCAAACACCAAAAAACCCCATAAAAATAAAAAATAAAAAGGTAAAAACAGAAGTGACCAATGTCTATCACAACAGCCAGCTCAACAGCTCACCTGGCATTGCTACAACGCCCATCATGTGTCAATGGCAGGCCAGCGTCCCTTAGCCAGCTCGGAGGGGACGGCCCCACTCTCCTGCTCTCTGGGAACTTCAGCTCTGTGGCTGGAGACCCAGGCAGTGGTAAACCATCTCTAGAACGTGCTCCTCCGTAGAGCCTCCCTAGTAGGGCAGGGGCTGGGGCTGAGCAGGCTCCTGCAGGCTCTGATGGACTGGGCGGGCCTCAGCACCCACCCGTGCCCACCCTGCAAGGCAGAGAGCTGGCGGCTCTTCACTCCCAGAGGCCTGGTTTGAGTGAACTACTGATTTAGGCCTACTGTGTGTCAAAGAGTTTAAATACCATGGAAACAAAGCTAAAAAGAGGATTCAACAAAACTCTCAAGAAATTCATAGTTCAATAGGAGGGATGGCATGCAAACTCGGTGAGTCGAAAGAAGGCGTCCTTTTAAAATGAATCTGGCCCCAGGCTCAGAGCTGGGGTATGTGTGGAGTGTGTCCACACAGGAGGCCTGAAAGCACCTGATCGAGTTGCCCCAGGTCTTCTCATCCCTTTAGATTCACGTAGAAAAGACTTCTAGAATTTAAAGAGCTTAAAGTTGGGGCTGGGATTGTGGCTCAGTGGTAGAGTGCTTGCCTCGCATACCTGAGGCACTGGGTTCGATCCTCAGCACCACATAAAAATAAATTTAAAAAAAAGATATTGTGTCCATCTACAACTAAAAACAATATTTTTAAAAAAAGAGCTTAAAGTTACCCCACTTAATTGTAGCAGCATTACAGATTTTCTGGGCAAGAATCACTGTCTGATTTTTCAGTTTAGAAAACGGATACCAAGAAAGATCAAGAGACTTGCCAAGCCTGCAAAGGCCATGCATGGCAACAGCAGGATCACAGACCAAGTTCTCTGATTCTGGTCCCAGTACTTCTTTCTCCTGCTCTGCAAGATGTCCCAAGGAGAATGATGAGCTGTCTGTCTGACTTGGCCATAGTTTAGCTCTCACGAGCATGTCTGGCTGTAATTCACCGGCCTGTAGGATTGTCACTCAAATTCAACCAACCTCAGATCAAAAAGATTGGGGGGTGGGGGAAGCAAGCAGGAAAGAAAGAAACTGCCCCTGTACTGAACATGCATAGACTTTTTTCCCCTTAAACTACACAGTATTATAAACACTTAGGTAGAATTTGCATTGCTTTAGGTGTTACATGTCATCTAGAGATGATTTAAAGTATGCAGGAGATGTGCAGAAGTCAGATGTAAACACCACACCATTCTATACTGGGGACGTGAGCATGTGCAGTTTGGTGTCTGCAAGGTGTGGGAGCCAACCACCTGTGGATGCCAAGAGACCACTGTACTGTAACTGCTTCCATACCACTTCCTCCACCTGGCCTTCGCCTCAAATGTCTCATCTCCATGACAATTGGTCTGTCTGCCTTTCCTAGGCCAGTGGTGCTCCAGGTCTAGTCCCAGATCTGCAGCGTCAGAATCCCTGAGAACTTGTTGAAATAGATTCTCAACCTCTACCCCAGACCTACAGCATCAGGAATTCTAAGAGCCCAGCACTCTTGAGTTTTAATAAGCTCTCCAGGGATTCTGCTTGAACTAAGTTAAAAAGCTATGCCCCTCTATGGGCCCCGTGATGTTCCACCATGATCACCTGGCCCTGATGTACACAAACCCCATGACTGAAGAACACTATTTGTCCAGTAACCATGCAGGAGTTACAAAATGTAACCACATCCTGCAAAGTTCTTCAGAGCCAGCTGGGCAGATGCCCAACAGGGGATGAGAGGCCTCTCATTTCTGATCTACTTTCCATAAGGAAGCCCCCACTTGCTCAGTTAATAAATGCAGTGGCTTTAGCCCAGCCTGCTTCCACTTCATCAGACCAAGCTCTTGGGTCTGCAGCCAGAAGCCCCTACAGTGGAAGTGGGTTTGTTGACGCATGTCCCTCTTCCCTGCCTGTGAGATGTAATGAAAGGCCCCAGGCTCTGGTCAAGGGGGTGGCTTAGGCTGACTGCATCTAAAGTGGATGCCAACCAGAAGAGATGAAATCCATGACCTGACTACTCGCTACCATTTATAGAACCCTTCCATGACCCACACAAGGATTCGAAGGCTAATGTTGAAACCAAGGCTAGAACCCAGGGCTCTTGATCCATTTCTAATATCTGACTTATCATAACATGCCAGGGATTAAATAAATTCCTGTTAGTTATCTGATGGAGTTATCCTAAACAGTAAGTATGGTCACCCTGCAAGGGCCCCATGCCACCAGGGCATATTGCCACATGGAAAGAATTTCTTTTTCATAGCCAAGTCCACTAGAAGTAACAGGGACATGCTCTGAAGCAAAGGATAACTTTCTGGACCCAAAGTATCAAGTTTGCAGAAGAGGGCGGGGATAAGCTCTGTAGCTCAACTATCCTTTGTGGAAATCAGTGGATCCACTCATCTACTCTAGATTGGCTCCAAGGTGACTGGTCTTCTCTTACAAATAAGGAAGGTGGTTCTTGTCTTCCCATTTCAATGTCTATTAGGGTAATGTTTGGAGGGGATGTAAAGGCCCATCAAGGTGGCACCTACGTCCGCACACTCTTTGCCTATCAATAAGGTGTTTTTACTCAGTTCTAAGATGCACAGAAATTTCATTTGAAACATGAAAAGCTGCCAGAGGTCAGAAACACACACACACACACACACACACACATTTTCTTGTCCATATGCTACAAGAGGTGGAAATAGACACAAGAACCATCTGATTGCCCTCCTGTTCCGCCTCCTTAATTTTCATTTCTTAGAAACTATCTCCCGTTGGAAGGTCCCTTCCCATATTCATGCCCAGGGACAGATTCCCAGAGAAGAGATGGAGGAAAACAGAAGGAATGAGATTCACAAAAGGCCTAATTGGAAGCATTAACGACTAGAGCAGCTGAAAAGCTTAGGAAAGCCAGGAAGGACCCTGTTAACAAAACATTATCAGGGCACTTCCCAGAAAGCAGCCCAGCCATGAGCTGGCCATTAACAACAATGACAAAACCCAGCCAGATCAAATCTCAACTATGCAGTCAGACCTGCAGAATCCTCACCTTCACTGCTACAATGCATTTTTTTTTAAAGAGCAGTAAATTGTATGAGTTTGACAAAGGAAGAAAAACAAAAGATAGGAAGAGACTCGTTCTGGATAAACAGTTGCTGTTCTGTATTCCTAACTCTATGCCAGCAAGAGCAGCTCAAAGGAGGTACAAGGTGGGGTCCTCGACAAATTTACACATGATCAAACCGATTATCCACGCTGCTTTCTGCATGCAGTAAACACCCAGACCTGCACCACCTCGGCGCCTCCCACCCCCACACCAGGATAAACCCCACCAAATGCAGACAAGAACCCTTCTTATTGTGAGAACCAGCCGGAGCCTCAGCTGTCATTACACAGCAAAAACCCAGAGAGAACAAAAACCCAGCAGCAGACTGATGTAGAAAACCGAGAACATACCTGAATTCCTCAAATGCAAACATGACCTAGCCAGAGACAATTTCCTTAGATTGTATGGTGGCCTTTCTGGTACGGAGGACAACCATTTAGTCAGTCAGATGGTGAGAAGTGCAGAATAAAGAGGCGGGGCTTCCACACCCCCCGATATTCCGAAGTGAAAGGCTTTCTGCAGATGGGCCTGCAGCCTCCAGCTCCGCCAGCTGCTGACAAGCGGCAGCAGAAACCATGTGATCATCCCAGCAAGGCTGGTTAATGCAGTGTGTGCTCAAGCTCCAGGCTGGGAGCTGCGTTAGTCTAGAGGAATCAGTCGAACCCCAGCACGCCTGGATCCTGAGTAAGTCACCTGATGCTTCCCAGCCTCACTAGAATTGCGCAGGGGGAGGTATAAGGGAAGGAGAACGTAGCCTGCTCCCTGTCATCTCCTAAGCCCCCATCTTCCCGTGGCTGTTGCTGCTACAGTGACCAGGCAGGACCCGCATTGTAACTGAGCCCAGTATGGGGTAGTCTGGCTACAGTTCACAGAAAGCCAGCATACTGAAAGTCTCCCAGGTCTTATATTTCACCATTCCACTACAGAACACTATTTGAGCAGATACGTGAGCTACTTCAGAATTGCCACAGTTATAGTCCATGTCCACCACTTTACCACAGCTACCATGACTTTAGAGGTCCACTGTGATTAGCATCTCATTTTCTTGAATATTTATTGACTGCTTATGTACCAGGGTCTCATCAATTTCTTGAAGTACAAAAATTGCTGTAATAATTTCAGAACAGAAGTCAAGAAAAAGGAAACGAGATGTCAGACAAAAAGAGAGAAGTGTTCACCAGCCTGTAAAGCCCAGGCTGCAGGCAGGGCAGGAGCTAAGGCCGCCTTCCGATACTCACTGCAAAGGACAGCTTTCAGCATTTGGACGCAAGTCTTTATTTAATAAGGGAGACGGATCTGGAATAAAAATTTGTAAGTCACTCAACTGTTTCACAAGTACCATCAGTCACTAGTTGTGGTTCTTTCTTGGACTGTCCTAGGTTATGCCTTGCTCAGTCCTGGGGATGAGCTGCCATGTGGCTGCTGTGGCTGCCACCTCTCCAGGAGCCTGACCTCTCCCAGCACAGCGGGCAGCTCTCTCCTGTGCCAGGACTGCAGCCTTGCAGCATACAACCTGCCTCCCCCACACAGCTAGGGGTTCCCTGAGGACAGGGTGTGCATGCCAGGTTCACTGCTGCTTTCACATACCTGGTACCATGCTAGACAAAAAGGAATACTTCAAAATGGGTTTGAGGAACCAACCTCAGCTGTCCCTCTGGGAGAAGAGCAATGGAGTACACGTGCTCATGAAAACACTCTTCCTGTCGTCACTTCTGTCTCTAAAAGGACTGGTGGTCCAGAGTTGCACTCAGAGAAAGGCAGGGATAAAGGCCAAATGGGGGAGAATGATGAGTGGGATCCATCAACTAACCGACCCTAATGCCTTCTGCAAAATTCCCGGCAAGCCTCTGCCTGAGACCTCTGCTAGAGGGCAGCTTCCCAGCAGAACCACACTACGACAGAGAACGAGGGGGATCCTGAGTCATTAAATAACCCAGTTTTAAATCCCAGACCTGCCACTTAACTCTGTGATGACTGGTGAGCTGCTGAAGCTCCCTGAGCCTCAGGTTCCCTGGAGGTGGGGCAGCAGCAGCAGCCTGGGGACCTCCCCTGCCTCTCTCCCAGGGCGGCTTCCGGAGCCCAAAGGCCCATCTTCATGACGAGGCCTCCTCTCCTAGGAAGAGTTCTGTCCCTGGTAGCTTGTTTGACAGGGCAGGGGAGGGAGGCATTTCTGGCTTGTAATTGTCAGGTCAAGGGAAAATACCTCTGTCTGTATCTATACATCAATCCCCTGATCCCTTGGTGTCTGCAGGGGATTGGGTCCCCCCACAGATATCAGAATCCACAGCTACTCAAGTTGTTTATATAAATCGGTAGAGTGTTTGCATTTATCCACACACATTACCCTATATACTCTGTCATCTCTAGATTACTTATGATACCTGATGCTGTGATAGCAACATAAAGAGCCACCACACAGTATTGTTTAAGGAATAATGACGGAAGTGTAGGCACATTTTCCTCCAATGCTTTAGTATCTTCCATCTGCAGCTGGCTGAATCCGTGCATGTGGAGGGCACACTGTGTGTGTTTGTTTGTTTATATATTTGCATGCATGTATATGTGAAGTCACTGTCCTAAGTTAAAAAAGCAGTAGACTGCCCATGTCTAAAGAAGAGCAACTCTCCCAGACCGAATATAATCATATGATGTTCCAGCAAAAATGGCACAAAGGAAAAAGGACAAATCCCAGCACCAAGTATATTTCAGACATGATTTTCTGAGATTCCCTAATCACTAATAAGGAAACAGTGTGGCTAAGGAACATGTCCAACATCAGACAGCTCTAAGTGGCAGAGCAATGACCTGGACCTGGTCAGTCTAACTCTACCAATGATCAACTGGCTTAGGCTGCCTTCAGAAAAGAACTTACTCAACAGGCTACAGGCAGCCAGTGGTCCCAGCGTGGGGCTGGGTCACCATGGCTCTTTCGGGCTATTTCATCCAGTTAGCCTGGTTAATTTCCAGATTTCATGGCTAGGTGAGAGACCTCTAAAGGCTGAAAGTTATCTGAATTGCCCAGAAGTAGGGTAGAAACTCGAGCTGAAATGCACTGGGAGCTCATGAGAAGAGGAGCCTGCTTCAAAAGCCTGGCAGATCTGTGACCACCTGATCACTGGTAACACCAAAGTGTCAGCAGCAGGAACTTAAGAGAAGGTCCACCACTCCTGATGGCTCAGATTTTCTCCAGAATAGTACCCCAAAAGGTGCTTCTGTGACCACACAATTTTTTTAAAAAAGGAGGAGGAGAAGTCATTTCAGGTCATGTACCAAAGACGCAAGGCTCAGACATGCACATTCCTAAACTGGGACTTAATTTTCCTCTGTCATGAAGGAATAGCCAGATATTAATTTTTTAGCCTTTTGTTTTTGAAAATAACACTTCCATGGAACTCTAATATAAAAAAACTGATAAGAGTAGAAAGGTCCTGACTGAAAAAGGAGGAGGGATCCTACAGTTAGTCCCATCTGAAAGGCTCCCCTCTCCTCCAGGGATGGGCCCAGACTCAGCCTTGAAGACATGGCCGGCGTCACGTGACTCTGGCAGTCCCTGTCAGTGTCTGTGTCCCAGGGGCTGTCCACACTACAGATTGTCACACTCGCCCTGGTTAATCCAGATCCCCTCCTCCCTCTACTCTCATTTCTAAGCGTGACTGCCTCCTAGCTGGTCCCTTCTGTCACAGCTGAGCACTGTTCTGCAGTTCCTGGATATACAAGCTGCCCGAGGCTCCTCCAAAGAAGCGAACATGAGACTCTGGTACAAACACGAGTGCTGACAGGAATACCTCTGGATCTTGGATTTGGGCAAGCTAAATGAGAGTACTTTAAACAAGTAGCCTCAGCTTCACACATACTTTAGTTTTGCAAAGCCACATGTCTTTCCATGTGAATGGTCCATTTTCCAACAAAGTGAACTTAGGATCTGTTGGGACAAAATCTCCTTATAGTTTCTTCGGAGTGGATAAGTAGGGAGTTAGAGACCCTGATGCCCTGTGGGTTTGACTTGGCAACCATTATTTCCTCTCCACTCTTCAAACCTGTAGGCACACAGCCATGATGTACGTGCCGCAAAATAAGAACTGAGTCTAAGAACAGAGCCTGATGTGGCAGTCAAATAGAATGAGAATGCTGTTCCGACATTTATGGGTATGCACCTTCACTGCTGTGCTGTGCAGGGATGAGACAGGAGACACAAATGGAGATCAGTTACGATCACGGCTAAAAATACTGCTCTCTACTTATGGCCCAACCAAGGACTTTCCCAGAGAGCAGGGGATTGAGCAGTAACAAGAAGCACTTGGTAGTGTCCTCAGAGGTCTGCTTCTTTCTAGTCCCACCTCTTAACACCCTAATTAAGACTCCCCTGACTTCCTGATCCCCCTGGCTCTCTTCCTTGCTGCAGAGTTACCGCCTGAGCACTTTCTAGTTTAAAACTCTAGTTTCTTTGCTGCTCTTCCACCAAGTCTCAGCTACCTACCCCTAGCATCTGGCTCCTCCCAACCTGATTGCCCTGTGCCTGTCCACCTCCCATGCCTGCCAACCTGAACCCTCTGGTATGGCCAAGTGGTCTTCTCATCAACCTCACCCCCTGATTCACGCCATCTCTGCTTCCTGTGGCCCCCCAGCTGCAAGGCTTCCCGCCTTGCAGTATTTAGGGAAAGGAAATGTTCTAAATCCAGATCTGCTACTGTCCCCCCAGGAAGCCCTGGGCAGTCTTCTGCCTCCATCTCCTCACCCTAAAACGTGGAAGAAAGCAAATATTTCGTGGGGATGCTGTGGAGATGAATGCCTGGCACACAGTAACCACAATCAATAGTAGCTGCAATTGTCGCATATGCTTCACAACCCCATTCAAGTGTCTCCCTCTTTTTTAAAATATTTTAGTTGTAGATGGACACAATATCTTTGTTTATTTTTATGTGGTGCTAAGGATGGAACCCAGTGCCTCACGCATGCGAGGCAAGCGCTCTACCACTGAGCCACAGTCCCAGCTCATCAAGTGTCTCCATCTTGACCGAAACAGTCTTGTGCGAGTAACTTGGTCCAGTGTGGCTTAGGCCACTGGCTTTCTTTCTCATTCGCCTTATTTCCTTTGGTGCTGGGCCTGGAACCCAGGGCCTCACACATCCTAGGAAGGCATTCTACTACTGAGCCCCAGCCCCAGCCCTGTCTTAGGCCACTGGTATAGGACTGGAGGGGCTGCAGGTCTGAGTTTAGCCCTTCATAACCTCCCCTGGACATCGGTCCTCCTCCCAAGAACAGACACATGATCTAAGAAACAACAGCATGCTTTCTATGTAAATGCACTTCAATGAGAGAAATCCATTACAATTGTGGGCCACCTTCCACTAATACTCCTATTTTGCAGTGTGGGGAGCCCACTAACAGTGTGCCTTGTGTCCTGTCTAAGCTTTCAGAAGACAGAGAACATTCCAAGGCATATACAGAAAAAATGTTTGACTTCACTGAATGTCCTTAAATTCCAGTTGAATTAACTTTTCTAAAACTTAAACACAAAACAAAAACAAACAAACCTTGAATTGATAGGAAATATAGGAGTTGTACACTCTGAGCTAAGTCTTTCCCCAAAGTATATAGTTCAACTGAACTCCTACAGTGATGCTTAACTTTAAAAATGTAAAATAAAGCCATCCCTTACCTCTATTTTGAGAATCCTATTGAAACCAAGCTACCAAAGAGTATTCTAGTCTAAAGCAAACACAAATGCAATGTATCTTTTAGTTTACCACTGCTCAAAAGCAGTTTATTGGTAATTATTTCTGCATTTCAGTCTACATCAATCTCTTCCATCAAATAAGCCCTCTCAAAATACCCTCCAGATCTGTCGAAAGTCATCCTTTACTCACTCAGCAATGCTTGATGAGCTCCTTTGTGCTGGACACTGGACACTTGTAGGTGCTACAAGAAAGTGGTAAAGGCACTCAAGTCTGGAGGGAGTGGTTAGGTTCTCAAGAAGTAACTCAGATTATGAAGGAACAAAAAAAGATCATGAAACAGAACATGAGTAGGGGATGGCAAATTTAAAAAAAGGGATGGAAAGTCCCATCTAAGGGTCATGACAGTTAAGCTGAATTTGAATATAAGAAATTAGATATCAGAAAAAGATGATCAGAGGCAGAGGAAATAAGTCCTACAAAGGCCCAAGGTGGGAGGAAACTGGCTTGGCATCCCTTGCTGTCATAAGGTGGGATGTTATGGATGAGGGAGGAGGAGCAGAGGAGGAAGACAGGAAGGTAAGTGGGCTCTGCTAGTCAGGGAAGCCACTGGGGAGTTTAGGCGGGGGAGTAATATGGTCTGATTTTCATTTTTAAAAGAAAATGGGAGTGGGGAGACCAGCCAGGAGCTACTGCAGAAGTCCAGGCAGGAGATGATGGAGCCTGGATTAGCCCCAGACAAGACACAGGCCATGATGGAGAGGGTCTTTCTCAATCTCCACTGTTCATGTGGTTCTCAGATTACTGATGAAGCAAAGACTGAAAATATTTCAGTTATAAATAAATAAATAAATAAATAAATAAATAAGAATACTGCTAGCACCATGAGCCAAAGGAAGGCTGAGCTCCACAAGATGATCTTGCCTTGTCTTCTCCATTCCGTCCTGGGACAGGCACACAGGATCATCTATCTGTCGAGTTGATCAACCAGAGGCTTATGGACTCAGAGAGATTCATAAGACGAGACTGGATTAAATCAGCAGCCCTCTTTTCGGTAAAAGTAGTGAATAAGAGGGTAGCTCAGGGCAGAGATGGTAGTGCAGTGGTAGAGCGCTTGCCTCGCATGCGTGAGGCACTGGGTTTGATCCTTAGCACCACATAAAAATAAATAAAATAAAGATATTGTGTCCATCTACAATTAAAAAAAATTAAAAAAAAAAAAGAGGGCAGATCATCCTCTTGAATGAACAAATATAGTTGTCCCAGTGTCATCCTGAGGTACTGAAGTTTGCCCAGAAAGTCTTTCCAGGAATAGAGAAAGAATCAAGGAGCTCAAACATGTAGAGCAAACATATGAACTCAATTGGGAAACACGGACTGGACAGCTGCTCTGAACCAGTACTGGGGACGGGGGAGGGAACCAGAGAACTGAGGGCAGCTTCAGGCCTCTCCGACAGTTAAGAACAGAGCATACATTATGGTCTACATCTTAAGTGTTCCCCAAATGCTCATATTCTAAAGGTGGGGTCATCAGTGTGGTGGTATTGGGAGAGGGTGGCATGTTAAAGAGGTGGAGCCTAGTGGAAGGACACTGGGTACCTGGCCCCTCCCTCTTTTTTTCTTCTTGCCTCCTGTATAATACAAGGAGAGCAGCCTCCCCCACCAGGCACTGCCACAATGATGTACTGTGGTGCCACAGGACCAAATCAACATAGCCAAGCAGCTGTGGACTGGACCTTCTGAAACTGCAAGCAAACAAATCTTTCTACCTTATAAGTTGATTATCTCAGGTATTTCTGTCAGTAATGTAAAGTGGCACCAGAAGTGGGGTCACTGCTGTGACTATACCTGATGATGTGGTTCAGAAGCTTTGGAATGGACTTGCAGGAGGAGTTTGGAAAAGTTTGAAGAAGCAAGCTAGACAAAGCCTGCTATAAGCAGCGCTCAACAGTTGATTCTTGTGGTGGCTCAGAAACAGAATGCTGGTGGAAATGTGGATAGTAAGGGCCGTGCTGGTGAAGTTTCAGATGGAAGTGAAGACTCTTGGGAATTGGGCTAGAGGCTGTCTATATTATATTCTGGCAAAGAACTTGTCTACATTTTGTTCATGCCCTGAGGTTTTATGGGAGGCTGAGTTTAAAGGTGACAAAGTAACTCATCTGGAGGAGACAATCACAAGGCAGCACTGAATTCAGGTAGCAGCCTGGGAATTGCTGGCTGCTTATACAGATTTACAGTGAGAATTAGAAACAAAAAGCAGAGTAGAAAGACGAAAAACTTGCAGTTTGGGTAGAAAAGGAGCATATTTAAAGCTGTAGTCAATGAGGGTAGGGCTGCTGAGTATATTAGCAGCATTAAACAGAAACCAAACACTCTGCTTGGGACAACAGGAAAGATGCCTGGAGGGGGCTGAGGAATCACCAAGAGCCCACCACTGCAGGACCAAGACTTTTGTTTGAGAAGAATCAGGGCACCCTGCTGCACTGCACTATAGAGGGAAGTGTCTCCCCAGGATTCCATTCCCTGTTCAGCCATCCAGGCCCTCAGATGCCACTGCAGCACTGGGTCAAGGAATAACTTGGGCTAGCAGCAGACCCTGGCTTTGTCCATGTGATCCCTGGAGGGAGGGGGAGATGTGCAGAATCCAAGAGTTACAGGGTCACAGAAGCTGCTATGGAGATTTCAGAGGCAAGCCAGGCAGGGTGTGGCAGAGTCAGAGTCCCTGCAAACAGCCCTGACAGTGAGATGTATGAAGCTGTGAGGGTAAAGCCAAAGAGGCAGTGGAGATTCCAGGAAATCAGAGATGCCAGGAATGTGGAATGCCTACTGAGGGAAGGGGTAGATAGCAAGCAGAGACACCCTAGAAGAGAGAGGACACATGGGCTGCAGCATTCGAGGACATAGGGGTGGGGCTGCCACACCCTTGGGAGCTCACATCCTACCACCACACCCTCCAGATGGTGGACATGGGGCTACAGGATTTTACGTTTGCCCTGCTGAATTTCAGTCTTGCTTTGATCCAATCCTTCCTTTCTATGCTCCATCTTTCCATTCTGAAATGGGAATGTTTACCCTGTGCCATTGTATCTTGAAGCATATAACTTGTTCTTTTGATTTTTCAGGGGCTCACAGCTTAGAGTGTACCTTGAGTCTTGGAGGAGAATTTGGACTTGTACTTCTGAGCAAGGTTGGAACTGCTAAGACTCTGGGGACTCTTGGATATGGACTAAATGCATTTTCCATTACAAAATGGACATGAGCTGCTGGGAGCCAGGGGCAGAATGTTATGGTTTGGATCTTAAATTCCCCAAAGGCCAGAAGGGCTTGGTGTTGAAGGCTTGGTCATCGCCTGTGGTACTGCTGGGAGGCAGCAGAACTTTGGGCCTAGTAGAAGGCAGTGAGGTCACTGGGGTGTGCCCTTGAAAGGGATATTGGGACTCCAGTCCCTTTTTCTTGCTAGCTGGTCACAACGAGGTGAGCAGCCTCCTCTGCCACAGGCTCTGCACCATGATGTCTGCCTTACTACAGGCCCAGAGGTAACAGGGCCAAGCGACCAAGGATTGAAACTGCTGGAACCATGAGCCAAAATAAATATTCCCTTCTTTTAAGTTGATTCTCTCAGATATTTTCTCGCAGGATGGTAATCTAACTAACATACACAATATACTCAAATAATTAAAATGGTAGTTAGCAATGGAAAATCAACATGGCAGGTGTTCACAGCTGTGACATGGGACTTTCTATTTGCCCTGTTGGTGTTAGGGTTTCTTTATTTCGTTTTTGTTTTTTGTGTTTTTCCTGCTTCAGTTCAATGTCCTTGGGATTCCTGGCCCCAGCACATAGCTGCTGAATGAGTGAGTGTGAAGAGCTGGGCTGCGGTCCCCTCCAGCCGAATGCCTCTGGCAAGGAGCTTTCCCTTCAGCCTCTCAGTGTATTCCTGCGCCCTCACACATAATTCCTAAGAAAGCGAACACAATAATGAGTTCCTCAGTTCTTACAAACTTCAAGTGCCACACAAGTCAGTGATAGTATTATTAACAACAACAAAAGAAATAGTCCCTTCCCACTTACACAACACGGATCTAGTAAGGCAGTGACTCTACATCTTCCAGGCCACATGTCATTAGACGGTCCAACAATGCTACTCACCATCCTGTAACTACAGAAGGCGGGGATAAAAGGACCCTAAAGTCAATTTGGCCACATCTCAACTCCCAGGCAATAGTTTAATTCATGTAAGATGCTTATAGGCTCAACATTTACTCATTTCTGTCAAAGTTGAATAACTCTCACAGAAATATAACATGCATGTGTCAAAGACTAACTTAACTCACTAATGAAAGAGCCAACAAGCCAGAAAAGCCAGTCCAAGGGTAACACAGGAAATACGTACATAGTCACTGGAGAAAAGAATGCTTCGATCATTTCACAAAGTTTGATACAACATTGGTTAAATGTGCTATAGATTAAATGTTTGGGGCTATCTTTTTTACTAAACAGAAATAACTGAGCACTGGAGGATGCTAGTACCTCTTCTGGACAAAAATTACTTGAAACTTATTACCTGTAATTAATAAAAATTTACTTGTAACTTATCAATTTTCTACAAATTAACACTCAACTTTACTGAGTCTGTACATGATCAAATACTTACTATTTTAGTTAGCCTTTAACTGCTGTGACTGAAAGACCCAACCAGAACAATTGTAGAGGATGAAACATTTATTCAGGGGCTCATGGTTTTAGAGGTTTCAGTCCAGAGGAGGCTGGCTCCATTCCTCAGGGCTCAAGGTGAGGCAGAACATCATGGCAGAAGAGTGTCGCATAGGGAAGCAGCTCACATGATGATTAGGCAGCAGAGAGAGAGAGAGACACCACTTGCTAGATACAAATATATACTCACAGCCATGTCCCCAGTGCTCACCTCCTCCAGCCACCCCCTACCTGCCTTCAATTACCACTCAAGTAATCTAATCAGGTGATTGATCCACTGATTGAGTTAAGACCCTCGCTACCCAATCATTTCCCCTCTGAACTCTCTCGCAGTGTCTCACATGTGAGCCTTTGGGGGACGCCTCACGTCCACACCATGACCGTTACCTTCTCCAAGGAGGTCGTGTGTCCCTGTGGGCTTGCCAGACACACACTCCTCTACTGCCTTTCTCCAACTTTCACACAACTTTTCTAAAATATCTTTAAAAGAGCTAACTACAGGCGCTGGGGCTCAGTGATGGAGTGCTTGCTTAGTACATGTGAGGCATTGGGTTTGATCCTCAGCACCATATTAAAAAAACAAATAAAATAAAGTTAAAAAAAAAAAAAGAGCCAGCTCCAGTTCATTATCCACCCCAGTGAGCTGGTTGCTAAGGAGCTCTTTCCTATCCGGACTGTTTCTGCCTCTGTGTCATCTGCATCCTCTCTGCTGGTAAAAAAACAAAACAAACAAACAAAACCCCTTCAAATGATTAACATCAATTATAAAGAACTGCTTAGTCTTCAAAGATCAGATCACCTTGGATGGGGGGTACTTGCCAGAACTTCCAGTCCTAGTGCCTTTCTGAATGAGCCAGGACTGTCACTATGGGAATCCTAAAGACGGGTGATGCGGCCTCTGGCCCACAGGCGTCCTCCAATTCCTAGAAGCTTGGCAGATCTGAGGTAGCACCATATTATCCCTGATCTCCTGGTCTTCACAATCCCACCCCTGTCACCCCTTCTTTCCAACATGATAGTGCTGGGAAGTCACAACCCAAACCCACTTCAGAGGCACAAGTAAACCCAACTCTCACTGACTGGCAGAACCATATGAAGTGAAAGGGGAGGTCTGATTAATCAAAGATGGTCTTGTGCATTTCCGTATCCTCCATAGATGCTAGTGAAGGGGAGGGGACTGGAATGAATGAACAAGCAAGCACATAAGTAAACGGAATGGACCGAGAACTAAAAGGATGAGTGGATCCCAAAGGCTTGCCTGTTGAGTGTCTCTTAAGACACCAAGGAAGGAAGGGGATTTCTGGGGACTCTCCCAGCAGGACCATTAGAAGTGGAGACCCAATGAAAGAACGCTGCGGGGATTCCAAGCGTCTACCAGCAAGGCAGGGAGGAAGCGGTGTGTGCTGGTCTGAGACAGTGTCTCACTGTGTTGCTCAGGCTGGCCTCTAGTTGTGGGATCAAGTGATCCTCCCTCCTCAGCCTCCAAGCAGCCTGGGACCACAGGGATACACCATGCACCAGTCAAGAGATTTTTGTTTTGGAGGTAGGAGGTTGAGAAGAGGTCTGAGAATGTACATCTGAACTGAACCTCGCAGGTCTGAGAGCACCCAGGCTGCCCCAGAGGACAGCAGCAGTTGCTGCTTTGAATAGTCAGGCTCTGGAGTCCACGATCCACCCTGACCACACCACTGTCCTATCTGTAGTACCAAAAGAAAGACCTTCTTTAAGAACATATTCTGGGGGCTGGGATTGTAGCTCAGTGGTAGAGCGCTTGCCTCGCATGCGTGAGGCCCTGGGTTCGATCCTCAGCACCACATACAAAGCAATAAAATAAAGACATTGTGTCCATCCATCTACAACTAAAAAAAAAATTTAAAAAAAAAAAAGAACATATTCTGGGGGCTGGGATTGTGGCTCAGCGGTAGAGCGCTTGCCTCGCATGCATGAGGCACTGGGTTCGATCCTCAGCACCACATAAAAATAAAGATATTTGTGACCATCTACAACTAAAAGAAATATTTAAAAAAAAAAAAGAACATATTCTGACACATTCAGGACAACGACAAAGAAATTATATGACTATATGTCTGAGCATTGTAGTTTGAGACGTTCTGCACTAGATAAATACGTTTTGTTCCCCAAAAAGCTAGTTTTCCTTTCTTCCATTTCATATCCATTTCTGATAGCCAGGCCCTTGCTATTTCTTATTTTCTACCAAAATGTATAAGATGGTGTTTTCTTCATTCAGAACAGCACCGCATCTTGATTTCCCGAGGAGCTCTATTCGCACTCCCTCTCAGGGTCTTGCGGTGCTGTTTATATTCCTTCTTACAGAAAGCCCAGCACCCACCTATTGCCACGGTGTCTAAATTAACAGGAAGGAGGACCAACTGACCGAGCCCTTCTTGGAGTCTCCATGGCTGGGTGCGTGTGGAGCTGTGGTGCCTTTTCCACGAGACCCTCTTGAACACGGGAAGCCGAGCTCCTGGGTATGTCCTACACCTCATCCTCAAGCCAAAATGAACACCAGAGAGAGGAGAGGAAGGGTAGAGGAGCACGAGCCTCAGGTGCCTTGGCAGCTGGGGTGAACCAGGCCTTGAGAACTACCATGTTACTACAAAAGAATGTGAACTCTGAAGGGCTTCATCCATTCTAGCGACAGGGGAAGTGACCTAAGAAAAACATCAGTCCTATCTCCTCACTGTGACCAACAAAAGAGAAGAACACAGTGGAGTCACATGCGTGCAGAGACAGAAACAGCTCAAGTCTTGCCATCTACCTCAAGTGCTTTCCTGGACACCAGTGGCCCTGGAAAGTAGGGTCCTGTGCCAGTAGCAGCAGCAGCACTGGGGATTTGCTAAGGGTGGGAATTCTCAGACCCCTGCAGACTTGGTGGGTCAGAGGCCCTGGCAAGGCAGCCCCAGCAGCCTGTCCCCAAGCTCTCCAGGAGTGTCAACCGTATTGAGGTCTGGGAACCCCCAACTGCCCCATACCAGTAACCGGCAGCAGGGCCGTTCTGCCCCCAGGAGACACTTGGCGACAGCTGGAGACAGTTGTGGATGTCACAACGGGAGGGGTAGGGGTGGTGTGAGGTGGGGAGTCAAGGATGTTGCCACATTCCCTACTATGGACAGGATGACCCTCCTCAGCACAGTGCCCTGTCCAGAAGACAACAGTGCTGAGGCTGAAACTGCTCCCACCTGGCAGAGACCAGTAGAGGCTGCAAAGGTGGCCAGTGCAGCTCTCTAAGTTCCACACCTCGTTTTCAGGCCACACACTCTCCTCTGCACCCAGAGCAAACACTGAATGAGAGGAAGAAAAGGAGGACAGAGGAGCCAAGCCTCCAGGCACCTCGACAGGCACAGGGCTACCAGTGCTGGTCTCGCCTCAGCCACAATGTCTTTCACCAATGCATTTATCATGTGGCAGGTACTCCCCAACAGGACAGCCAGCTGCCAGCCACAGCCCTGGCTCCCTGGGAAGCTGGGCCTGGTCTTGAGGTGAGTCATTCCCACAGCCACAGCAACTCCAGCACCCAAGTATGTCACATAGACACTACCACTTTGCACAAGAGCCCCCGTGTGGCTAAAGATTAGAGAGCAGGCCAGGTGCACATCTCAGCAGCCAGGGAGGCTGAGACAGGAGGATACCAAGGTCAAGGCCAATCTGAGCACCTTAGTGAGATTCTGTCTCTAAATAAAATATAAAAAAGGGCTGGGATGTGCGTCAGTGGTTAAGTGCCCCCGGGTTCAATCCCCAGTACGAAAAAAATAATAAAATAAAAATCAAGGTAACTTCCCATTTCTGGTAATGGTAGGCTAGGTTTTTTAGATCAATTCTCCCTGTGAAAATAATCAAATAATGAGCAAATAAGAAACCCTTGTAAAGGCTTCTGATTGCTGTCAAAACAGCAAGAAATGAGTAGTCCAAAAAAAAAGAGAGAGAGACAAACAGGGGCCCTGAAAGGCCCTGAGGACAGATGTGGATCTTGGAAAACACAAACTCTCATGCTGAGGCCCCCCGCAAGGTGAGCCCCTCTTCATAGGTGGCTCACACGGGAGCACACCATGCACTTCCAGTAAGAAATTCTCATGAAACCACCTTCCCCATAAATAAAGACCAACATTTGCTGAGCATGTATTATGCCCCAGGTAACTGTGCTACATAGGTCACATTATCAACCGATTTAATCCTGCAGAGTGACAGACGAGTTCTGTGTTCTTTTCTCCATTTTACAACTAAGAACCTGAGGTACAGAGAAGTGAAGAAAGTTGCCCAAGATTACATTGCTAAAAAGTGGCAGAGGTGATCACACTCAGACTTCATTCAGCTCCGGGGTCTGTACTTTTAATTGCTACAGAATAAGTTAAAACGAAAGGGTACAAAATGTTTATAGGTATGATTTCAAGTAGCAAAAAGTTACCCATCAACAAAGGATTGATCAAATATAGTACATACAACAGAGTCGCAAGCAGCCATTACAAATGTAGGCCTTCATTAACTGTATAGACCTTACCATTGTGGAGTAAAAACATTACAGAGGACAATAAATATCTTATGACTTGCACAGTAACCACCTCCACAAATCAAACAAAAAGCAAGTTATAGAAAAGCATATATAGCATCCTCTCACTATGCATTACAATAACACTGCACACGGCACGCCTAACAGCTCTAAGACAGACCTCTCAGATTGTTGTGTGGCGATCTTGGGCACATTGATCTCACTGTTCTGAACATTGGTTTCCTCTGAGCAAAACGGGGTGACATTGTGCATCCCACATGGTTTTCTGGAATTACTGAGAATCAAGTAATACAGTGCACGTAAAGAAGCTCATCTCAGAGGCAGCACGTCACAGCTAGGAAAAACACTTGCCCCCTTAGGAGTCTGCTTTTATGTGAATATATATAGTCACTAGAGAAAGAGAGTTTTGGAAGCATGTTAGTTAACAAAATGTCAACAGTGGCTTATCTCCAAGACACATCAGGTGATTTGTTCTCTATTTTTTTGTACTTTTATGTGTTGCTGAATTTATACTATAAACAAGTATTTTTTTTATATAAGCAGTGGTTTTTCAATGGAAAAATACACGTATGTGTGTGCACCTCTTCTCCCAGCAAACAGATGAGAACTTTCCTTGACTGAACACACTCCTCTGTTCCAAGAGCACTGAAGTCATATGATGGGCAGTCTCAAATCAGAGATCCAACAGAAGCAGAAAGGAGCCAAGGAGGAGGAGACCCTAGACCTGGAACACCTGCCATGTGCATCATACCACGTTTTAAGAAGTGAAGGGGCAGATGCCTTGAGAGCCACACAGTACAGCAGCACTGAGTCCTTAGCCAACCACAAGAGGACTCAAGCATCAGCTCTTGGTTTCCTGTTTTTTGGGGGGAGGAGAAAGTGCCGGGGATTGAACTCAGGGGCACTCGACCACTGAGCCACAGCCTCAGCCCTATTTTGTGTTTTATGTAGAGACAGGGTCTCACTGAGTTGCTTAGCACCTCGCCATTGCTGAGGCTGGCTTTGAACTCATGATTCTCCTGTCTCAGCCTCCCAAAGTGCTGGATTACAGGCACGCGCCACTGCGCCCAGATGGTCTCCTGACACAAGATGCATAATGACAATTCATATAATTATTATGTGAGAAGGTAAACATAAAAGTAGTTGACATTAGCAGAAGTTCAATAAGAACTAGTTCTTTCCCCACATCCACACCAGTCCAAGGTTTGCCAATGACAAAATGTGATACTGGGCTAGTTGTTTTTCTGAGCTCCAGTTTTCCCATCTATAATATGAGAATATTAGCCCCTTGAATACTGTGTTAACTATGCAAAAGCTTTTGTATATTGTAAGGTTCTATACAACAGGGAAAATGTACTATGATTATTGTGGGGTTTTTAATCAGCTTATTTTACAGACTCTCTAATAAACTAAACTCAAGTAGCCTTTAAAATCTAATGACGATGAGATTTTATTAGTCAGTAATAACTTGCTGAACTTTATGAGCTTTCTCAGAATAGCCTGATCCTTGTATACCTGGAAAATAAGCCTGTCTTGATTTGATTGGCATCATCTGCTTCCCAAGAAACCTTGGTTTTGCTCAGCTTATGGCTTTGACTGCCCAGCACAGAACAAACCAGCTGTGCAGCATGGCTATGACTTCAGTTTTGTTCTCCTAAGGATAAAGATGAGATCCCCTCTTCTTTCCACTCTTTAAGAGAAAGTGCTAACTTTTCAGCCACCAGCTGAAATCCTTACATAACTGGCACACCCATGCAACACCGGTACAGTAACTAACATTTACAGCATTCTTGGAAATATTCTTCATCCATGTCTCCTATGACCAAAGAATCATCTACTAAAATAGGCAAGGCAGAGATAGCCATCTCCAAGAGGTTAAGTGACTTGACCTGTGTCAAACCTTGCATTTTCAACCATGCTTGATAACAGCACCTGTATACAGTCCTTCTCTTTAGGCAAGGTGAGGTAGGGGAGGAAAAATAAAGTTGTACCTTCCACCCTAGTCCATCAATAGTAGGGTCAGAGCTGACATCAGAGAAGAGAACTTGGACTTGCTCACATCAGGTCACTTCTCCCAAATGCACACACCAATGGAAGTAGGTGTTTCTGCTTCCTGTCTCCCTAGACTGAATTCTGTTCAGTACCCTGTACAGGTTTGTTCTGGGCTGAAAAGATCCACAGAATGGCAAATGACCAAACTAGACAGGCCCTTAGGCATTGAGTTCAATCTTTTCCTTTCACAAACGGATAGTAACAACAGGGCCCAGAGGAGGAAAACGACTCTCCGTTACTAATAGTGAGGGCAGTGCCAGGGCTAGAATCTGGCTCCCCAGCACTCAGCCCCACGCTCTCGTCACCCACTGCCTCTGAAATTCTCTCTACTTGACCACTCTGTGTAGCCCTCCTCCCGTACCCTCTTGTTCTCATCCTCTCCTCTCCCAGAATCAAGGGGACTCAGTCCATAGACACTGAGCACACACCACTTGCTCTCCTAACCCTGACGACACAGAAGATGAGGATGAGCCTGCGAGGGACTGATGTGCACAGGAAGGCCATTCCCTTACCCTTAGGCAAGAACAAGGAACTGAATTGCGATGACAAACATATACATTATTCTTCTCCCAGCCTCCTAAACTCCTCAGAGCTTGAACTTCTCAGTGAGAAGCCAGGTGTCTACATCAGCCACAGTAGACATGCCAAAGGAGTCACACTTAGACAGTTATGTTTGCAAGTTATTTTTAAAAATGAATGTGAGCCAGGTGTGGTGGCGCACGCCTGTAATCCCAGCAACTTGGGAGGCTGAGGCAGGAGAATTGCAAGTTCAAAGCCAGCCTCAGTGACAGTGAAGCACTAAGCAACTCAGTGAGACCCTGCCTCTAAATAAAACACAAAATAGGGCTGGGGATGTGGTTCAGTGGTCGAGTGCCCTGAGTTCAATCCCTGGTACCAAAAACAAAACAAAACAAAACAAAAATGTGATAAGAAAGTGTGAAATGTCCAGAAGTGTAGCTGACATATTAAACAGTACCTGTAACGCCCAGGCTGTGAATTCTTGAGCAGTTCACCACAGAGACTCTCCAGCTTGGGCTCGGCACAGTTTATGTGTCAAGCTAAATGAGCAAGTGACTTCATCTCACTGTGCCTCAGGTTCCTCCCCGATAAAAAGAAAAAAGTAATACCATCTACTTCCTGGGGTTATTGCAATGATTAATTGAGATAATGTGTGTTCAGTGGTTAGAACAATGCCTGGCATGTAAAAAATACTCATTGAATATGAGCTGTTATTTGAGAAATAAAATTCAGATCTTCTTATGAAGCTGCACTTTTGAGCTCAGAGTTTATCACTTTTTCACAAACTATGGAAAGAGATAAAATTATCCTCCAGAGAAAGCTTACTTCACCAGGGAGAGCACAGTAGAGTTCATGGTCAGTGGAATAGAAAGCCCCAGACTTTCCCTCCCCATACAGATGAGTTAACAACAGATGGACCAATTGCTATGAGAAAGATTTAGAAACCAGTGAAAAGGTCCATGCACCCCGGAAAGCCAAGGAGAATCTCATCTCAGCCTGGCAGAATAATTCATGACATTTTACTGGCAAGGCCACTGGCTTAGTGCAGCCTGGGGCTATGGGGAGATCACTGCCAAATCTCAGGTTTTCCTTGAGGAGGAAAAGAAGAGTAGAACATTCTCGTTCAATAACTTCACTTTTGAGTGGGGAGGAGGATGCTGCCCAAGGTATTGCATATAAAAACTGCCTCACCAGAATCTAAACTCTGACAGGCACTGGCACCAGATTGGGGGCCTTTGAGAACAAAGGCGATCACTGCCACGCTCTAGTACCAGAATGTGTAGTACCACAGACAGACACTAGGGGGACTCCTATATGAACACTTGCCACAGCATCAGAGGCAGGAGTTCTGCAAACAGGCATGGGGGGTAGGGGATGAGGGATCCTGAGTAGAAGCAGGCAAGCTACAACCAAGAGGGTATGTGCACCAACTCAGAGAACACCTATCCCGAATCTCTAGCCAGGATGACTACTAAAGTTCTCTCCCTGTATAAAGCCAGATTATATAGACTGGGAGAAGTGGCCATTTTTCAAATGCCAAATCCTGACAAAAAAATAATAATATATACAAAGGAACAGGGAAATATAACCCAAAGAAACAAATTAAATTTCCACAAATAGAACCAACAGAATCAGGATATATAAATTACCAAAGAATTAAAAATAACCATTACAAGGATGTTCAATGAACTAAAATATAGATAGACAACTAAAAAAAAAAAATCAGGAAAATGATACATGAGCTGAATGAGAATATTAACCAAGAGAAAGTATGAAGAAGAACCAATTGAAAAAGTCACAACAGGAATTCAAAAGCAGACTTAACCAGGCAGAAGAAAGAATCATCAAATGTTATTTCAAGACATTTAAAGTTATTGGGTCAGAAGAGCAAAAAGGAAAAAAAAAATGAAGAAAAGTAAAGAGAGTCTTAAGGGACTCATAAGACACCCTTGAGTGGAACAACATATGCCTTATGGGTATTCCCACAAGTAGAAGAAAGGGCAAAAAGCCTGTTTAAAAGAATAAAACTAACAAATCTAAGGAGAGAAGTTGATGCATGGATTCAAGAAGCTCATTAAATTCCAACTAGGATAAGTCCAAAGGGACATTAAGACACATACTAACTGAATGTAAAAAGCCATAAGGAATCTTGAAAGCAGCAAAAGACAAAGAATTTTATCGTGAACAGGGAATTTCTGTAAGATGATAAGATTTCTCAGTATAAACTTTATAAGCTAGAAGGGAGTAAGATAACTTATTCAAAGTGATGAAAGAAAAAAATTCCAAAACCTACCAAGTGAACATACTATACGCAACAAAACCGTCCTTCGAAAGTGGAGGAGAAATAAAGGCTTTGTCAGATAAACAGAAGGTGACACTAGACCTGCTCTCAAAGAAAGTCCTTCAAAGGTTGCAGATATAGCCCAGTGGTAATGCTTGTCTAGCATGCAAGAGGCCCTGGGCTTGATGCCTACCACCATACAGTCCTTCAAACTGAAATAAAAAGAGGCTACACAGAAACACAAAACCATATGAATATATCAAACTCCCAAGTAAAGTCAAAATTATAGATAAATACAGAATTCTGTGGTATTGTCATGTGCATGCATAAATAACTTTTAAATACAGTATAGAATTTGAAAATAAAAATATGAAAGGTAAATATAAATCTGTTTTAATGAATATGCAATAAAAAGAGGTAATTTATATCATCTGGACTATAACAGGGGAGGATGACAGGGACAAAAAGAAGTAGAGTCTTATTTGCAAATGAAGTTATGTTGTTATCAGTTTAAAGTAGTTCATTCTAACTTTAAGCTTTTTAATGTAACAGCAATGGTAACCACAAAGAAATATCTACATAATATGCACAAAAAGAAAAAAGGGAATCAAAACACATCACTGCAGAAAAATCCACAAAATACAAAAGAAGGCAGCAACAGAGAAAAAAGAAACAAACAAAAAGCTAGAAGTCATAGAAAAAACAATTAACCAAATGGCAATAGTAAGTCCTTCTCAGTCAGTAAATACTTTAAATGTAAGTGGATTAAGCTTCCCAATGAAAAGGCACGGCTGACTGAATAAAAAAAAAATTAGGATCCAGCTATCTGCTGTCACAAGAGAATCCCTTTAGCTCTAACGACACAATTAGGCTGAAATGAAGTGGTAGAAAAAAAACCATTCCTTGCAAATAGGAACCTAAAGAAGAGGAGGAGTGGCCATAATTACATCAGACAAAACACTGTCCTAAAGATAAAGGAGGGCATTATATAATGATACAGGGATCAATTCACCAGGAAGATACAACAGATATAAATATAAATGCACCTAACATTAGAGTTTCCAAACATGTGAAGCAAACTGACAGAACTGATTGGAGAAATAGCTACTATAACAGAAGACTTCAATATCCCACATTTAGTTATAGACAGAACAACCAGAAAGAAAGTCAAATGATCTTCAACAGGGCACCAAGAATACACAATGACTGTCTTTTCAACAAATGGTGTTAGGAAAACTGCATAATCACATGCAACACAAAAAAGTTGAATCCTTACCTTACACCACAAACAAAAATGAACTCAATAGATTAAAGATTAAACACAAGATCTAAAAATATAAAACACCTAGAAGAAAACATTCAGGACATTGGACTTAGCGGCATCTTGGATATGACATCAAAAGGAAAAATAGGGGCTGGAGTTACGGCTCAGCGGCTGAGCGCTTGCCTCGCATACGTGAGGTACTGGGTTCGGTCCTCAGCACCACATAAAATAAATAAAGATATAAAAAAAAATAGCACATTATTTATTTTAAAAAAAGGAAAAATACACAAATGAGATTATACCACAATTTAAAACTTCTGCACGCAAAGGAAATAACAAACAAATTGAAAAGACAACCTACAAAATGTGAGAAAATATTTGCAATCATCTATCTGGTGTTAATATACAGAATATACCAGGAACTCTCACAGTTCAACAACAACAAAATAAAAACAACTAGAACATAAGCAAATGGCCTACAAGCATATGAAAAGTGTTCAAAATCACTAATCGTAAGAGAAATGCCAACCAAAACTCACATCCACAGAGATGGAAAGAACAGAGAACAACAAGTGTTGACAAACACGGTGAGAATCTGGGACCACTGTGCTGTGGTGGTGGGATGTAAAATGAGTGGACCTCAGGGTGGTTTCACTATGGAAAACAGTGTGGAGGCCGCTGGAAAATCTTTAAACAGAATCACCATATGACCTAGCAATCCCACATCTGAGCACATATTCAAAGACAGCAAAGCAGGATCTGGAAGAGATATTTGCATACCCTCATTCATTGCAACATTATTCACAAGAGCTGTGAGTGGAAACACCCCAGATGTCCCCTGATGGATGAATGGGGAAACACATGTGATATGTACATACAGTATAAAGTTATACAGCCTTAAAAAAGAAAATGTGGTCACATGCTACAACATAGATGAACCTCAAGGACATTATGCTAAATAAAATAAATCAGTTACAAAAAGAACAAATAATATAAGACTCCACTCATATAAAGTATCTAAAGTGGTCAAAAGAGAAACAGAAAATAGAGGGTAGTTGTCAGGGCTGCTGGGGGTGAGAGGGCATTAGTGCTCAGTGAATACGGAATGTCTATTTTGCATGATGAAAGAGTTGTTCAAAAATATGCATTTACTTAACACTTCTGAACTCTACACTAAAAAGTGGTTAAGGTAGTCAATTAAAAGTTATAGTTTTTACAGTAAAAATTAAAGTTTAAAAAAGAGAAAGAAAACACTGGAACAACAATAGCCTCAAGTGTTTTCTGAGATTTGTTAATATCCTAGTACATGTCAGAGATGTTTTGTCACAGTTAAAGCATTTGGTTTCCCAGGCACACAACTAATCCCTGTTGGAAAAGAGAAGGGGGTAGAAACAGGGCGTCCACTTATCTGTATTTTCCTTATTATTATTATTTTTTCCTGCACTGAGCATGGAACCCAGGGTCTTGTGCATGGCTAAACAAGAGCTCTGAGCCCTTTTTAATTTTGAGACAGGGTATTGCTAAGCTGCCTAGGCTGGCCTCCAACCTGCAGTCCCCTGCCTTGGCCTGCGAAGTAGCTGGGATTACAGGTGTGCCCAGTGCCTGGCATTTTCCTGGTCCCCTGCAGCTCCCTTAGACTCCGCCGCCCTTCACTAACAATCAAGATCCATCCACCACAGGGAGCAGCTTGCTTTAAAATGCTTGGTATGAGTGAAGTCATCAGGCAAAGCAGAATAGAATAAAATGAGAGATTTAGTTTATGTTGTAGCAAAGTTAAAAATGAACAAGTAGATGACCAAATGATTTTCAATGGAGGTGAAACAATTAAAATAATTCAAAGAGGTAAAGGACCTTTGAACAAATGGTGCTGAAGTAATTGAAAACACATTGCAAAAAATGCATTTAGATCTTTACCTTATATTGTACACAAGCGTTTACTCAAGATGGATCACACACTAAGTGAAAGAGTTAACACTATAAACATTTCAGAAGAAAACATAAGAGAAGATCTTCCTCATCTCAGGTTATATAAAGCATGATCTCAGTGGGACTTGGTCAAAACTAAAAAATGTACACTTTTCAAGAAACCACCAAGAAAATAAAAGGGCAAATGACCCACTAAGAGAAAATATTACAAATTGTATATCTAAGAGAGGACTTCTATCCAGAATATGTAATGAAACCTCAAAACTCAACACTAAGAAAACAATCATGATATAGATGGAAAATAACCTAAGCGTCCAGCAATGAAGATGAGTTGACATCTGGTCAAGGAAGTACTTATACAATCATTTAAAATCAAACTCTCGTACAAGAACTATGATGAACTAGTGGGTGAACAGAGGGATAGATGCATGAATAAATAAGCTAATATGATGAAATGGCAGTGGGTACATAACTCACTGAATCTGAATTTGAAAATTTTTACAATAAAATATAAAAACCCAAATGACACAAACATGCCAGTAAACATTGGTGAATATAAAAGGTTACAAAGATAAATGCATTTTCCAATCCATGATATACCCTTTTCAAAAAACATGCGTCCACAAGAAAAGGACACAGAGCAGAAATTTAGTAGTGAGTGTCTCTGATGGCGGGAGGATGGGCACTTTCTCTTATTCTTGCTTATCCGTCTAATTTTTCCACAGTGATCCATTATTTTCATGATGCACGGGGCGAAAAGATGTGCCTTCACAGCAGAGAGGCAGGAACTAGTGCAGTGCAGAATGAGGGGTTCACCAGATCACTCACACAGGAGCAGAAGATGCTTCCCTCCAAGAAGCCGGAGCCTCGGGCTTGCCAGCATACCGTCAGGAAACTGGCTTTGGCCAGGTAGTGTGTGAACTGCTGACCTTTGTGCTGGATGCTGAATCTTGTGACAACTGGGGCTGCACAAGCTGAAATGCAGGCATCAGAGGTGACAGCCCTGCACTCTGTACTGGTCACACCAGATCTGGATTTGACCATTTGTAAGAACCACTGACAAATGGAAGCCTGCTGACCGTGCTACATGAGGCTCAAGGGTGCCGTGCTTCCACCAGGGCGGGGCAGACCTGGAGGAAATGACTGCGTGTTCCAATTTGGGGGTGCTCCTCTGGATTATGCAAAGCTTGGATCAATCAGCAGAAATTTCAGAGAAGCAGATACCAGCCAAGTATAAGAAGAAAGAGAGACCTCAGGGTGGTTTAGCCAATTCAATACACTTTACCCCTGGAAGCACAAAAGCAGCAGCTGGGTGGATGCCTGTCATAAATAATAGCTATGATTATACTCGATCATTCAACAAATATTTACTGAGTGCTTACTATGCCAAGTATTACTCTAGATCAGCCCTATACAACAGAACCTTCTAAAATGAGGGGAAAATTCTATAACCTAGGCTGTCCTACACAGCAGCCACCAGCTGTGTGTGACTGTCAATCGCTGTTGGCACTATGATCAGGAGGAATATCATATACAAAGTAAAGTAAAGAGATTAATCTGGAAAGGCTGAGGGAGGCCAGTACATGTGAGACTTTACATACTTCACTAAGGAGTCACAACTACCCAGAGAGACAGAACTATCCCGAGGAATTTAGGAAGAGCATGTGAACTCAGATTGAAGGATTTAACAAAGCTTAGCATGGACACTTTAAGAAGTCAAGAATAAAAGTGGAATGTAATCACAGCCTTTTGATAATGGTGAAGACCTGCCTTAAATCAGCATCACAGCTCTAGAAAGACAGGGACAGACGGAAGAGACTTGAAGACACGTCCACCCAGATGTGGCGGGAGGGAAGGGAAGGCCTTCTGACGCCTCCAGGCATCCACCTTGGATCATGAACTGTACTTCCCCAAGAACGGGATTCTGCAAGAGGAAGGGTCTGGGAAGGAGAGCAGTGAGTTCAGTTTTTTCAAAGTCGCTTTCTGAGAAACATATTCTTACTTCATAAAGTTTATCCATTGAAACATATTTTTACTCCATAAAATACACAATGGTGTAATATGTGCACAGCTGTGCAACCACTGCCACAATCTAGACTTAGAACATGTGTTTGTCATCCTCAAGGGAAACGCTGTGCTCATTAGTGGTCACTCCCACTCTCAGACACCCTGGTTCCCAGCGGGAAGCAACCGCTAACGTGCTTTCCGCCTTCAAGGACTGGACTGGCCTGCTGTGTCAACGCATCATACAATAGGTGCTCTTTTCTGACTGCCACCCCTCATTCAGCATCCTGTTCATGAGGTTCATTCATGTGGTATCAGCATCGGGGCTTCACTCCTTAAGAGTCCACTGTATGGATACACTACAGTCCATGCATCCATTCAACAAAGTTCATGGCCATTTGGGTCATTTCCACTTTTTGGCCATAGTGAATAATGCTATGAACATTCATGTCCATGTTTTGTGTGGACATATGTTTTAAAATTTGTCTTGGGCATATGCCTGGGAGTGGGATTGCTAAGTCCTATGTATAACATTCTGAAGAATTGTCTGAGTGATTTCCAAAGCTGCAGCACCATTTTATATTCTTCTAGCAATGTATGAGGGTTTTGATCTGTGAAGCTTAGTTGGGCATGGTAGCGCATGCTTATAATCCCAGCAACTTGGGAGGCTGAGGAAGGAGGATCACAAGTTCAAGAAAAGTTTCTATACAAGAAAAAAGTCTGTACAAGTTTGGTACATGGTTGCCATGATGTCCGTTCACCAGCCTCAGCAACTTAGTGAGGCCTAAGTAAAATAAAAAATAAAAAGGTCTGAGGATTCAGCTCAGTGATTAAGCACCCTGGGTTCAATCCTGGTCTCCTACAACCCCCCAAAAAATCACAGTCATGTGCTAATGGCTAATGGATGGAAACTACGTACGTTCTCATCAAAGGTTGTTAACATCTGTCCTTTTAATTCCTACCCTGTGGTGGGTAGGAATGGTGTCTTACTGTGCCTTAGGTATACATTTCCTCTTCTCTAATGATGCTGAGCACCTTTTCAAGTGCTTACTGGCCGTCTGTATAACTTATCTGGAGAAGTACCTATTCAAATTATTTACCTGTTTTAAAGTTGGGTTATTTATCTTTTTATTATTGTGTTATGTCTCAGCCCAGTTGGGCTGCTATAATAAAAATACCATAAACTGACAATTCCCAAACAACATTTATTTCTTGCAGTTTTGGAGGCTGGGTAGTCCAAGATCAAGGTTGGAGTCGACACAGAGCCTGGTGAAGCCTTCCTCATAGTGACTCTTCTTGCTGCAATCTCACATGGTAAGGGCAAGTAAGCTCCCTCAGAGTTTCTGACAAAGGCACTAATCCTACATGTGAAGGCTCTGCCTTCATGATCTAACCACATCCCAAAGGTCCCACCCCTTAATCACATCACCTTGGGAGTTAGGATTTCAACATATGAATTCTGGGAAGGCATAGACTTTCAGGTCATAGCAAGCAAGAAGTGTTCTATATGTATCCTAGACATAAATCCCTTGTCAGATACATGATCTGTAAATATTTTCTCCCATTATGTCATTTTGTTTTTTAATTTTTTTTAGTTATAGATGGACACAACACCTTTTATTTATTTTTATGTGGTGCTGAGGATCAAACTCAGTGCCTCATATGTGTGAGGCAAGCACTCTACCACTGAGCCACAACCCCAGCCCTGTCTTTTTTTCTTTTCTTGTTTTTTTTTTTTTGTCAGTTGTGCTTTTGGTGCCATTCCTACTTCACAGTCCCAAAGATTTACTGTTATATTTTTTTCCTAGAAGAGTTTTACAGCTTTACCCTTATATGTAGGTTTATGATCTACTTTTAGTTTTTGTATATGGTGTGAGGTAAGGGTTCCAACTTTCTTCTTTTCTATGTGGATATTCAGTTGCCCTAGCCTTTGTCAAAAAGGTTATTTTTTGCCCCATTGAATTACCTTGGTATCCTGTTGAAAACCAATTGCTCATAAATGTAGGGGTAGTGAGTCTCGTTTTGCACGTGCTGAACTTGCTGTCCATGTGCTTTGTCTCCCTGGACTGAACTACGTGTGTAGAGGGCCATGTCTTCTATTCACAGCTGAGGAGTCAGTCCAGTGAACTCAATAAATAGCTGATGAATCATTACCCATCTGTGTGATTAACAGTCATGCTGCCTCATCACCCACAGGCTTGACACTCTGAAGCACATCACTCTGCTCTCATAGAGGGACCAGCTGGTCTCTTTCCAGTGCTGTTCCTTTATTTGGGTCTTTTTATCTGATCAGTCTGTTGCTTACAGTTCTATTTTGCTTAGTGACACAAATTGAGGGGAGCAATTTTCTTCTTCCCAGGAAAGAAAATGTTTATAAACAGGACCCTGAAGCTGCTCAGTTAGAAATCTCAGCTGGTACAAGGAAGCAGTGCCAGTGGATACATTTGGTAATTTTTTTTTCCAGCACTGGGGATTGAACACAGGGGCTTCTACACCTGAGCTACATCCCCAATCCTTTTTATTTTGAGTTGGGGTCTAATTTTCCAAGGCTGACCTCAAACTTGTGATCCTCCTGTCTCAGCCTCTTGAGTCTCTGGGATTACAAGTATGTGCCACTGTGCCCAGCTGACACATTTGATTTTGATGTATGGGCCCCAGATCTGTAAGCCCCAGAGTGTGATGTGTTCCCATTTTGTATACAAGGTTTCATTTGTGTGCCAGTCCCAAAAATTTTGTGTGTTCAAGATAAAGAAAATCTAAACTTCTGATGGACCTCGGCTTGTCAGAGATCATAGAAAGGAAGGCCCTCAGAAGGGTAACTAATTTGAAATAGGTCACGAGTGGCTGGAAGACCCAAAGGCATTTACCTAAGAAAAGGCAAGACTCCTGAAGATGTCTTCAAGTATCTGAAAAGCCAAGTGAAAGAAAGAACAAGGCAGTTCACAGAGGTACAAAGAGGAAGAACCAGAACAGAAGACCAGATCCCAGGTCAGCCCAAATCCTGACTGTTCCCCTGGCCCATCTCAGTCGTGAAAGATGAAATAAAACCATAAAAATAGTGCTGTTGATAACCTCTTCTCTGGCACTTTCATCTCACATACCCCATGTTCCCCTTCTCAGCTCCATTGTCATCTCCTGATATCTGAGGGAGATTGGTTCTCAGACCTCCCCCCCCAAGGATACCAAAATCCAAGAAGGCTCAAGTCCCTTATATAAAATGGCATATATTTGCATGTAACCGTACCTACCATCCTACATATTTCAAATCATCTCTAGATGAAGTATAATTCCTAACACAATGTCAATGCTGTGTAAACAGTTGGTACACTGTATTGTTTAGGGACTAATGACAAGAAAAAAGTCTGTATAAGTTTGGTACATGGTCGCCATGATGTCCGTTCACCAATCATCACAGGCCTACCTACGTGCACATGTCAGCTACAACGTAACATTTTCCCCCAAATATTTCTGATCCATGGTTGGCTGAATCTGCAGATGAGGAATCTGCAGACGCCAAGGGCCAGCTGCGGACTCGTGAGGTCTTCGTGGGTCTCTGCTGTCTGTCCCATGCCCATGCCTTGAGGTGCTCAGCATGTACCTGTCAAGCAAAAATCTAACCAAACATGATGCCTAAGAGCAGATAAATAAGGAAGAGCCACGTGTTTATAATATAAAATATTTTATGCTTAAAAAATTACTCTCATTTACTATAGTAAATTTAAATTTTAAGGCATTTAAAAATGTTGCATTGGGCTGGGGTTGTGGCTCAGGGGCAGGGCGCTTACCTCGCATATGTGAAGCACTGGGTTCAATCCTCAGCACCACATAAAATATATAAATAAACAAAATAAAGATATTGTGTCCATTTATAAGTAAAAAAATTAAAAAAAAAATAAAAATGTTGCATTTACTGAAATTATGCTTACACTAAATATTTAACATCACAGTACTGTGGAAAATAAGACACACATGTTTACATTGCCTAAACCAATCATTATATATGCTTCTCTCCAACATGAAAAGCATAAGGTCAAAGTATTGGCATCCCAGGCTCCCCTGGCTCTAAGCTGCAAAGACCTGTGATCACCACCCCAATTTCCTATCCTAAACTGAAAACTATACAGTACAAGATTAAGCAAAGACATTTCACCCATGGAAATACACTATGGACAAGTGGCAGATAACCTGCTCACACAGCCATGAGACAAGCTACACACTCTCCCCTGAGGTCTAAGCCGAGAGGGTGTGGTGAGCAAGAGGCAACCAATCCATCTCCCGGGATATTCGACTCGTAGCTCTTTCAAAATCCAAGTCTGGGGGCTTCATGATGTCTGCTCCTATTGTCTATTTTGTCTCTTGCTTTTTCCCATGTATCGTGACGTTTTGATTGGGTACCAATCCCAGTATATGAACACTATAAATAACTTGAGGTTTGACTTCTGCTTTTGAGAGTCAGGAGCCCCAACAACCCTGGCATTAAGATGATTCAAGGCAGCACCTCAGTCCCTGTGAGGGAGTCTACTTCTGGTTCACCCTTACCCCTGAGCGGAGCCCTGAGGAAAATCCTGGGGGCACGTGTTAGGCTGCTCCTCTTGGCAGGCTAAATGTGCGTTTACCTCCCAGTCCTGTGAATCTGTCTAGAGCTCTAACCCTCTTCTCAGGTGACACTTTCAGCAATGATAACTGCTTCAAAGGGAAAATGGTAAAAATAAGTAAAAAAATTATTTTTACAAGTGCCTCCTTTACCTGTGGGACTCTCATCCTCTCCACACTTGGTCCTATGCAAGCTGATTTTCTTTACTGTTAGTAGGACTGGTCCTAACACCTGATAAACCACTGCCAGAAGATCCCCGTCCCAAACAGCTTAGCATGATCTTTGTTTAAAACCAATCAGAGGGAAACATTCTTACACAAATCATTCATAATCTCACACGAGCTTTTCCTATCTGGTCCACACTTTTGCAGTTTTTCCGGGGGAACTACCCAAATCAAAGCTATGAAACAACAGAGGTATGGGAAACAGAGATCTGGAATCACTGTTGACTGACAGGAACCCATAAAATCCTAATTAAAATAAAGTATTAATCTAAACATCATCAAGGATTCTAAAATGTAACACACTTACTGCAGGAACCAGGAGTGTGGCCTTACATTAAAAAAGAAAAGACAGATAAAACGTGTGAACTCCTCGGCTCAGAGCCTAGTAAAGAGCAGGCGTCATGAATTCTAGCTTCCTGTTCCTTTGTCTCCTGCCCTGTTCCACTCCACCCCTCACCCAGAGGTGGCTGATGCAGAACGCAGGCTGACGTCAAACACAGGCTGATCATTTCTCTAAAAACTAAGATGTACTCAGTACAGAGTACTCATTTCCAGATGTACTCAGTACGGAGTAGGAGCCTGGGTACTGGTCATAAAATTGAACAACACATGAGCTAAGGTTGCAAGTGCTCCTGTCCCATTCTGCCTACAACTAGAGAAGAAAACAGGAATAAAGGACAGGAGAAGGAAGCAGAACTGAGAGGCAAGAAGCCCGTGTACCATCTCCCCATCACCCTGTTCACTTGTGAGCCCCCGGCAGCTGACCCATGCAGTTGAAAACTGGGGGGACTCTTGCATTATTCAACAAGTACTTATTGGGCACCTACTATATGACAGGTACCCCAATAGGTCCTGGGACTATGGGGCTGAATAAACCGGCCGTGGTCTGACCTCAGGACTAGGTCAATAGTCCTCGATTCTGGCTGCACATTTAAGTATCTGAAGACTAAAACTAACACAGGACTCCAAATTAAGTATATACCTGAGACAGGACTTCAGCACAGAGGTGGGGTGCTTTTCAGGTGTTTCTGATGCCCACGTGAGCTGAACAATCTTGGACTCTTCCATTTCCGATTCTGCCTCTCTATGGCTTCCTTAATAAGTACTTTTTTATAAGTACTTTTTTTTTTTTTGGTACTGGGGATTGAACTCAGGGGCACTCGACCACTGAGCCACCTCTGCAGCCCTATTTTGTGTTTTATGTAGAGACAGGGTCTCACTGAGTCGCTTAGCGCCTCACCATTGCTGAGGCTGGCTCTGAACTCACGATCCTCCTGTCTCAGTCTCCCTAAGTGCTGGGATTACAGGCATATGCCACCACGCCTGGCTCTTTTTTTTTTTTTTTTTTAATATTTTTTTAGTTGCAGATGAACACAATATCTTTGTTTTATTTATTTTTATGTAGTGCTGAGGATCGAACCCAGGGCCTCATGCATGCGAGGCAAGCGCTCTACCACTGAGCCACAATCCCAGCCCCACGCCTGGCTCTTAATAAGTACTTTTTAACAGGTAAAAATCTCCAAGGTAAGTTGTGGTTTCATTAATGGTTGTGTTTGTGAATGTGCAGGGACTGGGGGTGGGGTTGCCTCAGCTCTGTCCCCAACCTCATCCTGAAAAGCCACACTGCCTGGGAGTGATGTCTGGCCTCTCAAGCCTCCTTACAGATTGACATTCGAAAGCCACACGTTGCATTTCATAGATGCAAATTCTCCCCCAGGGGGCACAGATGCCTGAATCACAAACATTCACACTGTTCCCTTGAACTCTGAGTTCATTCATGATTTCTGTCAGGTCTGTTTAACATGAGAGTTAAGATTACTTAATCTTTAAAATCAACTTGCTAGAGTAATGGGAGAGTTCTAACCCCACCAAATAATAAAACAAATAAGGCAGTCTCTTTTATGCAAGAGCATAGGAAATCCAGAAACAGACTAATTAATTATATACGACCAAAGACAGCCATCTTGAAACACAGGGGGAAATGGACATTTTTTAACCAGTGGTATCTCAATACCCAAAATAGCATGAAATTGAATCCATCTCTCAAACCATATGTCAAATTCCAAATAGGGATATTTCAATGTTAGAAAGAGTAATAATAACAGCACTAAAAAAAAAAAAGAACAACAATAACAACAAAAACCCCAACATGGCTGACTTCAATCCAGGAGTGGAGAAAACTTTCTGGCTACGATTGAAGACTGAGAAGAAATGAATGAAAAGACTGGGAGAAAGATAAATTTACTTTTCACTCAGTATCGATAACAAGTAAGCACATATAAAAACCCACTCCTGGGTTCTCTGCTTTCACCCCAGTGAGATGTCACAGGAGCCCTCCTGGTATGGCTAGTGCCCAGAGAGCCACCCTTGACAAAGGGGGACAGGAACTAATGTGCATTGCTTCTCCTTTCTCCCCAGATATCAGGGCCTGTGGGGACCTACAGGCCTACAGCGCTGGCCTAATCCATGATGAACGCTAGAGCTGGCCTCTTCTCCCCACTCCCTCCCTTCCCCTTATTCCTGCTTCTTGAGGTAACACGTCCCTCCAAAATCTCTCTCGTGTGAGCCTTGGTCTCAGGCACAGCTTCCTGGGAAACAACTGAAGTCTGTTATGGTTTCTATCAGAATATCCCCCACGGGAATGTGTGCTGAAGGCTTGGGCCTCAAGGGAGCAGTGTTCAGAGGTGGGGCTTTGGAAACCACTGGATCATGACGCTCTGACCTCACCGGTGGGTTAATCCACTGAGGGATGCACATTTGGATGACACTTTGGGGAGGTGGTGGAAACTGTAGGTGGTGGGGCCTACCTGGAGGAAGTAGTCACTTGGGGCATGACCAGAAAGGGTATATCTTGTCCTTGGCCCCTTCCTCACCCGCACGCTCTCCTCTCTGCATCCTGGCAGCCACAAGGTGAGCAGCTTCCCCGCTCCATGCCCTTCTGTCATGATGCTCTGCCTTACTGCAGGCCCCACGCAATGGAGTCAGCCAACCATGGGCTGAAACCTCTGAAACCATGAGCCAAAATAAATCTTTCCTAGTTTCCTAGTTGTTTATATCTCAGGTATTTGGTCATAGCAGTGAAAAGCTGACTAACACAAACACCATGGACTTGATGTATTGATTTTTCCAATATACACTAAACACATAATCATTAACATTTCACAGGACAGTCTAATTCCTTGCTCCTTACACGTTGAGCTGGGCATAGTGACTTCCTTGAGGGAGGACAGTAGAAAGCGGGGAGAAGAGCTGAACAGTGAAGAAGCGTAGCAAGTGCTGCGTCATCTCGTGGACAGCAGGAGCCCTCAGTGCTGTGGAAGCCAAGGGCACTTGACTCCTGTGGTCTTCCACCCCAAAACTTACCACCCTAGTCTAATCGTGAGAAAACACCAAATTCCAACAAAGGGACATCCTGCATTCCAATTTACCTCCTCTAAACAGTCCTCAAAACAGAAACTCTCTGGAGGAGCCCAAGGAGACAGGACAACCAAGGACAACTCAGTGCGGCTGGGAAGCACACCATGACAGAAAAGGACACCAGGTGAAACCAAAGGGCACAGGGCTGACTGTGGACTTCTACTCATAATAATGCATCTCATTAACAGAAAGTGTTAATAACAGAGAAAACTGCGTGTGGGGACTGTACAGGGCTCTCCTGCTGTCTGCCAGCCTCTGCCCAGCCCTGCACGTGCTCTTATTCAGGCCCAGTTAAAAAGAGCAGCTCTTCTTTTAACGTTGCCGTGACAAGGGGCTGGGGACACGTGGAGGCGATGCTCAGGAGCGCAGCAACCGTGTCTATGCACAGGTAGGGGTGACAGCCAGATGGCCCGGGGTCCCAGCCAGCAAGGACCGCGAGCCTTTAGAAGGACAGGGACTGAAAACCCAGAACACTGAGGACAACACTGACCAAATTATATTGTTAAAACCAGTAAAGACAAATGCCGAATGTTCTCTCTGATTAGTGGATGAGGATACATAAGGGGGATGGGAATGGGAAACACAGCAGAAATGCAGGAGCTCTGGATGCTGCAGGGGGGAGGGGAGAGGAAAGAAAGGGAAATGGGTATAGTAATGATGGTTGATTGAGAGGGTCATTACTGCCCCTGGTGCATGTATGAAGACACAAATAATGTGACTCTATCTGATTGGCAACCAGAGAAATGGAAAAACTGAGCTCTGTTTATGTACTATGACTTGAAACGCATTTAAATAAAATAATTAAATTAAAAAAAAAAAAAACAGTAAAGAAAACCTAGAGGAGCCCTAGCCAAGGACGGCTTCCCTGAGGAAGAGATGTTTAAACTAAGATTTGAAGGCTAAGAAGTTAGCAAGGTGAAGAAGGAAAAGAAGTGGCTGGAATGAGCAGCCGGTGATTTGATTCATCAGCTCTTAGCTTGTGAAGGCTCTGAGAGGAGAGACAGCCAGAGCAAGAACACAGCTCCCAGCAGCTGCAGAATGAGGCAGGACCCAGAATGCCTGAGGGTGCCAAGCACTGAAGAAAAGGCCCAGGGCAGGTATGTGAGAGGACAAGGAGTTTGAAAAGGTATGCAGGAGGCTGCCCAAATCAAGCTCTTCAAGGTCAGTGTACACTGTCCTTCAAGATCCTCACAGCACCTGTGTTTAGAGTCACACAAAAGCATGTCCCTCTCTTGCTCCATGATGGGAGGCAAACACTGGCCTATGGCTCCCTTTTGGCCACAGCTTCCATGAATTTCACAGCTAAATGAACTCAACTGCAGTACCTATTTCTTAATCTAAGCTTTCTGGTAGAACCTTCTTCTCTAACCCAAAATAACATGCCTCCTGTTTTATCGTTATTTCAAAGATAGAATAGTTCTTTAAAAAAAAAAAAACAAAGAATAGTTCTATTTAGTGACTATTATAGAGAACATCCCTGAAGGTCTTTCCCTCCTCTCTCTCCTTTTCCCTCTCCCTGTTTTCCTTTTTTTCTTTCCAGTGCTGAAGACTGAACTCAGAGCCTCACACATGCTAGGTACTCTACCACTGAGCCACACTCCCAGTCCCCTAATCTTTTTTAGAAATTGAGCATCAACAGCAAGAATGACTTCTAAACCGAAAATTATCACTTACAGAGATAAGTTATGCAGGGATCTGACAAAAGGGCAGAACCTTTGAAATCAGAATTTCCCTAGATTTTCCGAGGTTTATCTTACAGACAGTACAAATCAGGGTGGCAGTGTAGTAAATGACTTTCATCTTTTTGTATATTCTCATTTCATCTTACAAAACCTTGGAAAGGAAGTGGGATTGTCATTTATATTTCAGAAATGCAGGATCACAATAGTTGAAGAATTTGCTCAAAATCACTAGTCAGCTGGGACAAGTAGTTCACAGAATCCAAGTGTCTGATTCCAAAACCCAGGCTGTTTAGAATACAGGGAATAAACTCAGAATGTAAAAATCTAAACCAAAATTAAAACAAACAAACAAAAAACTGCTCACTCACACCTACATCAACTGCAAACAGCAGAGCAGCGGTCTCCCCGGTCTGAAGTTCTGAAGGTGGTCCATCCTCACGGACGACAGCAGCAGAAGAGCCAGGAGAGGGCTCCCTCCACTGGCGAGAAGGGGGAACTACACCACGCTCCATCCTAAGTAGAGTCCTTTCCTCCCCATCCTGTAGCTTACTTCTCCCTTCTGACCCTTTCCTAGTCCACCTTTTGCATTTTCTTTTTAATGGGGGGTGGCGGGGCTCCAAGTTAAACCTCCAGGATTAAACTTCCTTTCATTAACTTTATCTCTTTTTCTTTTCTTTAAAATTAATATTCTGGTAATATGTACAGTGTTCAAAATGTTTATACCCTTTGTTCCAGTAATACCATTTGCTAATTTATCTTAAGGAAATAATCAGAGATACACACACATGCTTATCACAGTACTACTTACAATGGTGAAACACTAAAAGCAATCTGCCTTAAAACTGGGGTACTGGTAAATAAATTTGGTATTCCATCTGTTAGACAACAGCTATTTAAAAGGCTTCCAAAGAATATTTTCAAAGGGGAAATACATGTAGATTGAATGTAAAATGATACAAATGATACAGTGAACTATCAATTTTGTAAAACTGTTACACTTAAACATGAAAAAGATGAAATAAGTTACACCATGTTTGATGTAGTTCTCTGTAAACAGCAGAGTCAGGGCTGATTTTTATTATCTTCTTTTTTAAAAATATTTTTTAGTTGTAGATGGACACAATATCATTTATTTATTTAACTTCTTATGTGGTGCTGAGGATCAAACCCAATGCCTCACACATACTAGGCAAGCGCTCCACCACTGAGCCACACCCCCAGCCCCTTATTGTCTTCTTTATACTTTCCTTTTTTCAAATTCTTCACATTCAACATACATTACATTTTTGGGGGGTGAGGGGTGGGGGAGTTTTAAAAAGGTAAGATAAATTTACCACCAGAAAATTACTCCCATGGAGAGTTTCTCCTTTTAGGCTATAAAAAAGGAAAACTTACAACTATTTGAGAAGGAAATACCAGCACCCCAACATCATTAGCTGGAAGTGCTCTGCTCTAAGTTACCATCACTCTTATTACAGCCTTTCTACATAATGAACACCTCAGAGTCTCTTCATCAAACTATAATTTGCTGCAAGGTCTCCTCAACTTGGAGAGTGTGCAGACTCCTTTTAAAGGGAAAAAATCCTTAATGAAACAAGTGACTTAATTTATAATTCGTGCAGCTTATCTGTATATTATAAGATTAAATTTAAATGTCTTATGTTTATATAACTAGATAAGCAAAACCAATTTATAAATTAAATCCAAACAAAACCACCAAACCAACAAAATTCACAGTGCCATTATTCTGTAAGGCTCTGACTTTTTTCCCCCAGTGCTGGAGATGGAACCCAGGGTCTCATACATGCTAGGCAAGCGCTCTACCCCCGAGTTACATTCCCAGTGACATTACTTTTATAAAGAAATGATATTGCTGAGATTAAAATCACTGTCCACAAGTGATATAAATGGCACTGGCCTACAAGCCTGCAGGCAGAAGAGCACAAAGATACACACACACACACACACACACACACACACACACACACACACACTGAAGTCACACTGCCTTCTGAGCACCTCCAAGGCTGATAAAGTGCCCTTGGCCCAGATGAGCGAGTCCTTGGCACAGAACCAGACCTGCCAATAGCCACTGACCATGCCTCACGAGGCAGGCCCCTGGTGAGGGGCAGGTGAGCTTTCCGAGGATCAGGGGTGATCCTCATTTATGCAGACATGACCAGCTGCGATCATGCACCTTAGGGTTCTGGCAGATATTCTGCACTGCTATCCAATCTAGGAAGTATTGCTGATATCTCTGCATATAAATTACTAAAGTATTGGATATGACCAGCAATTCTGAAGAAAAATGTAGTTTCAATTTTCACCTCATATCCCAGACAATTTAAAGAACAAATTTTAAAGAATTTATATATATAATATTCTAAACATTTAATAAGCAAACTTCCAGAAGAATGTCATCCTCAATTTAAGAAGTGATTAGGACAGCTGGGGATACAGCTCAGTTGGTAGAGTTATTGCCTCCTATGCACAAGGCCCTGGGTTCAATGCCCAGCACCCCCCCCAAAAAAAAGTGATGAAAAAACCCACAAAGAAAACATCTTGATAGTATGAAACTTTTAATTTTCTATATGCTAAATCTTTAAAAGATAAAAGGCAGATTGAGAAAATGTTCATAGAACATTCCCAACAGATAAACGCCCAATGTACAGAGCAGGAACATGCTGCACTGTGTATGTGTGGGTGGTCTTGTAAGTAGGTGCAGAGAGGGACCCAGCACATTTCTGTAAATCTTATAAGTATGGGGACTGTTTATAAAAGGCAGTCGTGGGGACTGAGCCCTGAACCTACAGGATCCGATGTGGACAGTATCAGACCTGAATTACATTAGAGGACGCTCAGCTGGTGTCTGCTCCTATAGCGGTGCTTGCCTGCTAGTGGGAGAAATAATCACAACTTTTGAGGCCTCACAAATCTTTTCAGATGAAGTGGGTTTTTTTTTTTTTTTTTTAAGACAGGGTCTCATCGTGTTGCGCAGGATGGCCTCAAATTCCCGGGCTCAAACTGGTACTACAGGTAGATGCTCCAGCCCTGGCTCCACTGTGATGATTACCATGGTAGAGCAGAGGAAAGACACTTATAAATGACTGGATCAAATCAGCTGGCATCAGAGATACCAAATACATTTTCTGGACTCGTTTACCATTTGCAAAAGTCAAGTACTTGAAGTATAAGTAAATGTACATGGACAGATGTGTACTATCAGCAGTCTCAGCAAAGAACTAAATTAATGTCTTTGAATACTTTTATAAAAAATGAATGACTTTATAAAAAGGAAAAAGAATAACCAAATGACTCATTCTGGAAAAATCATTAAAAGAACTTTCAGTTCTAGCCGGGCGTGGCAGCGCAAGCCTGTAATCCCAGCACTTTGGGAGGCTGAGACTGGACAATCGCGAGTTCAAAGCCAGCCTCAGCAACAGCGAGGCACTAAGCAACTCAGTGAGACCTTGTCTCTACAGAAAACACAAAATAGGGGCTGGGGATGTGGCTCAGTGGTCTAGTACCCCTGAGTTCAACCTCTAGTACCCCCTCCACAAAAGAATTTTCATTTCTACATGCATGCCTTTTTGGGGTGGGGTACTGGGGATTGAACTCAGGGGCACTCTACCACTGAGCCATATCCCCAGCCCTATTTTGTATTTTATTTAGAGACAGGGTCTCACTGAGTTGTTAAGTGCCTTGCTTTTTGCTGAGGCTGGCTTTGAACTTGTGATCCTCCTGCCTCAGCCTCCCAAGCTGCTGGGATTACAGGTGTGCGCCACTGTGCCCGGCCATGTATGCCTTTTATCTGAGCAAAAAGAAGAGATCTGGAAATGCTATCATGCTATTGTTAGCCCAAAATATCAAATGTTCTATTCAAGAGGACCAGATAAAAGGTGATTCTGATCAAACAGACAATTTAAGAAATCAAAACGGGAAAAATGAGCATGGAAAAAAGAGTACCTGCTCACTCCTTAGAAACAAATCCTTGGCTTTACAGTTACCTGAGCCAAGCTCCTGTTCTTTCCAACTAATTACATATCAAGAGAAGCCAAAGACTTATTCTTAAAACTATCCTGATTCCAAGAGCATTTCACAAACTGACAAAGACAATGTAGTCCAGACAGATAAAAACAAAAACAAAAAAAAGGTGTTATTTTTCCACAGCTTTCACAACCTGGCAGCATAAATCTCCAGAACTGAATGTGGACTCAGACTGCCCAGGAAAGGGCAAAAAGCAGGGACTTTCACACATCCAGCAACTGTGGGCTATGTAAATGATAAGACTCCTCTAGCTAAAGGAACTGGGAATGCTGGGGTCAAAAGATGACAAATAGATGCTGAGAGGCCTGAGAGGACACAGGCCAGGGCTAGAGGGTACATTCCAAGCATTGGTAAATTCTCAAGGGAAGGCTGCCCCTTTGGTGCTGCTCGAGAAGAGGGGGAGCTAGGAGGAAAAGGGAACAGAACACGCTTGTTACAGGAAATGAAGCTCATCTTGGAAACATCTCAGACCCTGAAACTGCACTGAAGTGGCCAGATTATAAATGCTCTCAGCTGCCCAACAAAAGTAAGTGTGAAAACACATTTTATGCCCCAAATTACTTCTACAAACAATTTTGCAAATACAACATCCAGTACGAATTTAAGGATAAACACTTCACATATAAGACAGTATGAATGAAAATCAATAGAAACACCCTGGAAATGACTCACAGATTATTTAAGATAATTACAGATAATTAAGATATTAATTATAATATCTTAATTATAATTAATTATATATTAAATATAATACAGATATTTAAGATAATTAATTATTTAAGATAATTACAGATGTTATGCTCAAGGTGATAAAAGACAAGACAATTTGGGCAGATCACCAGGAAGTATAAAAAAGAACCAAATGTAAATTTTAAAATGAAAATACATAACTGAAATTAAATATTCAATAGATAGGTTTAATAACAGATTATATGTAGCAGAAGAGAGAGAAGTGACAAGATCTTCAGAGTGAAGAACAAGAGACAAACACAGAAAGAAGATTAAGAGACAAAGAAGATAGATGAAACACATATGATTTTGGCCCCAGAAGAAAAGAGAAAATGGGGTGGAAGCAATAACTAAAGTACTAATGACTGATGACTTCCAAACTAATGAAAGACATGAAGCCACAGATTCAAAAAGACCTAAGAAGCCCAATTATAAATAAAAAAAAAAAAGCACAGGGAAAAAAAAAAAACACTTGAACACCAAAGATAAGGAGAACATTCTGAAAGCAGCAGCTAAGAAAAAAAGAAAACTACTTTCAGAGGAACATCAGACTGGCAAGAGACTTCTCAATAGAAACATTCCATGTCAGAGAAAATGAGATGGCTTTAAAAAGCTACAACAGCCAACCAGAAATTCTATAACTAATGAAAAGACTCTTCAAAATGGAGAATAATGTTCTAAAATTAGACTGTGGTAATCTCCTTATATGGTTCTGAGACTATTCTAAAAACCAATAAACTGCAAACTTAAAATGGATACATTTATGGTATGTGAATTTTATCTCAATAACAGTATTTACAAAAAAAGAAAAAATGAAGGCTAAATATTTTCAAACCCTGAGTTTGTCATTAAATATTATTTAATGTGCAATAAATAGCACATTAAATAATATTTGTTTTTGTCAGCTTTTTCACTGCTGCAACTAAAAGAGAACAACTGTAAAGCAGGACAAGTTTATTTGGAGGCTCACAGTTTCAGAGTCTTGGTCCATAGAAGGCCAGCTCCATTCCTCAGGGATCGAGGTGAGGCAGGACATCATGGTGGAAGAGTGTGGCAGAGGGAAGTAGCTCACATGACCATCAGCAAGCAGAGAGAGACTCTACTGGCCACATACAAATATATACTGAAAGCCACACCCCAATCTCTACCTCCCCCAGCCCCACCCCACCACTTCAGTTACCACTCAGCTAACCCCCACCAGGGGATTAATTCACTGATTGGTTTAAGACTCTCACAATGGAATCACTTCTCCTCTAAGCTTTCCTGCATGGTCTCACACCTCGCCTTTCGGAGGACACCTCACATCCAAACCATAACAATCTTCTTCAGACAGAAATAAAAAGTCCCCAAATGGAAGACTGTCAATGACAAAGGTGACACCCAGAATGATTGGGGAAAAGATGATCTTTTTTATAAACAGTGTTGAATAAATGGAAGTAAAAACGAAATTAACTTTTGCATATGTTACACAAAAATCAATTCCAGGTGGACAACATACCTTAATGTGAAAGGCCAAATAGTAAGGTTTCTATAAGATGTTATAGGAATTGTCTTCTTGATTTTGGAATAGAAACCCTACAAACTAGGAAGAAAAAAACGTGTGCTTCCCAAAGGAAAACTGAGTAAATCTTTGAACACATGTTTCATAAAAGAGGATACCCCAGGGGCTGGGATTATGGCGCAGTGGTAGTGTGCTCACCTAGCATGCATAAGGCACTGGGTTCGATCCTCAGCACCACATAAAAATAAAATAAAGATATTCTGTCACCTACAACTAAAAAATAAACATTAAAAAAAAAAAAAAGAAGATACCCCAAAACATGAAAAGATCATCAGTCGGAGTGGTCAACAGGAAGCTGCAATGAAAAGCACAACAGGAGACCATTTCACACTCAACAGGATGGCTAAAATGAAGGCTGAGGATACCAAGTGCTGACAAAGATGTGGAGCAAGAAAGACTCCTGTCCTTGCTGGTGGGAGTATAAACTGGTCTAATCACTTTGGAAACCTGATATCCATTAAGGCTGAAGATAGGTGCCTCTCTTGACCTAAAAATTCTACTCAACAGAAATGAATGCACCAGGAGGTACACAAGCACGTTCGTGACAGCATTATTAATAGCTAAAGCTAGAAACAAACAGAATGTCTACGAACAGGATGGATAAATTGTGGCACGTTTATACTATGGAATACTGTAGACCGATGAAGAGGGATAAACACTGTTACAGAGAAAGGATGACTCTCAAAAATACCTTGAATGAAAGAAGCCAGACACAAAGGAATATACATTGTATTACCTCATTTGTATAAAGTTCACAAAACAGGCCAGATGAACGTATAGGCACTACAGTTTTTATGCAATCTACGTTTAGACGGTGAAATTGCACAGAAAAGACAAGAATGTGATCACCCCAAAGAGTAGGGAGGTGTTTGGCTCCGGAGGGAGCAAGGGCGTAGCGACGGGGAGAGGGCGCCCCGGCTCCCGGTGCCGGCGGGGCTCACTCGAGACCAGACACCCACCGCGCAGCCGGCTGGGGCCCACCCACGAGTCGTGCAGCGCGGGCTGTGCACTCTGGGCTGCCGCACTTGACCGGCAGGCGAGAAGAAAGGGGACGGGGAAGCGCGGGGAGCGCGGCCAGCACGCGGAGGGGGCAGCTCGCCCTGGACGCCAGCCCGCGCCAGGCTGCAGGCCGCCCGCCGCCCTCGGCCCTCCCGGCCCGGACCCGGGCGCCTACTCACCTCATTGTCGCTGCCGGGCGGGCGCGGGGCCGTACGACCCGGCGCGGCGGCGGGCGCGGGGCGCGGGGCTAGCGGGGGAGCCGGCCCCGGGCGCGGCGGCTCCGCGAATGGCTGGGCTGCGGCGGGCGGCGGGGGTGCATCTTCTCGGGCGGGCGTCCGGGCCGCTAGCTGCGGGGAAGGGCTGCGGCGGCGGCGGCGACTGACAGCTGGGCCCCGGCCCCTGCCATCTTGGCGGGCGCGCGTGCCCGGCCGGCGCGTGCGCGTGCGCGTGCCGCCGCCGACGGAGTGGGGAGGGGGCGAGCGGTGGGGTCCGACCGGCGGGAGCGCGCGCGTCCGACCGCGACTCGGGGCGGCGGCCCTCTGGGAGCGCGCGGGAGAGTCAGCCCCAAGCCGAGACGCGGAGCGCGTGCGGGCTGTGCGCCCCTCCGCCCGCTGAGGGGGCTGCGCGCGCGTGCGTCTGCCGGCCCGCGGCCACTGAGGTGAAAGAGCGCGCGCGGCAGCGGAGCTCCACACAAAAGGCGCGGGGTTCTATCGTCCGCGCCTCTGAGAGGGCGGAGCCTCGGGCCGCCAGGGGCGTGACCGCAAGGCCAGTAGGCAGGGCCGATGAGGGCGGAGCCTCCAAGGAGCGGAGAGGGGCGTGGCCGGGGCGAGGCGGAGCTCCGAGGGGCGGCGCCCAGGGAAGGCGGGGCGCCAGCGGCACGTGGAGCGCGGTACCTGCTGTGGCCCTGCGCACTCTCAGAGCACAGTGAAGGCGCGGGGCTCCACCATCTCTGCCCTGCCATGCACTTGGTCCGCTAGCACTCAGGGCACCCCAAATCCAAGGGGCGCCAAGGTCACCAACAAATGACTCACTCGTACAATGAATCCCAGGCGGGACTTGACCAGAGTCACCCTTGGGACATATGGACATCTGAAGGTCTTCCCTTGCTCAACAAGAGCCCCACCTGGTGCCCCAGAACCACAACCTGTGAAAAACATTCACATTTCATAACGCACCGCATCAACCGGGTTGTTCAGGTTTTCTCTGGGTTTTAAATCCCCATCCTTCCTAAAGGGTTGTGATCCTTCTTCATTGGTCTGAAAACCCCAGACCATGGGGTCTTACTCACCACCTGTGAGTAGACACATCTGGCTGTGCTTTTTGAACGTTGCCGTGTGTGGGTATGTGTGAGTGTGTGTGTGTGTGTATTGCCATATATGTTGTGTGTATTTTCTTGCAGTATCTGGCAGTGGGTGGCATACACTAAGAGTTGGTCAAGGGTCACTATTTTATTCCTGGTCCAGATTGAAAAGCTGTGTGATTTATGAGGTTTTGCCCAAGATACAGGAAATGGTGGAGCCCTTCTCAAGCCAGCATTTTTCTGACTCAAAGTCCCAGTGCCCAGTCCATTCTAGTTGGCTGGAATTGAGCTTCACTCTCACAGGCTCCAGTTAGGGTCTCTGTGTGCTTATCCCTCCCCGTCTCCTTGCTCCTCCCTCACTGGGCACAGGTCATGAGACTTCCTTAACAATAGCCTGGCCCATCTCCACTTTCCTTCCCATATTTTTTAGACCCAGAGTCATCAAACTTGAAAGAGGCCTTGATCTTCTACAGTCCTGTTAGCGTACCCTGAGGTTGTGGCCCTGTTGACCTCATTTGTTCCTCTCTTTCCAGGGTCAGGTTTGATCTCTTTGCTACAGAATAGTCTTGTTGCACCCTAAAAGTTGCTAAAAGAGACAAGCCTCAGGTCACCTGGAGATATCTCAGGTGTGGTCTGGAGAAGCAGGGTTACCTCTGGTTGGTGCATCCCGAAGTGTTGTGCTAAGACCCCAGATATAGACCTCTTTGTTTCCAGTCTGCCTGATTGATGCTCTTTCAACGTGTGGCGCACCCTGACCTCCAGATTATGCATTTTCCATGCTGTGCTGGAGCCTGTTGCTGGAAGAGCATTTGTGGGGAAATGTTAATGGCAGATTTGCCATGAAAGACTGGCACCAAAGTTAGGGTCACATGTCCTCTGTTAACCTTCCCTACAGACTACTATAAAGAGGAGAGACCCCTGAGAAAGAAACAGTGGGCCAACATCACTCAGTGAAGGCATGAACTTCCTTGTGTCTGGCTCCTGGAGAATTCTTTTCCTGCTTCCGATGTTTGTGCGACAAAGGGCTTCATGAGCTGCCGGCAGGGCTGGGGGAGGCCGGTAGGGACCACGCACATCCTATCCTGTGCCTTGCTTCCCCATGAACGTATGCTGATCTCTGCCCCAGGATGGCTGGCGAGGCAGGGGCTCCACACTTTAGTCCTGAGCCTCCTCTAAGCCTTCGTTTCTCCTCTGGAGGGCGGGAATCCTAACTCCCATTTTGCAGGTATTGCTGAGGATCGGTCGAGGTGCCAATGTCAGAAGACACCTGAGAATGGTCTTTCCCACCCTTCTGCAGCACCTGCCTCTTGCTTCTCTCTCCTCTTTTCCTTAACAATACATCATTTAAAACCATAGTCTACTTCTCGTGTTTCACATTCACTGAATAAAGTCTTTATTCCTGAGGAGAAGATGAATTCATGTTTTCCATTCTTCTGACAAAAAGAAAATACCTATGAAAAATTCACATTTTCAAAACATGTGGTTTCCAAGTAATTAACATCTGGAGGCCACCAGTCCCTGAATTTGAAAAAAGATTCCTGGGTAGAGTCTGATGTGTCTGGGTGCTGGACATCTGGCCAGGCCAGCTATCCATGGCTCCCAGGCACACGTGGACTGGATTTCTTACATGTGGGGAAATGATGATGCCTGCCATCTGCCAGGCTCAGGATAGTCACAGAGCCACAGAGAGTTACTAGGGCTAAAAGTCCTTCAAGGGTGTCCACTCAACCTGCTTGTCCAGAGGGTGAAACTGAGACCCCAAGAGGTCACTCAGATGAAGCATGTAGTTTGCAAACTTGCAGTCCGTGGACGACCTCCTTGTTTCTTGAAGCTTTTCCAGTCTGGGCACGCTGCTGAGGAGCCAGCTCCCCGGTGTGGTCCCAGGGTACCCTTCAAAGCACATGTGGAAATTCAACTGCTTCTAACAGTGTTAAGAGGTGGGACTTTAGGAAGACGATTTGGTCACAAGGACTCTGCCCTTGTGAATGGATTAAACCTTGTATCAGAAGTGTGGGTAGTTATCTGGGAGTGGGTTAGTTATCTGGGGAGTGGGTTCCTGATAAACGAATGAGTTTGGCCTGATTTTTCTGTCTCTTACGCTTCCTTGTTCTGTGGTCTTCCCCCTATTATGACATGGCACTAGATGCCAGCACATGCTTTGCACTTCCTAGCTCCTGGAACTGTGAAAAATACTTTTTCTGGATAAATTACCCAATCTGCGGTATTTTGTTAGAGCAGCAGAAAACAGACTAAGACACAGTTCTCCATTACTCCAAATCCAAACACAAATAATCAAAATGATTCACCAGTGACATCATGTCTGCTTTATATTAACTAGCACCCGTGAATTTCGCATTCACACCAAAGTCTGGAGCAAACACACTTAGATAGCAACAGACGTGTCAGTGCACTCGTGGACCCCTGTGACGTCATTCACGTCACTCAGCTTCTTGCCTAATTCAGTTATTACCAACGGTTGTTTCCTTAAATACAACACACCTTTTTTTCCATTCATTCATTCATTCCTTCAATGTCCATTGAGCTCCTCAACACGTGTGGCCTCCTCTCACGCCTCGCCCACGGCCCCTATCTAAAGGTAGATCAGTCGCCTCTGCCCCAGCACTCAGCACCACCTCGCCTGGGGCTGCAGGCTCCAGTCTCTGCTTCAGGGCTGGCACTCACCATTCCACACCAGCATTCTTTTTGCTGGCTGAAAGTTCAACTCGAGGACTTCTCAAGGCCACAAACATGTCTTATTCTTCCTTGTACACCATCCACCATGCATGTTACAACATGCAACTTAAGAAACCCTGTATACATGTCACCCCAGCCCAAGCAGAGCCCCGGGAGGGCTGGAGAAGCTCGGATTTTATGTGCAGACGTAAAAGCTAGAGCTCCTGCTTGTGTTCTGGTTCCTTGTGGCGGGAAAGGCAAGTTCTTTCTGGCCCATTTGCCTTCCATACTTGAGAGTGGCCTGTGGTTCTTATTTTGACTCCATCTCTCTTGAGCTCCTCAGCTCCAAAAGCAACTCTCTGGAAGATGAAGTTCTACCATCTTGAAGGGAGCCCTGCAGTCATCTGGGGATGACTTCAACTCCCTGCTGGGGTGGCTCAAAGCGAGGTACCCATTGAGGGGAAGCAGGGCCAGGCTGAGGTGGGAGGGACCCTTAGGTACCTTCCCTGTAGAGGGCAACTTTTTAGCACCACTGTTTGTAAGGAGGATGTGGAGATTGTCACCCTCAGAGGTGCTAAAGTGGTTCCTTTGGGACCTGGGTTAGTCCTTGAGGGAAGGTTGTGATAAAGGAGCAAGGCTGGCCCCACCCTGCTGGCGGGCTTCCTGACTCACCTCGAGAGTTCCCCCTCTTGCACACTCTCTCACCATGGTGCCTCACAAGGCCATGCTGTTTGGACTTTTAGCTTCCAAAACTTCTAAATAAACCTCTTTTCTTTACATTTAACCCAGCCTCAAGTATTTAGTTGTAGCAACAGAGAACAGATTAATATAGGTCATCTGAGCAGCAACTTTAATTCCTCTTTGCCATAGAACCTACATCACAGGACTGGGCATTTGGGGATGGGTGAGGGGTACATTTTGCATATAAGTAATCTGATTTTCCTGCCTGCATGCTGTAAAGTTTCTTGTTATGCTTGAAGTTCAGAAATTTTACCAAAGTGTAATAAAATCCTAAATGACAATTAAAAACATGATAACAATTCACTTTAAAGTGTGAAAATACTCTATTACATAAGTTTTGCTTAAAGTAGTTGCAGGGATCAATAGTAAAATATGAGGATATTATTGCAGTTTTCCTTTCAACAAATTTGAGATGAATGATTTTTTATTAAAAATCAAATAGAATTGGACAGAATCCTAAAACCAAACTGGTGGCTTGGGGCACCTGGGTAGCAAAACACTGGGGGAAACCAGCCATGTCAGGACCTCCATGGAGAAGGTTGTCCAGTGTGACCATGAATACTCAGGCTCCTGGAGGGACGGCAGGTGAGAATCATCCTGAAACCAGGCGAGAGGCCTGTGTGTCCTGGGCTGGGCCCTTGGCTTCACTGGGTCTTGCTTTCTTTTAGAGGTGAATTCAAGGGGCAGCTAGAGGTGGCCAGTGTCAGGGAGAAGATGAGCATGGGGTGACTTTCTGGTCATCTCTCCCTTCTGACTGCTTTGGCCAGAGTGGTCCCATTCTCGGCCATATCATGAGTGGGTTTTCCTGTAAGATTTCATCTGGAGAAGGCTTTGCTGCTTGTATTAGTCAGGGCTTTTCAGAGAAGCATGATATATGTATATATATAGACATATAGGAAGAGACTTGTTGTAAGGGATTAGCACATGAGACTGTGGAGGCTGAGAAGACTGTCTGCCTGCTGGGTGCTCAGGAGAGCAGGTGGTGACATCCCAGTGCAGCCCCAGGGGCCTGTGAGTCAGGGGAGCTGAAGACAGAAGGCTCAGCCTAAGTCCAGAGGCCTGAGGACCAGGAGTCTCTGTGTCTAAGGGCAGGAGAAGACATGTCCCAGCTCAACAGAGAGGGGATCCCCCTCCCTCTCACTTTCACTCTGTTCAGATGCTCCATGTCCTGGCTGGTGAGGCCCACCTTGTTGGGGAGGGCTGGTCTTTAGTCAGCTCACCAGTCCAGTTGCTAATCTCTTCTGGAGACACCCCATTTCACCAGCTATCTGGGTATCCCTTAGCCAGTCTAGCCAATACCCAGAGCTCACCATCACAGTGTGAGCCAAGTTTGAAAGCCTGATGATCCCCCACCCTGCAGCCACTTCTGGCTCTGCCCTTTGTGTAACAATCTGCTGCCAGAACTCTCTGGTTTTACCTTCATGAGTTTCTGGTTTCTTAGAGAAGGTGTTTATAATTTAGTCCTCGAATGGAGATATGTGTGTGTGTGTGAGAGAGAGAGTTGTCCTTCTTTTACAAAACCACTGCTTAATTTGGAACTTCATTTAAACTTGCTTTTCCTGAATGACCCAGAAGCGCCATATGGCACAGGGGCAGGCTGGGCCTGCGAGGCTGGCAGACACACACGTCTGGCTTTCTCTTTAAGAACGATGAGGTTTACAGCCTTTAGGTAAAAATAGCTTTGTGCAGCTTCCGCCAGGAAGGCTCTTAAAAGGGAAGAGAGGAGTCATTTGCTAAAAAAGAAAAAGCCTACCAAATTGCTGCCATAATTTTGGAATTCATTTTTGCAAAACATATCAGGAGACCTTAAGATGTTCTTGTCTTCTAACTCAGTCATTCCGCGTCCGGGCATCTGGCCTGGAGAAACAAATTGAACCCAAGGTGAAGCTCACTGGACGAAGCTGTCTCCTGAAGCCTCCTTTGCCATGGAAGCAGAGAGGGTCCTTGGGGTTGGGGCAATGAGTGACACAGGTCCCAAAGCCCATCCTGCCACTGCCAGGTGTATTTGTTTGTGTATTCAACAATCACTTACGGATATACCTGCCGGCACCGGGCCCTGTACCAAGTGCTGGAGCAGGAAGAGGGAGCAAGATGCAGAGCTGATGGACATACAGGCTCCAGAGCTCAACCAAGACTGTAATGTGACAGTGGGAGTGACAGCAGCAGTGGGAGCACAGCAGGGACCGGAACCAGATTTGGCACTGCAGGAAGGCTTCCTGAGGAAATGACTTCTGAGCTGTTATAAACGTTGTGGTGGATGAGCAGTAATACAGGGGGAAGAGGAATGGGCGGAGAGCAGATGTAACCTGGGTGGCCACAGAGAGGGACAGGGAGAAGCTCTGGGGTGGAAACAGAAAGAGATGGTGCTAGAGAAAGACCCAGAGCTGGCCGAACAGGCTTGAGTACAAAGTGGAAGAGCTTTTTCCTGAGAGCCGCAGAGGCGTTGAGGCAGGAGTTTAAGCAGGACAGCAACACGATCGGGTTGATAGTTTGGGAAGCTCCCCCAGACCACCTGGAGGGGCTAGCCCAGCACGATGGTGGTGGGCCAGGGCAGAGGCAGAGGCAGCACCATGGAGAATGGAGAGACACATGGACACATGCCATGGCTCCTTGCAGGGCAGACCCTCCCGTCTTGGAGAGGCGGAGACATACAGTGTTTGAGTGTGATTTCTGAAACTTGACTATGTGGCTTAGATTCCCAACTTCTTTGCTGTGGGACTCATAGCAAGTTAGCCAGTTTCTCTGTGTAAAAGGCAGATGATAACAATAATGAGCATGTTGGAGGAGTCTGTGAATACATCCTTCAATAGTGCCTGGCACGGGGACGCGCTCTCTACGTGAGGCCTTCAAAGTGGTCACTATTATTGGCAGCTTGCTGATATGGGCAGTGGGTCAAAAAAAAAGGGATGGGAGGGCCATCTACATTCCTGGCTTGGCCGTTTGGGGACTGTGGGGAGAAATGCATTGATTCCCTTTAGGGTAGAGCCTGAAGCACCAGTGGAGTGAGCAGGTGGCCGTGTCCTCAGGACTGCTCAGTGCGCATCTGAAGCTGAGAGACAGAATGAGCCAAAGATAGTGATCTGTGCTTCATCAGGGTTGAAGAAGTGCCTGAGACCCCAGGAGTCGATGGGCTGGCCCTGAGAGAAGGAGGGAGGAAAAAATGACAGCCTAGGACAGAACCCTGCAGATAAGGGATGAATCTGGAAGGTTTCTTTTTAATGGGAAATATTCGAGCCTGTTTTAATGTTGATGAAGGAATCTTTAGACAGCATATCATGGAGAGATTGTCCTAGATGGCTTTTATTATTTTTCTTATCACCATTGCTGCCCTCTCCACCACCACCACCACCACCACCACCATCATCATCACCACCATCACCATCAATCACTATTACCACCATCATAACCACTATACCATCACCACCACCACCATCACCATTACCACCATCACCCTCATCATCACCACCACCACCAGCATCGTCACCACCACCATCACCATCAATCACTACCACCATTACCATCACCACCATCACCACTATCACCATCAATCACCACCACCATCACCATCATCATCACCACCGCCACCACCACCATCATCACCACCATCACCATCAATCACTACCACCATTACCATCATCACCATCACCACCATCATCACCACCATCACCATCAATCGCTACCACCATTACCATCATCACCATCATCACCATCACCACTATCACCATCAATCACCACCACCACCACCATCATCACCACAATCACCATCACCATCACCACCATCCTCATCACCATCACCACCACCACCATCACCACCACCCTCATCACCACCACCCTCATCACCATCACAATCATCATCACCATCACCATCATCACCAGTCTCATTACCATCATCATCATCACCATCACCATCATCACCATCACTATCATCACCAGCATCACCATCATCACCATCACCACCACCATCATCATCACTATCATCATCAATGTGAGAGAATTGGTCAAGGAGCAGTGATATCCATCATAGCATCACATTATGTAGCGGGTACGAGTTCCTTACAATAAAATCATAATGACATGGGAAAATGCCTATAATGTTATAGAATATGATATATGCAATATGTTGACTACATAAACACATCCAAAGATCAACTTATAAAGCAAAAATACAGGAAGGGAAAGCACTAGGAAGGAAGTAACAGTGCTATTTCAGAATGGTGGAGATGTGTCTGGGATTGTTTTTTAATTTGCTACAATTAGTGTGTATTAGTTTTGTCATGAAAAAGTACAATAAGCTTTATTTTATAAAAAAGAAACAAACTAAGGCAGTTGAGGCTACCCCTGAAAAGGTCACACTGACCTTGGGCAAATCCCTGTTTCCTGAGATCTGTGTTTCTCTGCCTACAAGAAGACAGAGTTGAGCGAAGCTGCATCTCCCCAAG